>QJPP01001606.1:0-550126 GCA_003996215.1 Jaltomata sinuosa | reverse complement strand
TATGCATCAGTACTTTGAATGTACTGAGCATGTGGGATATGTGCTAAACTGAACAACACAAGGACTAAACATGGAAATATGTATACTGAAGTATAAACTGAGAAGTAAGCTGAAATGCAATGACTAGATAAATATCATGAATGTATAGCATGATGAACTGAATAATTGAATATAAGGTCAATGCAATATGAGTCTGACTGTGGGAGATACTATTAATCGACATACCCCAAGCTGAGCTAACTGTGGGGCCAACCTATAACCTTGGATGGAAGGGTGTTCATACTTTGCTAAGGGTACAAACAAGTCTGACGTGGATCCACTAAACTGATATCCACAAGGGAAAAGGGTGTCAAGCCTAATCTAATGGGTGACCGCCTTTAGAACCTACGGTGGCGTCATAGTTCTGGGACTCAGGGACTATTACTAAAGGCCACAGCCTAAACTAGCGGGTGAGGCTTCATCCCTTCGTTCACTCGGTGCTAAGTCTACTCCCAACTGAATACATAAGCAATGAAACATAGCTAAAATACTGGATAGCTCAATACTGATAGTTATCTGAGAATGCAACATACATATATACTAAAACATGATAGCATTCTATTCTGAAGTATGTCTGTCTGAATTATCTGTCTAGCAAGTATAAATCATGAATACTGAATTTCAATACAAGCTAGGTTACTGAATTCTGTACATGTGATTATGATAATTCCCCAAGAAATATGTATATAATTACATTTAAACTATAACATCTGAATTGAAAGGAATCCCTAAGATTTAGGAACCATAGGTCTGAATATTTCATGAAGAACTGAAGATCTTAACTAAATTCTAGGGACCTAATGGGTGAAAGGAACCCACTAGTCAAATCCCACATACCTGGAGAAGAAACTATGAAGGAAAACCTTGCGTTTAGGGCTGAGCTTGAAGAACACCTCCTACTTGTTCTTGAGAGAAAACTGTCGCCTCTTTTGCTTCTTTTCTTTCTAAGTCTGATGATTTTAGGAGAATAGATGATTTTGGTAGTTTTTTACTAATAAACTAGGCTTAGAATAACCAAAACATCATATCTTAGCCATTAAAAGAGGTAGGAAAAGTCTGGAATGCCCCTGGAAAAATTTAAAAGAAAACAACTAAAATTCGCAACTCGGGTTGCACAGATGGGTTCCATAACTCGTGGAAACATCCATGGCTCGTGAAACCCTATAGTGGTTCCTAGACCTTTTTGTCAGGCTACAGATCTGAGTCCCACGACTTGGGTTCATGACCCATGGAACCATCTATGGTTTGTGAAACCCTCTCGTGGTTCTTAATACAGGAAGTCTGGGCTGCGGGATATGGGTTCCATGAGTGTGGTTCAACACTCGTGGATACTTTCACGAGTCGTGGATCCTGGGAGTCATCTGTAGGGAAGGTTTCACGGACAATATCTACAGTCCATGGAAACTTCTACGATCAGTGATCTTGGGTCATGAACTGAACTTCAGAGGGACTGGGCTCTGATGTTATTTCCACGAGTCCAGTCCACGACTCGTGGACAGTTCCACAACTCATGGATCTGACTCATGGAATGACTAATAGTTTGAAAAATTAATTTTTTCAGGTTTTCTGAGCTAAGTCTGGGCTTGAAAGTTTTGGGGTGTTACACTTATGTTGACACGCGTACACTCATACATATGCATATACATGGATATTGCATGATTTAGAGAAAAATATTGCCTTTTTTAATTCAAAAAGGGATTGTACCACTTTTACTATGGTTATTAGGTTACATAAAAGAGTGCATTGATTTATCACTAATTTCTGAGATGGAAAGACTGTATCCCTTTTTATACTCAATTCGAGGGACATTTTTGGATCTTTTCATAGATATACCTTATTGGATAAGTTGATGAGCTCTAGCGACCCGTGAGATTACTCCGAGTTTTACTTTATTGTATATATTGATAAGCTCTGATGGCTAGAGGGATTATTCTAGATTTCACTTTTCTGCATTGGCCACATCCTGCACTGTACTATCCCATATTTCAAACATTCTCCTTGTTTTCTTATATTAAGTCTATTATTATCATTATTATTATTATCTTTATGTTTATCCTGATGGTACTTGAAATTTCTAGGTTAGTTTTCGTTTATAGTTTACTCTTACATATCTTATATTATATCCTGTCTTTTGAGCTCGGTCGGCCTATAATGCCTAGTAAGTACCCTGTGTTTTGGTACTCATACTATACGTTTGCATCTTTTTTTGATTCAACACCTAGTACGAGCAACCCTTATTTATCCTATGCTCGTTCATGGGCTGTTGTTGTTCGGATCGTGGTGAGCTCGCGCCCGATGATCTATTTTCCTTCTTGGACTGACTGTGTTTATTTTGTACTTTGATAGACAGTTGTACTTTGTATAGCCTTATTCTTGTACTTTAGAGGCTCTTGTACAGGTGAAACCATGTCTGGGGTTGTTTCCTTATGTATATACTGTCTTTCCTTGTTTCCATAGGGCCCAAATTGTATATTTTGTACCGTTATGTATATATCCACACTTGTGGCCGGTTCATCTCATTATTCTACTTCCGGATTATTTATGTTCACCTTTATTTATACTATGTGTTTGGATTTTGGCTTGCCTACTAGGGGGTTATAGTAAATGCCATCATGGTCCGATATTGAGTGATGGCAAGATGAGCATCCAGATCAATCTTGTCATTTCATTTTCTCAATTTATGTCAATTGTTTTTGGTTCATATTGAGGTATGAACCCCATAAAATATCTTAATAATATAAGAAATTAAAATGAACAAGTGTAACCATCATAAATCATTTAAATCTTACAAGAAATATATTCTTAATAGATTCCACATATAAATGATACGTAGGTTATATAATTCAAATTCAAATGTTAAGATGAGGAAGAGGTTTAGAAGATGATTTTTTATATATATTGTTTTTTCTTAAACCCCAATTTAATGAGTTTCAAGTGTTAAAACACATTCTAAATCCTTAGTTGTTGCTTGAATTTGAATATGGAGAAAGAATTTTGAATCCCCTATTGTTGAACGTTAAATAGGCTTGAAGAACAAACAAATAATCTTGTCGAAATTCTTGGTTATTAGCCAAATTTATTCCTGGCGTTTGGAAATGATATTGTTTTTAAGTGGTAGCTGAAATTTGGTCTTGGTTGATTCAAATTTGGTTGAGTTTTTATTGAAATTTGAACTCTTAAAAATGAGAGATAAAATGGAGATGAAGAGTTGTGTTTGGAGTTTGGAAAAAGAGCTCCTGAAAATGAGCATTTAAATTGCCATATTGCTACTTCGTATTGATTATAGCCCTTTTTGTAAGGTTCCCATGCGCTTGAGGGAGGTGTTCTCATGTCTGGCTCCATATCAGCACATAATCAACAATAAAATAAGAAAAAAAAGTTTATGGGTCTAATAGGAACCTCATACAGATAAAGTGTGTTTATGAAACTTCGATCATAGGTTTGAAGAATACTTGTGCCTTTCCCTTATTAGAAAAATATAATATTCTAGTATTTATACCGATGAAAAGACTAATTAGACTTTTTGGATTGGGCTGGGTCTATTCTTGGGCCAGTTTGCCTATTTTTTCTTTTGAATTTCTGTATTTATAAAATGGCCTCCAAAGACCAATTTAATTATTTTTTAAAAAAAAGAAGAGAAAGGAATACTTAGAAAAAGAGAGATTATCATAATCTGATATTATTTTATTTGCTGATATAATGTATTTATGGTTAAGGAAAATAAGTTCACACACAACAATATAAAAACCACTATTGTTATGTCATTCTCCCCTTTTTTAACTTCATTTTCATTTGCAGATTTTACTTTCTATTAGATACTGATTTTCATTCAAACTAAACCTTTGTAATGGCAAGGTAAGTAAGGGCTTTTTTTTTTAAATCTTTGAAATTTTATTTTTAGAAGTTACTCAATATATCTAAGGCTATTTTTATATGATTTTCTCTTTTAATGATGTTGAAATGTGTGAATGCTTGAGTGAGTTAATTGTGTATAGCGTAGATGTAATGAACCTTTCGGTCATTTACGCATGTTCACCTTTCTTGTACTGTTAGAGCTTGCCTGTAGCGGCTCCAAGTCTTTTATGGCTTGCTGGGACTAATAGTTTGATGCGCGGGCCATTTGTTTGGTCTTTTTGTCCATCCCTGGTTTTAGAACTTTTAACTTTGGAAATCGTTGACTTTAGTCAACATACTTGGTGAACGTGCTCAGAATTGAATTCCAAAAGTTCTGTTAGCTCCATAGCATGGACTTTAGTTTAGTGGGATCTTTGGTCAAGATCCGGGAGCTTTTCAGCTTGGAATTCTCTCTCATTCTGTGTTTTCAAGCCAGTTGGGCATATTTGGTTGACTTTGGTCAATATTCGGAGAAGACGGCCTCAGATGGAAATTCCGTTAGTGCCGTAATCCCTGGAATGCCGAGTTTGTGTTAGGAAGTTGGTTGGTTTGGGTCTCGGGTGATTCGGGCTTATTTTGGGTGTTTGGTTTGCGTTGGTTAGTGTTGAATTCGGTCAACATTCATCTGAAAAGAGATCGTATGGAAGTTTCATCGATTTCAATGAGTCTGAAATGTTGTTTACACTTTAATAGCATATTTAGTTTGTGAGTATCGGGTTCCGATCGTGCCCGAATCACACTATGGAAATTCTAGTGCAGCTGGTTTTAGTACAGTTGCAGGCCTTCAGCGCCAACAATGCCCAAGCAGCGCAATCGCGCTACCTTGTCGCCGACCCTTGTGGGCGATGGCTCCAGGCCAGCACTGATGTCGCCTAGGCCAGCGCTGATGGCACCCTCTGCGTGCGATCACACCCTGGCGCCTGGCCCTCCTGCAGCGCGATAGCGCTGACCAACGACCATCAGCTATATATTCCTTGTGAGTTTGATTTTCCTTCCTTATTCCTTCACTTTTCCGACACCAAAACTCAATTTTCTCTCTACCAAGTTGCTCAAAACAGCTCCTAGCCTTGGAATTTCAGTAGATTGAAGAGAAAATCCTTGCTCTCTTAATTTATTTTTGTAAGTCTTCTTCCTCGAATCTCCTTTTCCTCCATTGTTGAAACTCCATAGTTGTAAATCCTAAAAGCTTGACTTTCCTTGAAGAATCTGTCTCCTTGGAGTTGCATGCCCCATAAATTCCGTGATTTTATTTCCTTGGCGTGGTGCTCTCGTCGTGGTAAGTTTTCTTGCTCCAATTTCGGTTTCCTCCTTAAAATTCTGACTTTAAGCCCTCTCTTGAGCGGGCTGTTTAGAGCCTTTCCCCTTGGCCAAGATTGGTCATTTTTGGAGCATGTCATCTTGGCATCGTTGTGGCCGCTGTGCTTCTTTCCATTATTGGTTTTGGTTTCTGGGCCCCACGGGCCCATCGGTGACCCAAACTTTAGCTCGACTATTGTTATAGCATCATGGGTATCATTGGTCTCATGTTAACATATAGATTATTGTATTGATAATGGTTTTGCAATTTGGAGATTCTCAGAGCAGTTCGAGCCTGGATGACACTGTCCCCAAAGTTATTAATCGGATGACACGTAGGTTATGGGTTTCCCTACCTAGACTCTGCGTATATAGGCTATAGCTGCATTAATTTGTATCCTTGGGTGGGTTGTTATTGGTTGGTACCCCAGACCCTGTCTGTCGTTTTTGTCCGTTTATTTCGTATGTTGATTGTAGAATTCATATCAGTATTGTATATTACTCTTGTGGTCCTCTATGGCCTTGTATTGACTTTAGAACATAGATGGCGGGTTATTTGGGGATGTTCGTGAGTCTCGGACATAGAGATATTCTTCTAGGCTGGTTATGACTACTGTAGAGCTATTGAGCCTATGCAGGGCCGATAGGAAACGTTTTGAGCCGTTGGGCTAATTTATATTTGTGTGCGAGCATATCATCGATGAAAAAGGTGTTTTTCCCTGCATGTTTTACTCGGTTTTGGCTGCAAGCCAATATTGATGGTTTTTCCTAAACATGCATGTCCCCGGGGGCCCGATTCTGGGATACTTGATGATAAAAATGGGATTTTGGATGACTTCACACTAGGTTTTCTTACTGATACTAGGCTATGATGGGAAGAGCACCAGACTTGATTTTATTATTGATACTAGGCTCTGCTGGGCAGAGCACCAAACTTGATTTTATTACTGATTTAGACCCATATACGCTCTGGGCAAATTTTGAGGGGGTTATTGAGACTTTTATCACTGATTTACACCAGGATACATTCTGGGAACCCTTTGAGAGGGTTATTGAGATTACTATTACTATTTTTGACCTAGTTCAATTTTGGGCATGTACTTCAAGGCTCTGATTCTCTGAGATTTTGTGTTCGTTATTGTATGTGGTCAGGGACCTCCATGAGGCCCTACCATTCCAGGACCTGGCAAAAGGGATGAGCATGCTGGAGGAGGGGTATATAGTGTAGGATGAGTTATAGCGGGCACGTCCCACCATGGGTCCTCCCTCTAAAGTGCGGGGGTGTGTGTGTGTGCATATAGGGTTACTATTATCGGTTCCATCATTATCATCATCATGCATATCTCACTCATATTCCACCCTTGTTTGATGTGTGTTCAGTGTATGCTCTGGTTGTATGGGTGGCAGGAGGGTTTGTTTTCACTTGATTGCGTTCCTCGATTGTATGGGCGGCTTTTAGGAATGTAGGTAGATTATATTACTTCGGTTATCTCATAGACCTAGTTGTGGTCCTTGGTTCTTGTGGATTAGTAAGTTTTAGCCTGTTGAGGCTCCATGTTTTGGGCTTGAGTGTTGTGGGGCTAGTGAGTCTTATATCTTTGAGGCTTTGTTGTGTGTCCTCCTGAGCGGTTGTGATTTATCGGAATTTGTCTTTATCTTGATTCTGAGTAGAACTATTGGTTCTGGTGGTTTTGTTATTCCATTCTAAGTTGAAAATTGTGAGATTGATCCCGATTTATGCTTATCTTGAGAGTTTGTAGTTTTTAGTATGATTCTGTTATTGTATGGCTTCTAGTTGATTATGTTGCCTACTTCCTCTCATTCCTTTTTACTTTAGGTTACCGATAAACTGCCATTTTCTCAACTCTCTCTCTTTATTTACTTATATTATTGTGCAAAGAATCCAGGTGTATTCTTCTTTCCTTCACCTGTGATTTGTGCATTTATATCTTCTGTGCTAGCATTGTTTGCTTATAACTCTTGCTTGTCTATTCTCCGTGCTAGTTTCTATGTGCTTTATCCATTATTTTCTATGATTGCTTTCTTGCTATCTGCTATTTACTATTTTTATATCTTATATGTGCTCAGTCGGCCGATGATGCCTACTGGGTACCCATTGCCTAACAATTAGTGCTCATACTATACTTTTGAACTTCTTGGTGCAGATATTAGTTGAGCTTTTGCTGTTGATCGCGTTGGAGACTCATGCAGCTTTTGGGAGATTCGAGACCAGGGTGAGCGCCTAACGATCGGGGCTTGTCCACATCTCATCTGTTGTACTGTTACTCTTGTATCTATATTCAGAGATAGTTGTACTTATCATTTTGTTACTTCTAGCACTTGTATTCTATTAGAAGGTTATGTACTATCAATACCAAGTCTTGGAGTTGGTGTAGTATCATTTGTATATATTTTGGGTTGTTTCTTCCGCTTTGTCTATCTTTTTATTTTGCTTCCACTCATTTTTGATTTTTATGCGTATTAGTTAGGTAGTAGCCCATTACAAACCATTCCGGGCTACAGGAATTGGTTTGCCTACTGGGGAGTTGTAAGTGCCATCATGACCTAAGAAATCGGGTCGTGACAGCTTGGTATCAGAGCTCTATGTTCATCGGTGTCGTGGTACAGAAGCAAGTGTCTAAGTAGAGTCTCGTGGATTGGTATGATGACGTCTGTATACTATCTACGGGAGGCTACAAGATATTTTTAGGAAAAGTTTCATCTTTTTGGCTCCTTATCATGCGTTTTTGGATTTATAGACTTCTAAAAAACTTTATTTGTTTTATTCCTTCTCAGATGCCTAAGATGAGTTCGACAGCGGGTGATGTTGAGGCTTCTGTGCTTCCGTCAGTGCCAGTGTTTCAAAATTAGAGTTTACCTCACCAGATATGGGGTGTGGGGTCAGCCCAGCCTCCGATTGGATTTATAGCGACTCCAGTTCTTCAAGGAAACATGGCTAGAACTCTGAGTCCTCTAGTGGGTGTTTTAGTACCTGATTCTACGAGCATTGCTTCAGCTAGGGTTGAGCTACCAGTTCTTCAGCAGGGTTGTCTATCGATATTGGAGTATGAAGCGAGGTTTCATGACATGGTTAGGTGTACTGCCAGGATGGTGCCTTCAGATCTTTGTTGGGGGTTTGATTTCACCGCTCCGTTTGGCTACCAAGCACTTGGTTATAGTTGGGACTACCTTCCTTCAGGTAGTAGATCATGCTTGGGCTATCGAGGGTTTATGCCATGAGGCTTATGGAGGTAGTGCTAAGAAACGTCATCACCAGGACAACTCTCAAGGTTCTCAAACTCGAGGTAGAGGATTCTCCACCAGAGATAGGTTCCATTGCTTCTTATCTACCAGGACAGTTTCAGTTGCTCCACAGGTTCCAGAGAGTGGTTGTATAGGGCATGTTGAGCAGAGTAGGCAGGGTGCAAATCATATTCTTTGAGATTTTCTTTCAGAATATGTAGGCCGTGGTGGCCGGTCAGGTCCAGTAGGATCATCCCATCAGACTCCACTTGGTAAGGTTTGTTATTGGTGGAGGGAGCGTGGGCACTTGGTTAGGGATTGTCCCACAATTCTGCCTTCCAGTCAGCAGGGTCAGCAGGTGTTATCTCCCAGGGCATCAGTGCCACCGGTCAGAGATGGGGTATAGGGTAGTAGGGGCGTTCCCTAGGCAGCGAGAGGTAGTGTGCAGGATTGTAAATGTGGTCCTCGGATGGTTAGAGGTGGCTTTTAGCCGGGTAGTTCAGGTATCCATCCAGAGTCGACAGGCACCGTGCGTCAGAGTAGAGCTTCTTTAGGTTGCTAAAGTTGTGAGGTGATGGGACATTATGCTAGAGATTGTCCCCGTCGAGGGATGACAGAGCCTTCAACTTTGACTACTTCGGCCAGTGTTAGACACCGTCAAGTTAATGCCCCTCTTGGTGGACTCGAGGTAGAGGTTCCTGATATCGTTGCTCCAGGTAAGGCTCCTATTACCTTCGACTTATGATAGTCCTACTCGCGTTGCGATTCTATCCTTTCTATCATTTAATTGCTTATATTCCTACCTGCTACTTATTTAGTTGTTTGATTTCTGGATTGTAGCTTTTTACATTGTTTTCGTGGTAGTTTATTCCTTAGTAGTGGATGGGGGTGAGTTGTTCTTGCGAGGTATTTACCCAGAGTCGTAGCTCATGGATAGTTCTTGTTAGTCTTTTTTATGGGTGTTTTGCCATCAGATTCCTTATGGCTTTAGGCTTGTGTTAAGTCTTCCTTTTGAGTTGTCCTAGATGGTTGTTGCCTAGGCTGTTACCTAGATTTTGCTAGAGGTTCTGGTGTTGGTTTGATGTGATACCGGTAGTTGTGCCAGAGTTGAGATTTTGTCTTAAGTCGGGAGATGTTGGTTATGCTAGTGTGCTTTGATCAGTTTGGTTTTCTCAGGTGTTTAGAGTTGACCCTCTTTGTTGGTTGGTTTAAGAGGTTGGCAGGTATATGGGTTGTTCCCATAGTCTCCCTCAGTTTCTTGTTTGTTGGGTTATATTATTGTTTCCCTGATTCTAGTTAGGATGATCTTGATCGTAGTTCTTTGGTTGAGCTTTTGAGTGAGGCATGGTGGTTGATTTTCGACGATAGTATCTTGGCTAAGTATTGGCTATAGTGATCGTGATTGAGCTGTGATCATAGTATTTCGATTGAGTTAGGCGTTCGGTCTATCCTTTCATGCCCTGTTAGGTATAACCTATTCAGGTGTGAGAGCTATGTGGATAGCTTCTGGTTTCAGCTGAGGAAGATCTTGTTGAGTTTTGTGTGTCTTCAAAAAGGGGTTTTCAATGGGTTTGGAAAAGGAGGAAGCTGGATCTTTGCCCGTGGTTATGTGTTCTAGGAATTGACTAAGGTTGTGACTTAAAGGTTAGTATCTGCAGATATGGTCAACTTGTGCATTTAGAGCCTAACGGGCTCTGGTTCCTAAGTCTTCTTTGGCAACATATAGGTTCAACAGAAGCAGTGGTTAGTAAATTAGGATGGGGTTTCAAAAGCTGGGCTAGCAAACTACTCTGGATGGTTTGGGGTTGGTTCTTTTGGTTACAACTTCTTGGGTTGGAAGGCATTGAGTTTGGGCAACTTAGCTTACCCATTTTCCGTTATAGGGTGACTCTTGGCCTTGGACACCTAGTCCTTGGCTAACCCTTAAGTTAGGCTGGACATTCCTGATTTCAGCGGTGTTCTAGTTAGTACGAAGTTCCTTCTACCATGGTTGGACAGACTCAGCGGCGTAAGTTTGAGATTCAGCAGTGGTGTATGCTTTACGTGATTAGGTTGTGCGGGTTGAGGCTAGCAAGGCTAATTTGAGTTCTCTTGATACTTAGAGACTAATTGTCACCATTCGTTTACCGATAGTTTGAAAGCTTGCTTAGTTGATTCTTCAAGGGTTGTCTTTTATGTGGAGTTCTACTGTTAGGTGGAATCGGCCATAGTGGACCAAAGGTTAGGTGTGTTATATGCTTCAGGGGTGGTGGTTTTGTGTGCTGATATAGTAGGGCGATTGGTTCGAGCTAAAGAGGCAATTTGATGGTTTATGAAAAATTTCTACAACTAGATTGTGACTTCGAACCTCAAACACCCTTTTGTTTTGCCTTCGTGGTGTTTTAACTTGTTATTCATGGCATGGTGGACTTCTTCCTAAGGTGAGATTGGTAAGGTAATCTCAAGTCTGAATGGTGTTCAAGTATTAAGAGTAGCCGTAGGTACTTCTTGGGGTTTTAAGCTTAGTGATGGTTACGAACTTGGTGGTAGGCTCACCACACTCCTCGCAAGGTTTTGGTTTTGGTTTGGGTCTATTTGGGTAGTTGCCATGGTTCATTCTCTTCCAGTTGATTCAGACTTGACGCGGTGCAGCGAAGTTGTGTTCATTCTACAGTTTGGAAGTTTGTCCGTCAACACAGGGTGTTCATACATGGCTTTCCTTACCCTGGTGTACAAACTTCAGTCGGGTTCAGATGGGTTGTTCAGTTGGGTTCTGTTATCGAGTTTGATGTTAGCAAAAGTATTCGTTCATTGGTTGTTGGCCAGTCGAGTTAGGTAACTCCAGTCTTCGATGATATACTACGGGTTGTTATCTTGGATAACAATGGCTAGTAGGCTATAACTTGGCTTGGAAAGATCTTGAGTATAAAGGGTGGCTTCGTTCATAATGAAGTATAAGTAGAAATGATGGATCTCCGGTGAGTCAGTTGATGGTTTGAGGATGGTTTGCGTGCTCGACTTGTATGCAACTTCCTGTTTGCAGTGCAAAAGGATTCAGTTCAGAATAAAAGGGTTTTACGGATCAGTGGGTTCATGAGTTAGAGTTTTTATTGTAGTTTTTCTAGTGAACTTGGTTGAGGTTTTAAAGATTCGAATTCTATGTGTTGATCACCTTCTTCTTGGGTTTTGGTGTTGTGTCGGTGCTTTTCGATTGAGATTCTCGAGGTTCAGTTAGGGTTAACAGTCCCTTGGTGTTTTGGAATTTAAGTTTGGAATCTAGCTTGGCTAGTATGAAGTGTAGGCTTGGTTGACTTTTGTGATTTCATCCTGTTAGGTGCCATCCGATCAAGGGAGTTACCTGGGTAGTCCCAGAGAATAGTGCGTGGTTCGTATCTGTTGTTCTTAAATCTCTAGACTTTTCTTCTTTCCTCACTTTCGGGGATAAAATTCATTTTAGTAGTGGATGATGTAATGACCCTTTTGGTCATTTACGTGTGTTCCCCTTACTTGTACCGTTATAGCTTGCTTATAGAGGCCCCAAGTCATTTATGGCTTTCCGGGACCGGTAGTTTGGTGCCCGAGCCATTTGTTTGGTCTTTTTATGCATCCCTGGTTTTAGAGCTTTTCACTTTGGAAATCATTGACTTCAGTCAACTTCCTTGGTGAACGTGCTCGAAATCAAATTTCGACAGTTCAGTTAGCTATGGAGCATGGACTTTGGTCTAGTGGGACCTTTGGTTGGGATTCAGGAGCTTTTCAGCTTGGAATTCTCTCTCATTCTATGTTTTCAAGTCAGTTGGGCTTGTTTGGTTGACTTTGGTCAACATTCAGAGAAGACGGCCTCAAATAGAAATTTTGTCAGCGCTGTTAGCTTTGGAATGCCGAGTTTGTGTTAGGTAGGTTGTTGATTCGGGTCCCGGGTGATCCGGGCTTATTTCGGGTGTTTGGTTGGCATTGGTTAGTGTTGAATTCAATCAACTTTTCTCCGAGATGACCTCGTATGGAAGTTTCATTGATTCCATTGAGTCCGGAACTTCGTTTCCACTCTAATAGCATATTTGGTTTGTGAGTATCGGGTTTTGATCGTTCCCAGAACACCCCATGGAAATTCTAGTACAACTAGTTTTAGTGCAGTTGCAGGCCTTCAGCGCCAACGACACCCAGGCAGCGCAATCGCGCTAGCCTGTGGCCGACCCTTGTGCGCGATGATGCCAAGCCAGCACCGATGGAGCCTAGGCCAGCGCCTGCTTGCCAGCGTCGATGGTTCCCTCTGCGCGTGATTACGCCTTGGCGCCTGGCCCTCCTGCAGTGCGATGGCGGTGGTTTAGCGCGATAGCGGTGACCAGCGACCATCAACTATATATTCCTTGTGAGTTTGACTTTCCACCCTTATTCCTTCACTTTTCCAACACCAAAACTCAATTTTCTCTCTACCAAGTTGCTCAAAACAACTCCTAGCCTTGGAATTTCTGTATATTGAAGAGAAAATCCTTGCTCCCTTAATTTATTTTGGTAAGTCTTCTTCCCCAAATTTCCTTTTCCTCCATTGTTGAAACTCCATGGTTGTAAATCCTAAAAACTTGACTTTCCTTTAAGAATCTGTCTCCTTGGAGTTGCATGCCCCATAAATTCCGTGATTTCATTTCCTTGGCGTGGTTCTCTCGTCATGGTAAGTTTTCTTGCTCCAATTTCGGTTTCCTCCTTAAAATTACAACTTTAAGCCCTCTCTTGAGTAGGCCGTTTGGAGCCTTTTCCCTTGGCCAAGGTAGCTCATTTTTGGAGCATGTCATCTTGGCATCATTGTGGCCGCCGTACTTCTTTCCATTTTTGGTTTCAGGTTGTGAGCCCCACGGGAACGTCGGTGACCCAAACTTTGGCTCGGCTATTGTTATAGTATTATAGGTATCGTTGGTATCGTGTTAATATATAGATTATTGTATTGATAGTGGTTTCGCGATTTGGAGCTTCTCAGAGCTGTTCGAGCCTGGACGATGCCATCCCCACAACTATTAATCGGAGGACAGGTAGGTTATGTCTTTCCCTACCTACACTCTGCCTGTATAGGCTATAACTGCATTAAATTGTATCCTTGGGTGGGTTGTTATAAGTTGGTACCCTAGACCCTGTCCATCTTTTCTGTCCGTTTATTTTGTACGTTGATTGTAGTATTCGTATTAGTATTGTATATTACCCTTGTTGTCCTCTGTGGCCTTATATTAACTCTGAAACATAGATGGTGGGTTATTTGGGAATGTCTGTGAGTCCCGGACATAGAGATATCTTTCTAGGCTGGTTATGACTGTTGTAGAGTTTTTGAGCCTATGCAGGGCCGATAGGAAATGTTTGTGAGCCGTTGGGCTAATTTATATTTGTGTGCGAGCATATCATCAATGAAAAATGTTTTTCTCCCTGCATGTTTACTCGGTTTTGGCTAAGAGCCACTGTAGATGATTTTTCCTAAACTTGCATGGGCCCCGGGGCCCGATTCTGGGATACTTGATGATAAAAATGGGATTTTGGATGATTTCACACTAGGTTTTCTTACTGATACTAGGCTCTGTTGGGCAGAGCACCAAACTTGATTTTATTATTGATACTAGGCTCTGCTGGGCAGAGCACCAGACTTGATTTTATTACTGATTTAGACTCGGATACGCTCTAGGCACCCTTTGAGGGGGTTATTGAGACTTTTACAACTGATTTAGACTCGGATACACTCTGGGCACCCTTTGAGAGGGTTATTGAGATTACTACTACTGTTTTTGACCTGGTTAAATTCCGGGCTTGTACTTCGAGGCTCTGATTCTCTGAGATTTTGCGTTCGTTACTGTATGTGGTAAGGGACCTCCATGGGCCCTACCATTCCAGAACCTGGCCAAAGGGCCGAGCGTGCTTGAGGAGGGGTATACGGTGTAGGATGAGGTATATCGGGCACGTCCCACCATGGGTCCTCCCTCCGAAGTATCGGTGGAGGGGTGCATACAAGGTTACTATTATCGATTCCATCATTATCATCATCATGCATATCTCACTCGGATTCCACCCTTGTTTGCTGTGTGTTCAGTGTACGCTCCGATTGTATGGGCGGCCGGAGGGTTTATTTTTACTTAATTGCATTTCTAGATTGTATGGGCTGCCGTTGGTACTGTAGGTAGATTATATTACTCATGTTATCTCATAGACCTAGTTGTTGTTCTTGGTTCGTTTGGATTTGTAAGTTTTAGTCTATTGAGGCTCCGAGTTTTAGGCTTTAGTATTGAGGGGCTAGTGAGTCCTATATCTTTGAGGCTCCGTCGTGTGTCCTCCTGAGTGGTTGTGATTTATTGGACGTTGTTCCTTATCTTGATTCTGAGTAGAACTCTTGGTTCTTGTGGTTTAGTTATTCTATTCTAGGTTGAAAATTGTGAGATTGATCCTGGTTCATGCATATCTTGAGAGTTTGTGGTTTTTAGTATAATTCTGTTATTGTATGGTTTCTAGTTGATTATGTTGCCTACTTCCTTTCATTCCTTTTTACTTGAGGTTACCGGTATACCGCCATTTTCTCAACTCTGTCTCTTTATTTACTTATATTGTTATGCAAGGACTCCAGGTGCGTTCTTCATTCCTTCACCTGTGATTCTGTGTATTTATATCTTTTGTGCTATCATTGTTTTCTTATAACTCTTGGTTGTCTATTCTTCGTGCTAGTTTCCATGTGCTTTATCCATTATTTTTCGTGACTGCTTTCTTGCTATCTGCTATTTACTGTTTTTATATCTTATATGCGCTCAGTCGGCCGATGATGCCTACTGGGTACCCGTTGCCTAGCAATTGGTGCTCATACTATACTTCTGCACTTATTGGTGCATATATTAGTTGAGCTTTCATCGTTGATCGCGTTGGAGACTCGTGCAACTTTTGGGAGATTCGAGACCAGGGTGAGCGCCTGACGGTCGGGGATTGTCTACATCTCATCTGTTGTACTATTACTCTTGTATCTATATTCGGAGACAATTGTACTTATCATTTTGTTACTTCTAGCACTTGTATTCTATTAGAAGCTTCTGTACTATCGATACCAAGTCTTGGGGTTGGTGTAGTATCATTTGTATATATTTCGGGTTGTTGCTTCTGCTTTGTCTATCTTTTTATTCTGCTTCCGCTTGTTTCTACTTTTTGTGTGTATTGGTTAGGTATTAGCCCATTACTAATTGTTCTAGGCTACAGGGATTGGTTCGACTACTTGGGGGATAGTAGGTGTCATCATGACCTAAAAAATTGGGCCGTGACAGTAGATCATTTTCCTTTGTTGTTTTTGTGAAATTTTTTACGAAAATAGCTGTGAGATACAATAATTATTGTCTGTCATTTCTAATTGATTGAAGAATATCAGTTGGTTTTATGTAGCATCACTCATGATGTCTTTGGGATACGGTTTTTTATTTGGGATAGTTTCAAAGAACTTCCATCAGATTTATATTCAGTAAAATAATTCAATTAAGATAACAAAAATTACAGAAGAAACATATAAATAAAAAATAAACGAGTTAGTTTGGATAGCATTGTAGAAGTTGTTAATTTGCACAAGAATATTTTGAAGGTTTTTATCATACGAAAAAGAAATTCAAGATGCAAGTTCACTTAAAGGGGCAATAAATTCTTAGAAAATGAAGGGAGCTGTAATGATGATTCATGATTAATATTGGAACATTACGAATGCGCTGTGAAAAAAATAGGGTTATGTTTTTTATTCTAAGATTCATTAAAGAAAATAATTATTTAAAAAAGTTTATTTCTTTCTCATGTATTTTAAAGCTATGCCTAGGCGGCAGTGGACCGATACAATAAATTTTAATGTACTGATAATTCAATTAATCTGTTGAGCACAATACAAATTAAATTTTTTCAAATAGTTGATCAAATTATCATCCATTGTTTTTTCTTCAATTTTCGTTAAGATATTTTAATACTTTATGTAAAGACGTCGATTAATATACTAATATTACTAGTGTTACCATTTTTACTTAGTGATTATCAAATAATAATTCAGTTATATGTGTAATATGTATGTTTAATATTTTAATACGTATATTAATTAAATAGGATTCTAGTACTTTTTTTATTTTTATATAAAAACTAATGAGCTAATTTGATTATTTCGTAAAATTACAAACTCATAATTAAACCTATATGCATTTGATTTAAAACATAAAAATCATTCAAATATTATGTTCTACTCGATTGATTTTAGAAGAAAAAATAATAACAATCTAACTAGGAGAGTGAATTATAAGAATGGTCTTCGAGGTGGGTGGTCTTGATTTTTTGACCCCGCTTGCCCCATGGTAAAATTTCATGTTTAACAAGTTTTGACTTTTCACCATAAAAGTTTGTCTATAGGACAAATGGGAAATAAAAATTCAACATCACCCATTTTCAAGATCATTGATGTAATTTCTTGTAACTAGGACAAAAAGGAGGTCACAATTAAGAAATGGAGAAAATATAACATACTGGATTATTTAAGTTACTTAGAGGCAATATGAATACATACATCACAACATTAAGGTAGTTGTACACATATAACCATTGTGATGTGATAATGAAGTAGAGGGTTTGTTGATAATTAATTAAATGAGAGATTATTTTCGCTATATACTTTTATTTTCATGTATTAAATGACGAGAACTCTTTAATTTTCTACTTTTGTTAAGAAAAGAATGGGAGAACATTCAAAAAATCTAAAATAATATTTTAGGTTTTGCTTTCTCTCCTTTCCATTATTACAGTAAAAAATATAAGTGTGCTGTTCCAATCTATCATCAACGTGATTTCTTCATAAAAAGTAATGTTATACCAAATTTTTGTTCTTTAATATCTGGTCTATTTTCTGGATATCTATTAGAGAATTTCTAACTCTTAAAACTTGAAATAGTATTTGAATTATTTATGTAACTAAATAAAGATTGAAGTGAACTTGATTGAATTTTTATGTTGAATCCAAATTTCATGGACATATCCAGACAGGCCTATGAATTTAATCACAAAACATGTATCTATAAGAAAGCAAATAATTATGTTAGAAAGCAAAATGTATTTCTCTATTGAACAACTGAGGGTATTGATTAACGGGGTGCACTAAAGTTGTATTTAATTTTTTGTTGTAATAATTTCGTAGAATTTTCGAAAGTAGATGATAATTGATATTGAACTATTTGAGACTTATTATTTCCTAATATATTGTCATTTTCTCTTGGCAACTACTTCATTTATTGGAATCACAAACATTAGTGAATTTCAAAAAATTAATCTTTGAAAAGATCATTATTTCACTAGTCAAAAACACTCTCTTTGCAAATGCTCCTTTATTATATAAGTAAGATTTTTTATTTTTTATTTAATATTTGGTCACATTCAATTATTATATATACACTATTTTAGGCTACAGAAAATTATTCAGTTGCATTTTCATGGTGATACATATACATTAGGTAAGCTTTCACCGTCACTCACTCACTTTTCTTTCTCTTCTTCTTCTGCAGATTAGCAGTGATTGACAGTGAGTTTGGAAATAAGTAGTTTAATGAAGAACCATCAACTCTAGTGTCTGGTGTCATTAATGAAAAGTTTGACAGTGAATATATTGTTACAGTGAATATTGAATCTGAGGATATGAAAGGTGTTTTATATCAGGTTCCAATAAATCAAGAGTTGTAAAATAACAATCTACCTACGGGAAAAGCAGCATCAACAACCGTGGTTTTACGAAAGAAGAAATGTGAGATTAAAAAGCATGATCCTGCATATCGCAAGTGGAACAAAAGTGGTTTTAACTTTTTCACGGCAGAACAACATGCCAGGTTGAAACCTCTTTATCCTGGGAAGGATAGGGACATTATTAGAAAGATAGCTGAATTATGGAATAATCTAAATGTACCAGAGAAGAAGATTTATTAGGATAAAGCCTTCCAAGACAAAGAGCACTACAGATTGGAGCTGCAAGACTATAACAAGAGATTACTAAGAACAAGGAAAATTTTTGGTAGTCCACTGTCCACACAATCTCCTCTTGGACACAACGTCCATATGATTGATCAGGAAAGTAAAAATTGAAATGTTGCATCTAGTTTGGGGTACAGAACAAGTTCTGATAAATTGGCATAGGTAATGAAAGATTTGAATTTGAATATACGTATTACATATGTTCCTTTGAAATACTGATATCATTTTTTAGATGATAAGAATGTACGCATAGAGCTTGTGCAAAGAAAAATTTGTGAGGCAAAAGCCTTCATTTTTATATTTTGCATTTCTTTTAACTTGGATAGATTGACTTTGAAGCAAAATAAGCGAGTCACCAAAAAGATTCATGTATCTCATTGTCACGATCCGAAACTGAGCCATGATGGTTCCTACATAACCACCCAGTAGGAAAACCAAATCCAACAATGCGGAAGATAAATAAGCAGTTTAAATAACGAAAGCTGAAGAGATAAATAAAGGAAATAGTACCAATAGCATAGATATATACCAACTGTATTAAAAATACACAGATGGATCAAAAGTGACCGGGAAGAAAAAAGATACACAAGAACCAACCTGGACCTAGTGTCACTGGTAAAAGAGCGTCTAAAGTATGGAGTAGCTATACAACAGACTCTGTCTATCCAAAATACAAGATATAGATAAAAAATGTAGAAGGAAAGAAGTAAAAGTCTCCAAAACACCGGGAGCTCACCACAATCCGAATAGCAGATGGCCTCGAACGATAGGAGGATCAACGGGGGTCGCTCAAACTAGGTGTTGCATCAGAAAAAGATGCAGAGTGTAGTATGAGTGCGAAAACAATGGGAACCCAGTAAGCATCATAGGCCGACCGAGTGCAAAAAGATAATATATAATATAAATTATAGGAATGTAAGCTAACTACAGGGATCTATCTAGATCTAGTTATAAAACCAAAAATAGAACTAGCCGAATGAACAAGGAGGAAATAATAACAAAATCAGTCCAGACAACCGACACTCCAAGTATACTCAAGCATAATGCAATACAATGAGAGATGATGTGATGCATAAATATATAAAAAGCAAAATCCAGAATGACGCAGACGCCCAAAATTTAACTTTGGACTCATCAACATATGCATGGAAAGTAAAACCCACAAATAATGCATTGGGGCACCCAGAATCGATCATTGGGCTCATCAACAGAAAAGTAAATGGAGAAAGAGTTTGGAAACATCCCTCGGACAGACATAAAAGTAGTATTTTTCCTTTCCTTTCCAAACCAGTAGTAAAATCCAAGATAATACCCTTAAAATCCATAAATCATGGGGAACATAGTAAATATCAAGTTTGGAACAAAAAACCAAAAAAAATTATTCTTTTCCATACCGCTAAGCATGAGAATACAGTATGAGCATGTAAATTTCCATGTTTAGAGAATATAGTACATAAAAAGTCAAAACAGTGCAAAATACCCTCCAACCAAGAGAACTAACCTGAAAACTCCATCCAAATCCGAGCAATGGCCTCGAGTCCACATTTATACACAATGGTAAAATAAAGCGGGAAGAATAGAAATAACTTCGAAAACATATAAAAGCGTCCACTCTACCTCTAAAACCTACTAAAAGCTAAATAAGGATTCTATGCTAGCCATAATAATACTACGAGCTCCTAGACTAAGGATAACATTAATAATTCTATTCTATGACCCAAAATGGACAAATTTCTGCAAATCAAAGGATATAAGCATAATTCTACCTATGGTCCAACCTAACGTTCAAGTAATATATGTAATATAAAATCTAGCTGAACTCAGTCTAGATAAGTAAACCGTAACCTACCTCGGGGCTGAACCGCAAACATGAACTGTCACTCATGTGTCTTCTCCTTCTGAACAACCTCAAAAAGCTGCCATGCCATCACAAACACAATTCAGGTGTCAAGACGAGAAGAATGACACCCATATTACTATACGGGAAGTCGAGCCAAAAATCGGGTCGGAAAATGATCCTCTTATCCCACGAAATAAAATGGAAAACAAAAATCACAATTATGTTTGCAACGGGTTAAAGAACCCATGCCCAAAATTAAGCATGAACGGGACTAATTTTGGGGCCCAAAATAGCCCCAATGTCCTACTAGTTCAAGAGATTTTACAAGGGAAAGCCAATAGAAATGAACGAGATTAATGAGAATTTAACAATGGAAAAAGAGAAGAGCGATAGAAAGGACTTACCAGATAAAGAAGACTGAACAATTTGAGCTGAGATCAGAGTTTTAAAGCTCAACAATGGAGGGAAATCATAAGTTAGGTGATGAAAATAAAGTTGGCAGCTTATATAGCTGCCAGGGGTCCTTAATCGCAATCGGGAGGGAGCCCACATGGTTGAAAGGAACGAGCTGGCCAGACAATCGCAATCGCGATGTTCCAGCCAAATAATTGCATAGACCAAGCTGGACTGGGTCCCAGATAACTTCATCGCGGTCACGAGGAGCCACCCACACGATCGTGATGGACTAGTTCTAGACCATCACAAATACGATGGCCAACTCGCGATCGCAATGACCAAGCTGGTCTGCAACAATACAACAACAACTTGCAATTCTCAAAGTCTAAAAGTCACCTGACGGACCCTCGGGACTCATTCGGAACCCTTTGAACAAAAACAAACCATGCTACCCTACCAGAAACAACATTTTGGACTCAACAAAATCGATGAAACTCCCAACAGAGATTGTTTTAATGAAAAGTGGAGCCTAAGCCCAAAACCAACTTTTAACAAAATGTAACTCGAAGGCCAAAAACAATTCTAGAAGACTCGGGACCCAAACCAAAGGTCCCTATATCCCAAAGTCAACATTCTGGAGCTAACAACGCTGACAGAATTTCCATCTGAGGCCATCTTTTCTGAATGTTGACCAAAGTCAACCCTACAAGCCTAACTAGCCTGAAATCATAGAAACCAAGACAAAACAAAACTGAAAGCTCCTAGACCCCCGACCAAGGATCCCACTAGACCAGAATCTTCGTTTGATTCCAAGGACGTTTACCAAGAAAGTTGATTGAAGTGAAGGATTTCCTAAGTTCAAGTTCTAAAATAGGGAAATAGTCATAACGATCGAATGAATGGCCTGCGCACTAAACCATCAATTCTGGTAAGTCATAAATGACTTGTAGCCGCTGCGGGAAATCTTGAAACATGGAAAAAGCATGAAAAATAGAAAATGACCTGGAGGGTGATTACAACATCCATTACCAAAAGGACTTTTTTCCTCTAAAGTTAGAGAAAGGATAGGGCCTGAAGACTCAAAAAGGAGAGGGTAGTGGATCCGTATGTCAGCCTTAATTTCCCAAGTAGCCTCCTCGACAAAACAATGCCACTATTGAACCTTAACTGATGGAATCTCCTTGGACCTCAACTTCCTAACCTGCCTGTCCAAAATAGCAATAGGCTCCTCCTCAAAGTCCAGACACTCATCCAACTGAACCAAATCCCACTAAAGCACGTGAGACTCATCCGAAATATACCGATGCAACATAGAGACATGAAACACCAGATGAACACTGGAAAGAGCAGGAGGCAAGGCCAACTCAAAAGCAACCTCCTCAATACGACGAAGGATCTCAAACGGCCCAATAAACCTAGGACTGAACTTACCCTTCCTCCAAAACCTCATCACGTGCTTCATGGGTAACACACGAAGGAAGACACTATCACAAACCATAAACTCCAGATCTCGAACTCTTCGATCAGCATAACTCTTTTGCCTACTCTAGGCAGTGCAAAGTCTCTCTTGAATAAACCAAACTCTATCCATAGAATCATGCATCAAGTCGGTACCCCACGATCTAACCTCGAAAGCATCAAACCAACCCACCAGATATCTGCACCGCATACTATACAAAGCCTCAAACGGAGCCATCTGAATGCTTGAATGATAACTATTATTGTACGCAAACTCTGCCAAGGCTAAGCATTAGTCCTACTCACCCCCAAAATCTATAACACAGGCTCACAACATATCCTCCAGATCCTGAATAGTGCACTCTGACTGACAGTCTATCTGCGGATGAAAAGCGGTGCTAAGCTCAACTCTAGTACCCAACTCTCTCTGAATAGAACTCTAGAAATGTGAAGTGAACTGAGTACCATGGTCAGAAATGAGAGAAACTGACACACCATGCAAATGGACGATCTCAGAAATGTAGATCTGAGCCAACCTCTCAGAACTGTAGGAACTATGAACTGGCAAAAAGTGAGCAGACTTCGTCAACCTATCAACAATGTCCCAAATAAAATCAAATCTCCTCAAAGTATGTGGCAAACCAACTCGAAGTCCATAACTATCCGCTCCCATTTCTACTTCGGAATGGGTAGCCTCTAAGTCAAACCACGTGGCCTCTGGTGCTCAAACTTCACCTGCTGATAGGTCAAGCACTTAGACATGAAAACTGAATATCCCTCTTCATCCCACACCACCAGTAGTGCTGCCTCAAGTCATGATATATCTTAGCTTCCCTGAGATGAATGGAATATCTAGACAATGAGCCTCCTCCAAGATCAGTCTAACCAAGTCACCAACTTTGGGAATGCAGATAGGACCCTAAATCCTCAAAATACCCTCTGAATATAAGGTCGCCTTCCTAGGCTCACCGCTCAACACCTTGTCACAAATGATCCTCAACCTTGCATCATCAAACTGTTGTGCCTGAATCTGCTCCAACAAGGAAGATCTAGCCTTAACACAAGCAAGAATATAGCCTGGCTCGGAAATATCAAGTCTAACCAGCCTGTTATCCAAGGACTGGATGTCCCAAGCTAAAGGTCGCTCCTTGGTCGCTAAGAAGGCCAAGCTACCCATACGTACTGCCTTTTTGCTCAAGGCATCTGCTACCTCATTTGCCTTGCCCGGATGATAAAGAATCGAGAATAGTCCTTCAGTAACTCCAACCACCTATGCTGCCTCAAATTTAGATTATTCTGGCTGAAAATATACTGAAGACTATGATGGTCAGTGAAGATCTCACAATGCACACCATACAAATAATGCCTCCAAATTTTCAATGCGAAGACTACCACTGCCAACTCCAAGTCATGTGTGGAGTAGTTCCTCTCGTGAACCTTCAACTGTCAGGAAGCATAAGCAATAAATCATCCCTGTTACATCAACACACAACCTAAACCAATACTTGTAGCATCAAAATACACTTAAACCCCTGACCCTCGACTAGAAGAGTAGGAATCAGAGATGAAGTTAACAAGGCCTTGAGCTTCAGAAAGCTTGCCTTGCACTCATCTGACCACTAGAAGGGAATATTCTTCTGAGTCAATTTAGTCAATGATGCTGCTATAGAATAAAACCCTCCACAAAATGTCTGTATTATCTTTCCAACCTGATGAAACTGCAAACCTCGGTAGGAGAAGTAGGCCTATCCCAATCATGAAATGCTGCAATCTTCGCCGAATCTACCATAATCCCAACCATGGACACCACGTGCCACAAGAATACCACCGACTCAAGCCAAAACTCACACTTAGTGAATTAGACATGCAACTAATGATCTCGCAAGGTCTGAAGTATACCCCTATGATGCTGCTCATGCTCCTCTCTACTCCTCAAATATATTATAATGTCATCGATGAGCAAAATCACAAAGGAATCCAAGTAGGCACTGAATACACGGTTCATCAACTCCATAAAAGTTGTTGGAGAATTAGTCAACCCAAAAGAAATAACTAGGAACTCATAATGGCCGTATCGAGTTCTATATCCAATCTTTGGGATGTCCATAACCCCAATCCTCAATTGGTGATAACCAAACCTCACCTCAATCATAGAGAACACTGCTGCACCATGTAGCTAGTCAAACATGTCATTAATATGTGGCATCAAATATCTATTCTTAACTGCCACCTTATTCAACTGCCTGTAGTCAATACATATACGCATGGACATGTCCTTCTGCTTTACAAACAGAACTGGAGTACCCCAAGGAGACACACTAGGCCTGGGGAACCCTCTACTCAATAGATCCTGGAGCTTATCCTTAAGCTCCTTCAACTCAGTTGGTGCCATCTGGTATGGCAGAATAGAAATGGGTCGAGTGTCTGACTCGACATCAATACCAAAGTCAATGTCACAATCAGGAGAAAGATTCAAAAGATCAGAAAGAAACACATTCGCATAATCGCAAACCACAGGGACTAATTCAAGTGAAGGTGTGGTGGCACTAGAATCATTGACGTAGGCAATATAGGCTAAGCACCCCTTCCCAACTAATCGCTGGGCGCTCAGTAAAGATATAACTCTCCTCGGCATGTGGCTATTAGCACCCTTCTATACTATAGGAGGGAAACTAGACATTCGTAGAGTAACAATCTTAGTGAAGCAATCCAAGACCGCATGATAAGGAGACAACTAATCCATGCCTAAGATCTCGATAAAATCAACCATATCTACCACAATCAAGTCTACCCACGTGTCATACCCCAGGATGGTCACTATACATGCCTGATACACCTAATCCACTACTAAGGAATCTCCTTCTGGAGATAGATAAATGCAAGGGAGCAAGCAATGACTCACAAGAAGACTCCAGACGAGTAGCATAATAGGCAGATACATAGGAGACTGTAGACCTCATATCAAACAAAGAAGAAGCAGACTGATGACAAATGGAAACCATACCTGTGATGATAGCATCTGAAGCCTCGGCCTCAGTCCAGCTTGGAACTGCATACATATAGCCCCGACCACCTAATCTACTAGACTGACAACCACCTGTAGCACCCTGGAGACCACCTTTACTACCATATGCATTGCCTTTGGCTGGTGGTTCTGGAGCCCTAAGGGCATAAACCATCTGATCATGTCACCTCTAGTGCAGTTTTGATGGGAACTCTTTAGCAAAGTGCCTATCTCACAACACTCATAACAACCACGGTGAAACGTACCCTACTGTGAAGACTTGGCTGAATCAAAATGACTACCACAACCTATGGACCCTGAATGAGTACCTCATGGAGATGGAATAATACTCTGGCTACTCTAACCCTTAACAATCTGTAATGCCACCTGAACAGGCTAGTTTAGCTTAAAACGTTGTTGGTGCTGCACCCTACCAAAGAAACCTCTACCATGGGCTTGTGAACCGTGAAACTACCCTGATGGCGGGGCCTCATATTGCTGCCCCCTTGGGCCTTGTGAAGTATGCCCTCAATAGTGCGGGCATGGTCTACTACCTCCAGGAAGGACTAGCCTGATTCTACCATACCCTCTGTAGCCAATTTGAGCTATAAAGTGAACCCTCAGACAAAGTGATGCACCCTCTCATGCTCGGCGAGTAGAATCATAGTGGTGTGTCTTGCCAACTGATGAAAGCAAACCTCACACTCAGAAACAGTTAGGGAGCCTAGCTCCAACCCAGATAATTAATCCATCAACCACTCTCTCATGCTATGTGGCACATACTTCTTTAGAAAAGTTGCGGAGAACAGGGCCCAAGTAAGCAGAGGTGACCTGGCTGGCATGCAAGCTACATATGACCTCAACCACTATTTTGCTGGACCATCCAGCTAAAACACGATGTAATCTGCTCCATGTGACTCAACTAGAACCAAATTATGCAATATATCCTAGAAGCTAGTCACACACTTGTGTGCATCCTCCCTAGAAGCACCCAAAAACCTCGGAGGACCCAATCTCAGAAACCTACCAAGCATCTTATTCTCCTTAGAAGACATAACGTGCTCGATTGGAATAGTTGGAACAACTGTAAGGATTGGAAATACCTCTAATTTGGGAGCCGCAGTAGCAGGCTGCGCTTTTGAACACAGATTCGTTGTTGGGGATGAAGTCTGAGCCTTATCTCTAACCTGAGAACCAATCAGAGTACCTAGTGAAGCTGTTGGTGGAGTCATACCCTCAAGAAACCCAAGTAACTGAACCAAGGTGACCTGTAGCACCGGTGTAGCCATGAAACCTTTTGGATGCTAGGCTGGCCCCACACCCTCTGTCTCATACTTTACCTCCTCAACCCCAACCTCATGCTCTGATGATGGTAGTCTAGCCTGAGTCTGATCTGTCACTACAGCACGACCCCTACCTTGGACTCTGGGTCCATCTCTACACCATCCCCTAGCTAGGGCTCTAACTGCAGGTGCAGGGCCCTCGTCCTTACCTGTTGCTGATCTCGTCTGAACCATATGAGAAAGAGTGAAAAAAAGATACTTTGAAGTTTATCAAGTCAAGGAAGCATGATAAAGAATCAAATAAGATGGAATCTTTCCTAGAAATTTCCTATAGCCTCTCGTAGATTGGATACAGATGTCATCATACTGATCCACGAGACTCTACTAGACACCTTGCTCTTTTACTGGCGAGACTTGTGAACCTAGAGCTATAATACCACTCTGTTATGACCCAAGATCGGGCAATGATGGCACCTACATAACCCCCTAGTAGGCATGACAAACCCAACAATGGGAAAGATAAATATGTAGTTGAATAAGGAAAGCAAAAGAGATAAATAAAGGAAATGGGGCCAATAGCATAGATACATACTAACTATACTAAATATACATAGATGGCCCAAAAATGACCCAGAAGACAAAACAAACAAAAGAACCAATCCGGACCTGGTGTCACTGGTACAAGAGCATCTAAAGTATGGATTAGCTATTCAATAGACTTTGTCTATCCAATATACAAGATATAGACAAAAAATGTAGAAGGAAAGTACTAAAAGTCTCTAAAATGCCAAGAGCTCACCACGATCCGAACAACAGCAGGCCTCGAATGATAGGAGGATCTGCGGGGGTGGCTTGTACTAGGTGCTACATCAAAAAAATATGCAGAGTGTAGTATGAGTACCAAAACAATGGGTACCTAGTAAGCATCATAGGCCGACCGAGCGCAGAAAGATATCATATAGTATAGATTACAGGAAAGTAAGCTAACTATAAGGATCCACCTCCTTCTAGTTATAAAACCAAAAATAAAACTAGCCGAACCAACAAGGAGGAAATAATAAAAAAATAAGTCCAAACAACCGACACTCCAAGTATACTCAAGCATAATGCAATGCAATGAGGGATGATGTGATGCATAAATATATAAAAAGTAAAACCTGGAATGCCACATTGGGCGCCCAAAATTTAACCTCGGACTCATCAACATATGCATGGAAAGTAAAACCCAGAAATAATGCATTGAGGCATCAACAATCGATCATCGGGCTCATCAACAGAAAAGTAAATGAAGAAAAGGTTCAGAAATGTCCCTTGGACCGACATAAAAGTGGTATTTTTCCTTTCCTTTCCAAAACCAGTAGTGAAACCCAAGATAATTCCCTTAAAATCTGTAAATCATGGTTACCATAGTAAATCTCAAGTTTGGAACCAAAAACCAAAAAAAAATTATTCTTTTCCATACCGCTAGGAATGAAAATGCAGTATGAGCAGGTAGATTTCCATGTTCATAGAATATAGCACACAATAAGTGAAAACAGGGTAAAATACCGTCCAACTAAGAGAACTAACTTAGAAATTTCATCCAAATCCGAGCGATGGCCTCGAGTCCACATTTATACACAATGGTAAAATAAAGCGGGAAGAATAGAAATAACTTTGAAAACAGATAAAAGCGTCCACTCTACCTCTAAAACCTACTAAAAGATTACAAAGGATTCTATGGTAGCCATAATAATACTACGAGCTCCTAGACTAAGGATAACATTAATAATTCTATTCTATGACCCGAAATGGACAAATTTCTGCAAATCAAAAGATATAAGCATAATTCTACCTATGGTCCAACCTAACGTTCAAGTAATATATGTAATATAAAGTCTAGCTGAACTCAGTCTAGATAAGTAAACCGTAACCTACCTTGGGGCTGAACCGCAAACATGAATTATCACTCATGTGTCTTCCCCTTCTGAATAGCCTAAAAAAGTTGCCATGCTATCACAAACACAATACAGGTGTTAAGACGAGAAGAATGACACCTATATTACTATACAGGAAGTTAGGCGAGAAATTGGGTCAGAAAATAACCCTCGGGGCCTGCACAACAAAATAGAAAAAAATTCACAATTAATTCACAACAGGTTAAAGAACCCATGCTCAAAAGTTGAGTGCAAACGTGAGTCATTTTGGGGTCCAAAATAGCCCCAATGTACTACTAGTTAAAGAGAGTTTACAAGGGAAAACCAACGGAAATTAACGGGATTAAGAAGAATTTAACAATGGAAAAAGAGAAAAGGATAAAAGGGACTTACCAGATAAAGAGACTGAACAATTTGAGCTGAGATCACAGTTTGGAAGCTCAACAATGGTGGAAATTCATAATTTAGGTGATGAAAATGAAGTTGGCAGCTTATATAGTTGCTAGGGGTCCTTCATTGCGATCACGAGGGACCCCATGCTGGCGTGAGGAATGAGATAGCCAAACCATCATGATCGCGATTGTCTTGCCATGTGATCACATAGACTAAGCTAGACCGGGTCCTATCCAGCTTCATCGCAGTCGCGAGGTGCCACCCATGTGATCGCGATGGTCAAAATATTTGACCATCACCAATGCGATGGCCATCTCACGGGTGCGATGACCAAGATAGTCTGCAAAAATACAATAGCAACCATCAATTGTCAAAGGCTAAAAGTCACCCGACAGACCCTCGAGACTCATTCGGAACCCCATGAACACAAACCAACCATGCTACCCTACAAAAAACAACATTCTAAACACAACGGAATCAATGAAACACCCAACGAAGATCGTTTTAATGAAAAGTGGGCCCCAAGCTTACCTTTACTTTATTGGGGGTCACATCGAATTCATTATTAAAAGGCATGACTCGGGCATAAATAATAGAAAGCCAAGTGCGGGCTTCAAGGTTGAACTCGGAGGATTCAATCCTTGTATTCAAGGCTATCCACTGTGGGACTGTGCCATCATCTAAGTGTTCCACAAACCAACCGGTCCCCATATCTTTAGCTCGGTCCTTGTATGTAGAATTGTCGGTATTTGGGAGGTTATAGTATCCATTGATCAACTCCGGATCAAATTAGACCAACTTGCCCCAAACCATCACAACCAAGTTATTGGAAAAGTTCGTCTCAACCGCATTAGCATAAAATTCATGGACCACATCAATGTTTGCCTTGATAGGCTCAGCGGTGAAGCATAACCATCTACTTGTAACAAACTTCCTATGAAAGTCGACCCATTTCTCTTCAAATCCGTCCAACATGATACCTTTCTCCCTCGTGATTGGCTTCATCAAGTGACAGTCATATAGTTTGGAGAACTTGAAGGAGACGAAGGTTCCTTGTTCAAAGTACTCCTCATCGGCCACTTAGTTGGCATCATCATGTTCAATTTCATCCATATTCAAGCTTAAAGTGCCTACACAAGGAACAAAATTGTTAAACACTAATATAGGCATGTAAAGCAATGTATTGGGACATGATTGGGCCAAAGAAATGAAAAATGAGTGCAGATAGAGCTGGGCATAGTTGCTATTTTTAAGAATGGCAAAACTAGTCATCGCATTCATGGGATTTTTTATCGCTATCGCGAGGAACAATATATTTTTTTTTCAGAAAATCAATTCATCGCGATCACAGAATTGGGGCATCACAATCGCGTGATTGCAGGATTTGGCATCACGATTGTGAGGGTCGTCTTCTTGCCCAGAAAATTTTCGTTCAGACATTTTGTCAAATAGGTGCTTTGCACCCTTTTTGCTCATCCCTTACATATCCCATTGGGATCAATTTTTAACACCAAATCAGCAAACAACAGCCCTCAACATTACTTAATCGAATTTCACCCATAATTTTATACCACAACCCTCGATTCACACATATTGTTGAAAGCAAAAATTGACACCCACTTGGGTGTTTAAAACCACTTACATAAGCACAATAAGGCTAAATCAAAGAAGAGAAAATGGAGACCTTACCGGAAGAGTTGCAAAGATGTTACGGAATAGAAGTTGATGGAATGTATTATTTTCTTGCCTTAGCAGAGAAAAGTATCCATGTTTCAAAGAAAATTTTGCTTTTGAAACGACTTATTTGTTCTTTATTAACCTGGAAACTGCTCATTACCTATGGTCGCGTGGCCTTATCACGCAATTATGATGAGTTAAGACCACACAACTCCACGCGATCGCGAAGAGTTAGTGAGAAATTACCTCATCGCGATCGCGATTGTCAAGGGTAACAATCGTGATGTAGTATTGCATGCTGAAATTTCAGAATTTTTCCCAGTCACAGTCTTGTCTTGCAAAGTTGGGTGCAATGGGCACTTTCGGAGGTGCGAAATGCACAAATTTTGCACAAGCTAATATTTTTGCTCAGTTCACTGTTTGCTTGTGCGATGACATGTGCGACGGGCAATCTTCCAGGTGTGAAAAACATATTTTTTAGAGGTATTCTTGGTTCTTCTATACACTTGGGTCCTCTTCTGATTCCTTTTGGCACCTAAAAACAAATCAAAAATAAACAAAAAGTGAAGTAAAGCATAAAAATGATCAGTTGCCTCCCATCAAGAGCACAATTTAACGTTGCGGTGCGACGCAGGATATGTTGCCATTTGGATCTACATTTAGAGGATTTGAACCTTCGACCCAAACTTGAATCAAACTTCCAATGAAAATCTCGGGGTGAAGGTGTGAACATGAGAAGGCCATTCTCTTGGTTCCACATTTTGCACTTTTTTGCCTTCAAGTGAGGAGGGTCATTTTGCCTTCTTTCATCAACAAATGTTAAACCGGATAAACCTCCATCCATCCTCCTTCCAAGGTCTTCCAAAAGCTTGATTACTTCAAATTTTGTCCATTCAACCAAACTCAAGGTCGAAAAGTGGTTGGAGTAGGATTTGGGTGTCTCCACCTTCAAACATGCCTAATTCATAACATCTTCACTTTCGAATGAACTAGAGTCTTTCAAGATGAACCGTTGAACTTTGCATTTTGACTCTAGTGTCATTCGTTTGCTTTTGGCATCATGATTCATGTGTGGGGTAGTTGGTTGCCACAACAACTTTAATTCATTAGCATCCCTTGTGTCCTCCTCTTGTTTAGGTTCAAGCACTACTGGTGCTAACTCACTTTCAGGGGATTTCATATCTTGAAAGTTTTCATAATCATCCCCAAAGTGAATTTTCTGTGCCTCGATGTTCGAGGCATGTTCATAGATTGGGATTTGAGGGTTATCCTCATCAATTTGACCAAGAGGATTGGGCAATTCCATCATGGATTGCGTGGCAAGATTGCTCTCCTCTTCTTCCGTAGCTCTTGTGTCCACAAAGCCTTGTTTTTATGGACTTCACACCTTCCTCCATGTTATCTTGCATGCCCAAGAGAGTTTGGAGCATTCTTACCACTCTCTCTTCATGGGAATTTTGTTCATTATGTGCTAAGGCATGATTTCTAGGAAGATCGCAAGCACCACTAACACCATTGATAGCCTAAGAGGGGGGAGGAGGACGGTCATTAATAGGTCATTCGCTCCAATGTCCATCACGACCACCACACAAATAGAAATTGCACCCATCATAGGAGCGAGAAGGTGAATACCTTTCTCTCGTAGGGCTAATTTTACACCTTTGTCCAAGGTGGGGTCCTCCATAATAAACACAATAGTTGGGAATATAAACTGGGATATAACCAGCAACATTTCTAGCAATCCAAGATGCCACGGTATCAAACAACAAAATGAAACTTAAACAAAATAAAAACAACTATTTACAAATTGAACTAGAGTAAGTAAACTCAAATTCTAAACTAACTCAATACGCCAAATTATTCTCGGGCAACAACGCCATTTTTGATAATTCTCAAATGTACTCTTCAAAGATGGAGGTATCGGTGATCGTTAAACAAAACACATTTATATTCCCGATAGGAGTCGGAGTCGATCTCACAGAGAACAATGTAATCACAATTGAGCTATAAAGAATAAAATAAACTTATTGAAGTTCAATGAGAAAAAAAGGAAAAGATAATGATAGGGGGTTTTTAAACTAAAACAAAGGATAAAAGAAAATCTAAAAGATAGATTTGATCAATGGATTTCACCTTGCCTTCACCAAGAACGGCAAGGCGTGAGACTTGGGAATGGGAATTCAATTCACAAGACTTGCACACAATGAACACATGGGTAGTCTTGGCTAAAGGTATACTCAACCGTCTTTCAACCAATCAAGCAACTAACCTCATAGGTTCTCTCGAATCACCACGTGTGAGAAATAACCAATAAATTAACTTGGGTAAGTTGTGCTATTTCTAACTCCAACTCTTAGATGGGAGTTTCCGGCAACTAAACTATCTCTATCCTTGGTCTAGAGTGGAAACCTCAAATCCCCACTATTGAAACATCCCGAATTAAGGAACTCCTCTCTCAAGCAAGAACCCAATTATTATGCTAAGTCAATATTTGCAACTATTAACTATAAATTCAAGTATGGAGGATTCAATAGACCCACATAATTTAGGGAGAGCAAATACAAAACATGAATTCAATACCCAAAATAGTATTATCACTAATACAAAACTCAAAGCTCAATTCAACAATTACACCTAAAATTAGCAATTAAGAACAAGAGTTGAAGAATGAAAACTAAGGATTTTACAATAAAGAGCATCCAAATCATCACTCCTATGGTGTTGGGTGATGAACTTGCTCTCCAAGCTTGTCAAGAATTGTGAAATTTGCCAAAGATCCTTCCCAAAATGGCTGAGAAGTATTTTATACGGATTGGGGTTTCCAAAATTGGGAGTTTTCAATTCTTCCTATAGCTGACGACATCTTTATCACAGTCGCGTGCATGTGCCTCGCTATCGCGAGGTTTTATGATCTCCTTATATGTGGTCGCGTGACCTCAATGTCGCGGTCACGTGGCTTTAACTTCTTCCTCCATGAAATCGCGTGGCTTCACTCTCGCGATCGTATGGTATTGTTTTCATGTGCATCACGATCGCATGACCTTACCCTCGCGGTCGCAATGAGCATCTTGGTGTCAGTGGTCAGCAACTCTTTTTAGCTCCATCTTGACTTGTTTTCCCTCTATTCTTTCCCGAACACTTCTAAACACAAAAACCTGTAAAATTGAAGTAATCCATGTCAGTTGCATAATTTATCCACTTTAAACTAGAAAAAGCATAATAATAAAAGCCAAATAAGTAGGCAAAATACCAAATTATCACAAGCCCAAGACCAATTTTTAACAAAACAGAACTCAAATGCCAAAAATAAGTCCAGAAGACTCGGGGCCCAAACCAAAGGTCCCTCCATCCCAAAGTCGACATTCCGGAGCTAACAACGCTTATGGAATTTCAATCTGAGGCTATCTTCTCTGAATGTTGACCAAAGTCAACCTTACAAGCCTAACTAGCCTGAAAACACATAAACCAAGACAAAACTAATCTGGAAGGTTCTAGACCCCAACCAAGGGTCCTACTAGACCAAAATCCTTGTTCCAAAGCTAATGGAACTGTTCGAATTTGATTCCGAGCACATTTACCAAGAAAGTTGACTGAAGTCAAGGATTTTCTAAGTTCAAGTTCTAAAAAGAAAAATGGTCATAATGACCAAACGAATGGCCCGGGCACCAAACCATCAGTTTTGCCAAGTCATAAATGACTTGTAGCCACACAAAAAATCTCAAAATACAGAAAAAGCACAAAAAATAGAAAATAACCTAGAGGGTCATTACACTCATATATACAGTTGATACAAGTTGCCTAGATTTGACAAATGGAATTTGGGAACACAAAATCATAAGTTGAACTTATTTTCAACTTATATGTAAGCGAGGTAAATCGTTCCTCTAGTGGAAAAGTCAAAACTCGTGTTCAAGTAAAGGAGATAATGATTCATTAATGAATTTTTATAGGTAAAATGATGCTAATAATATGTTGAATTGGTAGGTTACCTGATGAAAAACTTAGGAAGTTGCGTACTAGATAAGGCTTTTGCTCGCTCGTTGCCATTCACTTATAGGTGTGATAATTATTAAGCCTTCAATATCACTCGAAGACGATAGAGTCTGGAGATTTTACTTGGAATTGCTGTTGTTTCCTGTCGAATCACCAAATGTTGACCTACTACTTGAAGAAATCCTTGATGATGAGTTTTAAATCAATCTAGCTAGGTCATATATAAAAATTACCTTGCATATTGTCTCCAAATATTTCATTTTCTGAGATGACGAGCATAATTTTATTCTACATTTTGATGGATGGTGACAAAGGTTATATTCTAAAAAAATTTGTTTTCTATATTTTGATGTTAAGATCATCATAAATTCTTTTTCCAAAAGTGAGGCTTAAGTTCCGGTTCTCCTGTGGTTGAATTCAAGTTCAAATGTTAAGATGAGGAAGAGGTTTAGAAGTTGAAATATAAAAATTTATGTATTATTGTTTCTTAAACCCCAATTTTAATGAGTTTCAAGTGTTAAACGCATTCTAGATCCTTAGTTGTTGCTTGAATTTGAATACGGAGAAAGAATTTCGAATCCCCCATTGTTGAACGTTAAATAGGCTTGAAGAACAACCAAATAATCTTGTCAGAATTCTTGGTTATTGGCCAAAGTGATTCCTAGGGTTTGGAAATGATGTTGTTTTGAAGTGGTAGCTGAAATTTGGTCTTGATTGATTCATATTTGGTTGAGTTTTTGTTGAAATTTGAACTCTTAAAAATGAGTGATAAAATAGAGATGAAGAGCTGTGTTTGGACTATGAGCTCCTGAAAATGAGCATTGAAATTGCCATGTTTCTAGTTCATATTGTTTATAGCCCTTTTTGTAAGGTTCTCATGCGCTTGAGGGAGGTGTTCTCATGGCTGGCTCTACATCAGCACATAAGGAGCAACGAAATAAGGGGAAAAAAGTTTATCGGTCTAATAGGAACCCTATAAAGATAGTGTGTTATGGAACTTTTGTCATAGATTTGAGGAATACTTATGCCTTTAACCTATTAAAAGAATATAACATTCTAGTGTTTATACAGATGAAAAGACTAATTAGAATTTTCGGATTAGGCTAGGTCTGTTCTTGGGCCAGTTTGCTTTTTTTTTCTTTTGAATTTCTACATTTATAAAATGGCCTCCAAGGCCCAATTTATTTATTTTTTAAAAAAGAGAAAGAACTAATTAGAAGAGAAGAGATTATCATAATTTGATATGATTTTATTTGTTGATGTAATGTATTTATGGTTAAGGACAATAAGTTCACACACAACAATATAAACATCATTGTTGTTATGTCTTTCCCCCATTTTTTAACTTCATTTTCATTTATACATTTTACTTTCTATTGGATACTGATTTTCATTCAAACTCAACCTTTGTAATGTCAAGGTAAGTAAGGTCTTTTTAATATCTTTTAAATCTTTAAAATTTTATTTTTAGAAGTTACTCAATATATCAAAGGCTATTTTTATATGATTTTTTCAATTGATGATGTAATGCTTCGATTTGTTATTTTTTATGATGTTGAAATGTGTGAATGCTTGAGTGAGTTAATTATGTATAGTATAGATCATTCTCCTTTGTTATTTTCGTGATTTTTTTTAAGAAATAGATGTGAGATACAAAAATTATTGTCTGTCATCTTTAATTGATTGAAGAATATCAGTTAGTTTTATGTAGCATGACTCATGATGTCATAGGGATACTTTTTTTATTTGGGATAGTTTCAAAGAACTCCCATCAGGTTTGTACTCAGTAAAATAATTCAGATAAGATATAAAAAATCACAAAAAAACACATAAATGTAATGACCCTTCTGGTCATTTAGGCATTTTTATTTTTCTTGTACTGTTAGAGCTTGCCTGTAGCGGTCCCAAGTCAATTATGGCTTACTAGGACTGGTAGTTTGGTGCCCGAGTCATTTGTTTGGTATTTTTGGCCGTTCCTTGTTTTAGAGCTTTAGACTTTTGAAATCACTGACTTCAGTCAACATTCTTGGTGAACGTGCTCAGAATTGAATTCTGATATTTTTGTTAGCTCTGAAGCATGGACTTTGGTCTAGTGGGACCTTTGGTCGGGATTCAGGAGCTCTTCAGCTTGGAATTCTCTCTCGTTCTGTGTTTTTAGGCTAGTTGAGCTTGTTTGATTGACTTTGGTCAATATGTGGAGAATACAGCCTCAGATGAAAATTCTATTAGCGATGTTAGCTCTGGAATGTAGAGTTTAGGCTAGAGGGACCATTGGTTTGGGTCCTAAGACTTCCAAACTTGATTTAGGCCATTGGGTTCTGTTTTGGAGATTGTTGGCCTAAGGTTGATGTTGTGCGTGGGGCCTATTATTCATTAAATGAATCTCCGATGGGATTTTCATTGATTCTATTAGATCCAGAATGTCGTTTCTAGTTGAATGGCTCAGGTCATTTGTGTTCACGGGACCCCGGATGCATTTTTGGGGACCCAAAGTGTGAAAAATCTGCCCTTGACAGCTGGTTGCTGTCATGGGCCTTATTGTTCATCGCGTTCGTGGAGGGGTGGCCGTGTTCATGAAGGGTAATTTCCAGCAGCTATTTAATCTGAGCCCCTACATTTTTCTAGCCATTTACTTCAACTCCCTAAACCCTTAGGTACCTAAATCACTCTATAAATTGCTCCAAATCAGTTCCTAGCTTCGGGAAATTGTTACTCTTCGATTATCCATGTTTCCTCGAGACGGCTGACACGCGACCTCACCTGTAGTCCCAGCGTTTCCAGATCTCAAAGGTGAGCTGCTTCAGTCAAGCTACCTTGTTGTCTTCTTTTAAGTTGTAGCCCAATTGTTTCGGGCTTAAACTCTCTCTTATTTTATTTAGGGTTGCATCCCCGTATTCTAGAAAATTAGTAGTATGTTTTGGTATGATGACTTTCAGGTTCTAGAGAGAATTTAGCAGAATTTACAATATTAGTGTTTGAGATATTGAATCGCTAGTTTAATTATTTGCACACTGGTTTTGAGCTGTTAGAATGGTTAAGTTCTAGGTCAATAATGGTTTGCCTGCCCAGGGGTTTGGGAGGGTGCCATTCAAGGCGGGTTAGGTCATGACAAAGATGGTATCAGATCCCTAGGTTTGTTGATCTCGTCATACTAAAACGAGTCTAGTTGAGTCTTGCGGAATGGTACAGAGGCATCTGTACTTTTCTTCGAGAGGCTATAGGACTTTAGGAAAACTATCTCTTCTTTCTTCTTTCGTGCTATAACTTGATTCTAATTGGTATCTAGTGATACAAATTGGTATCTAACTCTTTCACTCTTCTATCCAAAGATAGTTAATACAAGGAAAAATGGAGTGAGGGTAGCAGTCCCAGCAACGGGCTCGGCTGTCAGAGGTAGAGGAAAGGGCAGGTGCAGGGGCTGAGGTAGAGTAACACCCACAAGGGGTGGAGCTCAAGCAGCTGTAGGAGTGCGTGAGGCGACCCTTCCCCCACTCCAGGATCAAGTTGAGGAGGAAGTTGACGTTGTTGTTGAGGAGGGCACAAAGCAGGGAGAGGTAGCACCGGCTGGAGGTGCAGGCCTTCCCCCTATCTCGCCTGAGGCATTTCAGCAGGTGTGGTCCTTTTTGAATAGGATGGTTGGTGTTGGAGACAATCCCATGGGTATGGCAATTGGGTGCTTAGCCAAAGGTTACTACATCTCCTAGAATGGATGCAGCGTCGGGCACAGACGACTTCTTCAGACCAATGCTAGGTCCGATTATGATAGGGAATGAGCACGAGATGCTGACCAAGTTCCTCAAGCTGAAACCTCCTACACTTCTGGATATTGAGAAGGAAGATACCTATGAGTTCATATTGTACTATTATGAGAGGCTGCACAAGATGGTCATTATGCAACAACACGGGGTTGAGTTCATCACTTTTTAGCTGTAGGGTGATGCTAAGCAATTATGGAGGTCTCATATGGAATATCAGCCATCGACTTTGCATCCACTGACTTGGGAGAAGTTTCATGCTCTCTTCTTAGAGAAGTATGTACCTCGTACTTTGAGAGATCACAAAAAAGATGAGTTCCTGGCTCTGGAACAGGGTATCATGTCAGTCTCCGCTTATGAGGCCAAGTTTCATGCCTTATCTCGTTTTGCTACACAATTGTTGGGTACAAAGAGGATAGGGTTCGGTTGTTTATGAAGGGTTTGAGGACTGATTTGCAAGTGTTTTCTGTACACATGACTTTAGCAGGGAGAAGCTTCAATGAGGTCACCGATTATGTGAAAAAGTTAGAAGGGGTTAAGCAGGTCGGTCAGGCTAAAGTGTTAGCCAAGAAGTCCCAGAATGAGGGGAATTTCAGTGGTTCGTACTCCAGAGGTCATCATCAGCAGTCTTCCTCTGCCCATCCTATTCAGTCGGCTCTGCCAGATACTACATGTGGTCGTCTGGGAGCTAGTCAGCAGTTTTCAACTCCTAGAGGCTAGAAAGCTTCTTACACATCTACCAGCAGGCCTACACTTGATTGCGGTGGTTTCCATTGTGGTAATCTGGGACACTTTAAGAGGGAGTGCCCTCACAGACAGACTCGTAATCAGGCTCAACAGTAGTTCAAGGCTGTGGTTCCAGCAGGTAGAGGTGGTTATGCTAGAGGTCATCCACAAAGTGGGCGAGGTAACTTTCAGGAAGGTTGGGGAGATAGAGGTAATAGCGCTGTGGGCAGGGGTGCGGCATAACCAACTAAGGAAGTTGCTCGGATTGATTTCCGGGCTAACTGCTATGCTTTTCCAGGGAGATCTGAGGCGGAGGCATCAGACGCAGTGATCACATGTATAATTCTTGTCTGTGATAGGATGACTTCTGTACTATTTGACCCAGGATCTACTTATTCTTATGTATCTGTGAACTTTGAATTGGGTCTGGATTTGATATGTGATGTCCTTGATTCCCCGATTCATGTGTCTACCCCGGTTGGAGAGTCGGTGATTGTGACTCATGTTTACCATACTTGTTCGGTGATGTTTGTGGGGTTGCAGACTTGGGTAGATTTGGTAATTCTAGATACGGTAGACTTCGATGTTATTTTGAGCATGACCTGGTTGTCTCCTTATCATGCTGTGTTTAATTATAATGCTAAGACTATGGCCCTAGAAATTTCAGGTAAGGATAGACTAGAGTGGGAAGGTGTGTACAGGCCTAAGCCGGCTAAGATCATATCATTTAATCGGGCTAGAAAACTAGTGGGGAGAGGGTGTTTGTCCTTGTTGACTCATCTCCAGGATGATAGTGTAGAGTCCCCATCTATTGATTCAGTTCTGGTTGTGTCAGAGTTTCAGAAGGTGTTTCCGACAGATTTTCCTGGTATGCCTCCGGACAGGGACATTGATTTTTGTATTGACTTGGAGCCGGGCACTCGCCCAATTTCCATGCCTCCTTATCACATGGTTTCGGCAGCGTTAAGGAAACTTAAGACTCAATTTCATGAACTCTTAGACAAGGGTTTTATCCATCCCAGTGCTTCGCCTTAGGGTGCTCCGGTACTGTTTGTGAAAAAGAAGGATGGTAATATGCGGATGTGCATAGAATACCGACAGTTGAATAAGGTTAACCATTCAGAATAAGTACCCTTTACCCCGTATAGATGATCTTTTTGACTAGTTACAAGGTGCATCTATGTTCTCAAAAATTGACTTAAGATTAGGGTATCATCAGTTAAATATTAGGCCCGAAGACATTTCTAAGACTGCTTTTCGGACTCGGTATAGGCATTACAAGTTTCTAGTGATGTTATTTGGGTTGAAAAATGCGCCAACAACATTCATGAGTTTAATGAATGGGGTGTTTATGTATTATTTAGATTCGTTCATCATCGTGTTTATAGATGATATTTTGATCTACTCCAAAAGTAGGGAAGAGCATGCTGAACATCTCCGAATTGTGTTAGATATTTTGAAGCACCAGAAACTGTATGTGAAGTTTTCCAAGTGTGAATTTTTATTGAATTCAGTCGCCTTCTTAGGGAATATGGTGTCAGAAAAAGGGGTGATGGTAGATCCCCAGAAGATTGAGGCAGTTAAGAATTGGGCCTGACCTAGCTCTGTGACCGAGGTGAGGAGTTTTGTGGGGCTTGCAGGGTACTATCGCAGGTTTGTCAAAGATTTTGCATCTATTTCTACTCACTTGACAAGGTTAACTCAGAAGGATGTACCATTTGTATGGTCTGACAAGTGTGAAGAGAGCTTCCAAAAGCTCAAGACACTTCTGACCACGGCTCCCATCCTTTAATTGCCGGTTAAAGGTAAGGATTTCATTGTATATTGTGATTCTTCACATTTAGGTTTGGGTGCTATGTTGATGAAGGACAGGAATGTGATAGCATATGCTTCAAGTAAATTGAAGGTCCATGAAAAAAATTATCCAACCCATGACTTGGAGTTGGCAGCGGTGGTCTTTGCACTCAAAATTTAGAGACACTATCTTTACAGTGTCAAGTGTGAGGTGTTCACTGATCATCATAGTCTGCAACATGTATTTACTCAGAAGGACTTGAATCTGAGATAGAGGAGGTGGATAGAGTTGTTGAAGGATTATGATGTGACCATCCAGTACCATCCGGGTAAAGCTAATGTGGTGGCAGACGCATTGAGCCAGAAGACCATCATCATGGGCAGTTTGGCTTGTTTGGGGGTGTACAAGCCACCATTGGCAAGGGAGATTCATGCCTTAAAATCTAAGTTCATGCACTTGGGTATCTCAGAACAGGGTGGAGTGTTGGCCAGTGTTGAGGTCAAATCCACATTCATAGAGAAAATAAAGACTAAGCAAATTCAGGATGCACAATTGAGCAAGCTTCGGGGCAAGGTGATATCCGGAGAGTCAGGGATGCCACGTTAGATGCTGGTGGGGTGTTGAATTTTAGAGGAAGGATTTGTGTTCCTCGGGTTGATGACATAATTCAGAAGGTGTTTGCAGAGGCTCATGGTTCGCGGTATTCAATTCATCTGGGAATAACCATGATGTACAGGAATTTGAGGCAACTCTATTGGTGGCCTGGGATGAAAAGGGACATAGCTAATTTTGTGTCCAAATGTCAGAACTGTCAGTAGGTCAAATATGAGAACCAAAGGCCTACAAGACTACTTCAGAGGATGCCCATTCCCGAGTGGAAGTGGGAAAGGATAACCATGGATTTTGTGGTGGGTGTTCCCAAGACCTTGGGAAAATATGACTCTATTTGGGTCATTGTGGACAGGATGACCAAGTCAGCTCATTTCATTCCATTCTGAGTGGACTATAATTCACTGCAGTTGGAAAAGATCTATGTGAAGGAGATCGTGAGACTGCATGGGGTACCATTGTCCATCATTTCAGACAGGGGCACACAATTTACCTCTAAGTTTGGGGTAGGTTACATGAAGAGTTGGGAACTCAACTCACTTTCAGCATAGATTTCCATCCTCAGACTGGCGGTCAGTCGGAGAGGACAATCCAAGTGTTGGAAGACATGCTGAGAGCATGTGTGATTGACTTTGGAGGTCATTGGGACCAATTCCTGCCATTGTGTGAGTTCTCATACAACAACAACTACCACTCCAGTATCGACATGGGACCTTTTGAAGCACTGTATGGAAGGGGTTGTAGATCATCTATAAAGTGGTTTGAGGCAGGTGATATGAAGCCTCTAGGCGTAGACTTGGTAAGGGGAAGCACAAGAAAAAGTAAGGGGCATTTAGACCAAGTTGCTAGCGTCCCAGAGCAAGTAGAAGGAATACGCGGATCGTAAGGTAAGAGACATGGATTTTTTAGGTTGGTGAGCAAGTACTATTGAAAGTGTCACCAATGAAGAGGGTCATGCATTTTGGTAAAAAAGCAAGCTCAACCCTTGGTTCATCAATCCGTTTGAGGTTCTTGAAATGGTAGGGCCAGTGGCTTACATGTTAGCACTGCCACCCAGTTTATCCATTGTCCATCCAGTATTCCATGTATCCATGTTGAAGCGGTACCATGGGGATGGAGATTATATTATAAAATGGGATGAAGTATTGCTAGACAAGGATATTCGATATGAAAAGGAACCGATTGTTATTCTTGATCGGGATGTCTGGAAGTTGAGGACAAAAGAGATCAAATCGGTGAAAGTTCAATGAAAGCATATTCCAGTTGAGGAAGCCACTTGGGAAACCAAGAAGGACATGCGGAACAAGTACCCTCACTTGTTTGAGGATTCAGGTACTACACTTTTCCTCTTTTATTTTTGTATTTTTGGGTTTGATCATTCGAGGACGAACAATGGGTAAATTAGTATCTATTATAACGACTGGGTCTATCGTTATGAGTAAGCCTTTTGTGCCAAGTTTAGATTTAGAAAACTTCTGAGTTTGGGAGTTGAAAATTCTGGGCTAGGCTAGTCTCGGCCAATTTTGGAGTGAGGTATGGTCTAGGGAAATATGGGTGAGGATTGGGTAGCATGTCTTGTATTGAGATAGTTTTCCTTGTAGTTAAGACATAGAGGAGCACGGGGGACTTTTTAGAAGTGAATTCGGGTAAGTGGAATTTTCGGTATCGAGGTTGACGTGAAGGGGTTGTTCTGGGACATCGGGGATTCAAGGTGTGTTGTAAAATAGGCACTTTTAGGGAGATTTATGACTTTCTGTCCCTTGTCAACCGCTATAGCAGTTGACATATTGCTACAGAGATATCCGCTATAGCAGATAAATTACCGCTATAGCAGAAGCTAACGTCGGTCAGCACCGCTATGGCGGACGATTCTGCTATGGCGGTACCACTATAGCGGAGCGTGGACCGCAATAGCAGAAAAATTAGGATTTAATGCAAGAAACTTCCCCAAAACATTCAGTTTTCATCAAGAATGTTTTGGGAGAAGCGCAAGGCAATTTGGGCGAACTTACTCTATTTTCCTTTATTTTTCGTCCCAAAGGTAAAGATTCTACTCCCCTAACTTAGGACTATCTTTCCTACAGAGTCTAGTTATGGACTTGGAGGAAGGTTTGGATTGACCAAGGAATGATAGAATCTGGAGAAAAAGGGGATTCTAGGGTGTTAAATTCTTGGGTCTTGTATATTATTGTCGGGTTATGATCACTTAGCCATAATTCTGTAAAAGTATTCGTAAAAATGAGGAACTCAGGTGAATTCATGGTAGGAAACTCGAGAATGGGTGGAGTGATCATAGTTTGGCCTGAGATTTGGATTTTGCATAATCCGAGTATTTTAGGCCAGTAAATTGATTGTAGTTGTTGTATGTTTGTTGCTAGACCAAGAACAAGCAAAGGATTTGTAAAACGGGAAGGCTCCGGTTCAATAGAGCTTTGAGTACTTCGAGGTAGGTGATGGCTACTGATTCCCAATATGCATTATGTGTTCATGTACCATTACTTAGTATCGTATGAATTGCATGCTTAGGGAATGAGTTGTGAATGTCTAATTGTCCGGTTATCAGTTTTGTGAAATGAACTTGTTTGTTGCTTGATGGTTTACAAGTAAGTTGGTTCATTATTTGTGATTGATTGGACTTGGTGTTACATTCAGTTGGCTCGGGTATCACGCTTGGTACGGAAATACTAACGATTGGCTCAAGTACCACGCCTGGTACGAGAATACTAACGGTTGGTTCGGTTACCATGCCTGGTATGGAAATTCATAATGGTTGGCTTGGGTACTACGCCTGGTACAGGTTGTTTTAATTGCGTTGTTGTGTTCTTTCGATGGTTCCATGAGTGGATCAGATTGTACTTTTTGACTGGGATTATTGTATATGGTCCATGAGAGGCCAGGTGGTTATATCTAATTGTAAGATTGGTCTGAGTGTAGATCAGATTGCATGTCTGACACATAGGCGATGTTAGGGGGATCCTTGGTGGGTCCGGACTATGTAAAAAATGTATATGTTATTGTCTTTGAGTGTGGTCAATGGTTGCTATTTGGTTCATGTGTGAATAAGCTAAGGAAGAGACTTGTAGTCTAGTTATGTTGTTAGCTTGTTTACATGTTTTATGTACCTTACTATGTTTTGGTTTATTGTGCATATTCTGTTTATTGGAGCTGACCGATGATCCTACCAGTACACGGTGTTTGTGTATTGATTGTGCACTTGCTTTTCTTTTATGAGTACATGCAATATTCCAGCGGCTGACACACGACCTCACCTGTAATTCCAGCGTTTCCAGATCTCAAGGGTGGCTACTTCGGTCAAGATACCTTGTTGTCTTCTTTTAAGTTGTAGCCCAATTATTTCAGGCTTAAACTCTCTCTTATTTTATTTGGGGTTGCATCCCCGTATTCTAGATGATTAGTAGTATGTTTTGGTACGGTGATTTTTTTTCAGGTTCTAGGAAAGATTTTTCTGCAGAATTTATGATATTAGTGTTTGAGATATTGAATCGCTAGTTTAATTATTTGCACATTGGTTTTGAGCTGTCAGAATGGTTAAGTTCTGGGTTAATAATAGTTCGCTCGCCTGGGGTTTGGGTGGGTATCACTCACGGCGGGTTGAGTCGTGACACTAGTGTTTGTTCTTCTGATGGTAAGTCTTTTCTCTAATTACTCTTTTCTTATTGCACTTCTTTGTGGTAATTTCTTCTTAGATCTTTACATGGATGCTAGATTTTTTTCTGATATGCACATATATGTCTCGAATTAGATACTCCAGTGCATAATTTTTGGATAACTATTTTTCGATTAGTTTCTTTTAGGTATAAATTAATTATTGTAAAATTAACCCATAGCTCTTACAAAATCTGAAAAATTAAAATCATGAATTGCTTTCAAAGTTCGTGCGCCGATGGTTTGTCTCGATGTCAGGTATAATAAATGCCTCTTTCCCCTGCTTTTTCTTTAGACTCGATAATTATGTCAGGATCGATTATCTATGGTTAGTTCTCTATGTCTGGTATTATTGCTTCTGTAGCTTCTGTTGCGATCTCTTTTATAGAAAACACAGACATCGTTTATACACACACACTTATTTCAAGTTCTATCATTTTCTCTTCTTGTATTTTTATGTTTCATCATTAATAATGACCGCTGAAGTGACCTATGCGCCTAGGTGTTTGATGATATGCCTGACTCATTTATTTGGAGTAATGAAATCCACATATTTTATTTCAGCCTTGTGATCCAAATTTTCTGCTCCTTAGGCTTCTCTACGTGCTGATTATTTTTATAAATTACAACGGACCTTATTCATTCCTTCCATCCTTTATAATGTGGGTTGTCTTGGACGATGAAGGGTACATCTGTAAATTTCTACTACTGTATTTAATAAGTGTAACTGTGTAAGTCTTCTACGTGTTAATGATGAGCAGACCCAGCTTTGCTTCTTTATAAATTTTATCTCACTTTTCTCGCTCTCTTTCTTCTTGATTCTTTTTTCTGCTGCGCTTTTGCTCTCTCAGGTGAGTTCTGTTTTATTCATCTTTCATTTATTTGTTGTGTTATCTATTTTTGCTTTTCTTCTGACTTTTTAGTTTTCTAGGATTGTTCTTGATTATTCCTTTTCTTTTTTGTTCTTGGGAAATTACGAGCTCTGTTTCAGGGGGTTCTTTTATCTCTATGTATCATTGGTTCGGCTGATATCTCGAAGTGTTGTAGGTAAGTAATTTATTTTTTGTTAAATGAAAATTGAGATTTTAATGTTGAGATTTGAAATTAGAGTTTTAAAATTCTAGGGTCTTACTTTTGGCCCGATTTTATGAACGATTGGATAAATTTGAGAAAGTATAATATTCAGCACGTTCTAATTGAACTTGATTCATTGTTGGCTCCTGAAAGAAGGAATATTCTTAACATATTTACATCATCTAACTTGGCAGATTGGGGGGAATGTTCTACTACTACACCAAAAAAGAGAATATTCTACTACATGGATTTAAGTTTTTAGGCGAAGTTAAAAGTGAGTTTTTTTTTTGGTTATGACTTATTTACAGCTTTCTATGACAGATCATGAAGCAAAGAATGTATTTATGGCTGGAAATGTCATAAGAAACTTGAAAAGTCACTATTCCTTGGACGTAAGTGATTTATTGTCTTGAAGGAGGTAATTATACTGATTTATACACTAACCTTTTCAATTTAACTTATGTGGTTGGTGCATTTCTTTGGAGGAGCAAGAATTCCTACAGAGCCAGTTTTATTCAATAACTATTGTATTCCTACTTTGTTGTTGTTGTTGTTGTATTTTAGTTTGTTATAGAAAATTGATCGATTTCATAATCGTGTGCTTATGGTTACTAGGCTGTTAAAGCTGATATAGATTTCATAAGTGGTTCAGCTTAGCTACGCTATCAAAGTTGATACTTGAATAAAAAAAGAGCATAACAAATTTGTGGATATGCACGGTAACAACTAATTGATTCATCGAGATTTAGAGAATTTTTTGAACAAGTTAGAGATTAAGAAGATTAGAAGGAGAAGAAAATAAGAGAAAGATATCACTGGATGATGCAATTTATTTCATTAACCAAAACCTGCTGGAGAAACTAGATTATGTATGGGAGGGTCAGTTCTTCAGGAGTTTTATAAATTCTTGGCAATGGAAAGGTATAATGCGGTTGTGCTTGATACGGAAGATGAAAATCCGTAAGTAAAGAGAGCAATATGCTCAAGAAGAATGATCCTAAAAGAGAATCTGAAAATGACGAGAGAAAAATTAAATTCCTTCTCTATAGGCACTGATTCTTTAGCGATATTTATGAACTATTCGGCTATTTTGGTTACTTAGAAAAATAGGGTCAGTCTTTTTCAGACGAGAAGGTGTTGTGTATGTGTGTAACACCATCTTCATATTGGGAATTTGACTTGAGGTATTATCTACTCATTTAGCAGAAAAATGTAGATGATAAAGAAACTGGGTGCGGGAGGAATTGAGGTGTTTGGATTTTTGTCATGTGTCAAATGCTCAACAGAGACAGAACTGAGTAGAAAGAGAAAACTATAATTACCGGACACAATTTTGTATGTTGTGAGTTATCGTGTGCCTATAGAATGTGCCAAGTGTTATTTGTTTTTCGGTTCACCAAGGAGAATTTAGGTTATCTCATTGTAGGTTCGGAATGACGGAGAGCCACTAGGTACAAGGTGTTACAATCTGGAGAAGCATTTGAAGGAAAACTGCTCACATAAATATATGGTTCTTCTTTTGTATAAGCTTTGTGTTAGAATAGCTTACAATCTGCTTTTTTAAATATCAATCTTTGCTTTACAGTTTGAATTAATCCATATTTTTCTTTTGCTATGTAGTGTGATTTGTTCACTGCTTGGACAACAAAGGAATTGCTTTAGAATACCCTTGAAGGAATATTACTCTAGTATTTCCTACTAGTATTTCATACAAATATTGATCAATAAAAGCTGTTAGTCCATGAAAGAAAAGATGGTGGAGCGAGCATATTGAAGGTCCTGTCGAATCTGAAGTAGTTTAATTTATCTGTTTTATTAAGGTTTCATCTTCAGGTTCCGAATGATCACAGTTCATGCATGTTACATTATTTTGTCATGTATAACTTACCATTATGAGGTTAATGAGCTTAGGAGTACACATAAGTTTAAAGATGGCTCACATCAATGAAGTGAATTTTTTCAAAAACATGATCATCCTTGCTGGCTTTCTTGGACCTTCTTCCTTATTCTCGTGCAATCTTGCTCTCAAGACTTTTTGCAAGTTTATTATTACGGGTAGTTCCTACAAAGGATCGGACTAATAAAGTATACAATACTTGAATTCTCGATGTAGATACTACATAGTTAGTTCTCATCTAGCTACTCAAATTAAGTTTGCGGGTCAATACAGACACACCCCACGTGAGATGAACCAGGTTTCGTGCTGTCATACTTATCACTTTTCATTTTTATTTTTTTTTGCTTTCTCTTCTTCCCTCTTAAATCTTAATCTCTGCAACTTTCTATTCTTCTTATTCATTACCTCTCGGTTTCACACCACTGTAAAGCAGGGGATTTCACCCATTTTACTTGCATCGCCACAATATTCTTGAATGTGGTTTGTATTTAGTTGATAATTATTAGCTAAATTTTATTCTCTTTGATGACTATTTTGATTGAACTGAATAGTTTTCACCAATCTAATATTTTTTTATTAATAGAATATTATATAAGAGAAAATATTTTACCTTGTGATTTGCCCTTTATTTGAGAGAGCCATATGTCATAAAATGTATTTTACTCCTCTGTGTTGTTCGAGCACTTCCATCTTTGGCTTCTTTGGCTCTAATAGTTTCTTAGATGACTAACTTTTCTGAAAGGCTAACAGAGTGAAGGCTGTCATTTGGGCATGTCGCATTGAATTGGCAGCTCAACAGAGGTTCTTAATATAATAAATATATCTATTGGAAAGTACAGTTTTGTGGTTCCGCGGGAGAAAATATGCTAATGCATAAAGTGTGCTAGCTTAATTCATAATACTAATGACAGTCATACCTGGTTCAAGAAGATACCAAGGATGTAAGTAAAGTTAGCTTAAACCAAAAAGTAAATTCTTAGTCCTTACGACTACCAAGCTTAGAAGCTGTGCTTTTTGAATTTAGCTGATTTGCTCCCTTAATTTCATGCACTATTTTTACTACTTTGGAGTAGAAAGAAAATAAGTTGAACAACCGCTAGACTCTACTGTTCTTTTTTTTTTTTGATAACCATACTATCCGGGCTACCTAACTGTTATTTCTTATTTATGCTCCGGTACCTTCAACACAGTATTGAGAAAAAGCTTAGTTTATCTTCAGCATTACTGCTTCTAATTTTCTGACTAACGTAGAAAATTTAATGCAGTAGTCTAGAAAGAAATCACTTGGATATTTATGTGTTTGCTCCTAACTTGTGTTGGTTTCGGGCAACCGGGATCAACTTCCAGAACAGAAAATGGCTATACACCTAAAAAGGTAAGTTATGCTATTTTACTTAACCCAATCAAGGCAAAAACTATTAGTTAACCCAATCAAGGCAAAAACTATTAGTCATTATTATGAATGAATTGGTTTTTATATTGTTAATTGATGTTAAGCAATTTATGTGTTTTGGATTTGCTTACTCGTGTGCACTTTGTATTAGGAACTTGGTGCTTTTCATTGTCTCTATTTGGGAATCTGCTGTTAGATTTAATAAAAGAGCAAGAGAAAACTTCTTTGTGAAAAGTTTATAAACCAATATACCTGATTAAGGTAACAATATCTATATTCTTAAATGAAATTAAGACGACGCGGTACATATAGAACATTGTCTTTCTGTTAGTACTTATTACTGATTCAAGCGGTATCTCATCATCCTTTTAATGTCATCATACACTCATCTTTCCTTCTTGGGCGAGGGTTTAAAGTACCAGTTTTAATTCTCTATGTAGTCTATAACACTCTGTTCTATCATGAGTTTATGCATAGGCAACTCGGTGTACTAAAGCTCCCGCTATGCGCGGGTTGCTGGAAAGAACCAGACCACAAGGGTTATCTATGTGCTAACTAACCTAATTTTAGTAAATTATCATACATTTGAAGAGTCGAATGTCTGCTCCATGTCGGGAATGAGTTGGGTAACTAAAGCTGAGTCATATGAACCTAATTTTAGTAAATTATCATACATTTGAAGAGTCGAATGTCTGCTCCATGTCGGGAATGAGTTGGGTAACTAAAGCTGAGTCATATGAACCTAATTTTAGTAAATTATCATACATTTGAAGAGTCGAATGTCTGCTCCATGTCGGGAATGAGTTGGGTAACTAAAGCTGAGTCATATTCTTCAATATTAGTAAGATTAGATACTTGGGTGAACCTATTTGAATATCAAATTATACAAAACTGATTACATATGTTGTACTAAAAGATCTAAATAGATGGAAGGGATAACTCGTCTATAGACACCAATGAAATTTTGTTATGATTTGGTGAAATATGAGTTTTCCCTCTTTAACTGATTTAACCATTAATATTTGTGAAATCATCATATGGTGAAGATTAAAAAAATGACATTTTGGAGACCTTTATCACGTCTCAGATGTTTTGAGAAAAGATAAAGTAGAGAAAATCAAATAATTCTAGAAGGTTATAAAGATGCTCTGACCATTTGCTCTAAAATTATGTTTAAAGTATAATAACCTTTCTCAACGGTAAAATAGATTCAACTTTTCTCTTGACCTTTTATCCAACATTACTAAATGTCAAAACTCTTTTGGCCAACTTTCTTAAGCTGTATTCTGTTGCTAGGCTGCTGAAGGAAGCAGAAAATTATTTCAGAGCATATAACACAAATTTGTACTAACATGAGTATCAAATAAAATTATTATCATGGATCGTGAAAGAGTATAATGATTGTGATGTAGAATTGTCGTAATTTGTAAGTAGTGATTTGAAACATAGTGTTTTCCACCATGTTTCTCCATATCTCTGTCATTTGTTCCTTAGTAACCTGTCTTCATGTATCTTTCGAATTTAAAGAGTGCTATTGCATTTGTTGCTATCACTATTATCGAACTCTTCACCTTTTCATCTAAAGTGAACCAATGCTTTAGTATTGTAAGAATTTGTGATATAGGTACATAGTGGAAAAAAATGTATGTTGCAATTATTGTTTTGTTGTTTGTGTAGGTTTATGGTGATCACACAAAAAATATAGGTGTGAAGGTGGATAGATTGGCAGAGGAACTTGCACCTAAGCCAACTGAAGTAATTAGAGCTTAAATTGTCTTTTCTTCTTTAAATGAGTTGGTTATGTTTATGTATTTATCATTTTGTTCCTTGAGAATTTAGAGACAGATTCGGAAGCAATGTTATAGTACATTATGATGTTTCTCACTCTTGAGATATGTTTACCATTTTTAGTCCGATCTTGAACGCTTTAGCTGTGTTCAAGAGTAAAAATAAATTAATGACTGCCGTAAAACACCCCAAAAAAGTTTGAGAGGTTATAACATTGGGCCCGTGCATTAGAGCGGACATGCCTTATCTAGTCCTATTTAATAAGTGTGGGTCTGTTGGATGACCAAAAGGATCCTAGCCGTCCACGTCCTTTGATCGGACAAACGACATGCTTGCTTCCTAGTGTGTTACTATATGTTTTTGGACCAAACACCAATTTCATTTATCCAAAGTCCCTGCCAAAATTGTTGGCGCCGTAATTTAGAAAACATTCATGCCCTTTTGTTTTCTCTTTATTACGATTGATTTCCTTGGTATTACGGTAAATTTAGAAAACTTTAAGAGCTTTTTAATGATTCAAAAGTATCAAGTGACTGAATGCTGATGCCATCATGTTAATAGTGCATCACATCTTTTTTGTACTGATCTCTTTTTGCAGCCAAGTGCTACACGCGCCTTACTTTTTTTTTTTTGGTTATCCTTTATTCACCAGAAATACATGTGTTGAGTTTGTAATATTAGTCTAATTTTCCTTAGCTGAGAATCACGTAAAAGTGTTATATATTACAATAATTAACAACTTAATATACCTAAAAATTTTATTAAAAAATTGTGTGAACTTTGAAATTCATTTATATCACATAAATTAAGATAAAGGAAATATCATATATTATGTGAAAATTACGTAAAAAGTACTACAAATCACAATAACTAACAACTTCAAAATGTCTAGAAAAGCATATAAAAAAATTGGTTGACTCTCGAAATTCATCCATGCCACATAAATTGAGACAAAGGAGTAACATATATTATGTGAAAATTATGTAAAAATTACTATAAATTATAATAATTGACAATTTAAAATATTTTAAAAATATATAATTTTTTTGATTGATTGCAGATTTTATCTATGTCACATAAATTAAAATAAAAGAAGTAACATATATTGTGCCCGTGCTAGCACGACTCTGTATCTAGTTTAATTATATACATACGTGACTTTCACATCCTAGTTGTCCATAAAAAATAGGAGAAGGTTTTTGAGTTTTTCTTTTCAAATACTAGAAAGTGAGGATGTAATTCACATAGTGGGAAAATTATGCTTTATGTTTATTTTTGAAAATATTTACATCACGTAGTTAATACTGTGTATAAACATACGGTTCAACCCATATTTGTGTATAAATATCTATTATACACTATTATATAATTTATACAAAGTTGATATATTATATATAATAATTTTTTCCCAGATACAATATTATATAATATTATATATTGGGTTACGTGACATGAAAATTTTCAAAAGTTATGTATTTTCAACCATAAAAATATATATTTTATATTTGTTTTAATTTTCTAGAAGCTTGTTCTTTATTAGCGGTTTCAACTTGTTTTAGGGTAATTCCTCGATTAGTTTCCCTTTTCTTTAGTGGCTTTGGTGCCTGATGGTAGACTAGGGTTATGTTTTCGTTCGGGGACTGGAGCGAGGATCAGGGTGGACAATGGGGTAAGGGAACTTCTAGGCTGAGAGTAGAGTCTTGGAACATAGGAACTTTGATGGTGAAGTACATAGAGCTAGTGAAAATTGTCAAGAAGAGAAGGATTAATATAGTGTGTTCAGGAGACCAAATGCGTAGGAACTAAGGCGCAAAATGTGGATGGGTAGTTGTGGTACTCAGGAGACAGGAGGAACAAGATTCGAGTAGGCATGTTAATAGATAGTCAGTAAGGGAGAAAGTGGTAGAGGTTAGGAGGGTCAACAACAAGATAATGACGATTAAGTTAGTCGTTGGAGGGTCCACTTTGAATATTATTAGTGCTTATGCACTGCAAGTAGGCTTGGACGAGGAGGACAAGAAACATTTTTGGGAAGATTTGGATGAGGTGGTGAGAGATGTATTGCACATTAAGAAGTTATTCATATGATGAGATTTCAATGGACACATCGGGTCTAATCTGATGGTTTATAATGATGTGCATGTAGGTTTTGGATTCAAGGACAGGAATGTAGGAAGAGTCTCACTTATGGATTTCGCAAGAGCTTTTGAGTTGGTAATAGCTAATTCGAGTTTTCCAAAGAAGAAGGAGTACTTGGTAACCTTCCGTAGCACGATGGTTAAGACTCTAATAGACTATTTTCTCCTTAGGAAGGGAAAAAGTCTTTGCAAAGATTCCAAAGTTATCTCGAGTGAGAATCTTACGACCAATATAAACTCCTGGTGATGGATTTGGAGATTGAGAGGAAGAGAAAGAAGAGGGTTGTGGATAACCGTTCAAGGATCAAATAGGGTAGCTTGACTATGTTCAGTGCCTAGGATATAAGGGAGAAGTTGATAGCTATGGGGGCTAGGGGTAATAGTATTGATGCAATCAATTTATGCGGTTAGGCTTCTAGTTGCATTAAGAAAATGACTAGAGAGGTGTCCTGGGGTCTTGAGAGGTATATTAGGGTGGCATCAAGGGGACTGGTGGTGGAATCGAGAAGTCTAAGGTAAGATGAAGGCTAGGAAGGTGGGGTATGCGAGGTTGGTGGTAAGTAAGGACAATGAGGAAAAAAGGACGAATGAGTAAAGTTATAAGGTGGGAAAAAAGGCAAAGTTAGAGGTGACGATGACAAAGACAATGACTTGTGAATGACTATATGTTTATTTAGAGGACAAAGGCAGGAAGAAAAAAAAAGTTCTACAGGGTAGTTGAGGATAGAGAAAGGATGGCCTCGTAACTTGGATTAAGTGAAGTGCGTCAAGGAAGAAGACAATAAGGTGCTAGTGGAGGAGGCACTCATTAGACAAAGATAACAATCATACTTTGATAAAAGTTTGAGCGAAGAGAGGAAAAAAGACATTGTGCTAGGGGAGTTGCATTTCTAACAGAGGCATCATGATTTCAGATGTCGTGGGTGTATAAAGATTGAGGTTGTTCTCCATAAAGTTGTAGGGTGGATGAAATGGAGGCTCACATATGGATTTTTGTGAGATACAAAGGTACCATCAAATCTTAAAGGAAAGTTTTATAGAACAATGGTTAGACCAACTGTTATATAGAACAGAGTGTTGGCCAATCAAAGAACTCCCATGTTTAGAAGATAAAAGTTGTGAAGCTGAGGATACTGAGATGGATGTTTGGTCATACTATAAGAGATGAGATGAATAATGAAGATACATGGGACAAGGTAGGAGTGCCTTGATAGAGGATAAGATGCGAGAAATAAGGTTGAGATGATTTGGGCATATGCAGAGAAGAGGCAAAGATGCCCCCATACAGAGGTGTGAGAGGTTGTATATGGATGTATTTATGTAAGAGAGAGGTAGGCCAAAGAAGTATTAGAGAGAGGTGGTTATACATGAGATGATATAACTTCATCTTACAGAGGAAATGACAATAGATAGGAGGTTATGGATGGCACAAATTAGGATAGAAGGTTAGTTGGATAGTTAAGAGTTGTCTCGCTTTTCCTTATGTGCTACTGTCGTAATAATCACTTTTTTGAAGTAAATTTTTAGTGGTCCGTAGACCCTTTCATTAGTAGGCTAAGTTAAGAAAAACTACAAAACAAAGTCTGGCTAAAAAGGCCCCAAAAATAAAACAAGAGAACAATAAATGAAATTTGGCCCAATCCAATCAAGGATCCGAGTCCAACCTCTATCCCTAAATATTTGAAATTTGTCGGAGAAGCTAAAGCACTTCACTATCCACTCTTTAGATTACTGTAACACCCCAGAAAATCTTAAGCCTAGAACCAACCCAATATCCTAAGTGTTCAACTGTTAGAGTTCAAAAGAGAAACCACGGACCAAATCCATGGGCCGTGGACAAAACCACAAGCTGTGGAATAGTCTCATGGAAATAGTCTGGCAGACCAGGGTCTTAGGTCCTAATCCACGAGAGGGATTCATGGACCGTGGATGAAACCACGAGCCATAATTTCCATCCGTGGAATCAAACCTGAGGCTCAATACTTCCTCTAGGAACCACAAACTGGTTCTATGAGTTGTAGATGGTTCCACAGGATATGAACCTCATCCGTGGTTATTAGACCCGTAGACTGACAAACAAGCCAGGAACCACGACTATGAACCATGATCCATGGTTCAGTCTACGGTCCATGGTTGTGGCCCGTGGAAACCTGAGCTGAGTTTTTTAGCAGTTTTCTAGTTAAATTTCCAAGGGTATTCTAGACTTTTCCTATCCCTTTTTAAGGCTAAGCTATGATAGTTTGACTAGACTAAGACACATTTTAAGCCTAAAACTACCCAAACCCCTCATTCCCTCAGATTACATTCGTCACTTAGCAAAAATAAGAGAAAAATGAGAGTTCTTTCTTCTCAAGAACAAACAGAGGTTTCTTCAAGGTTCAGGCTCAAACCCAAGAATTCTTTCGTAAATTCTATCAGTGGGTTTATTTCACCCATTGAGTCCCTAGATTTTCTCAAGTGCTTCAATTTCAGTTTAATTTTCATAACCTAGGGTTTCCAAGATTTTTGTGAATTCCTTTGTTTGGTTTCCCTATTATGAGTGAATCTTTGTTGCATGTTTCTTGAAGTCTAGCACTATCATGTTCTCAGAATCATAAAACCCTCCTTATGAAGTATCATCCTTGCATGTTGAATTTATAACTATGAATTTCCATAGCTCAGTCAGATTCTAGTATTGTTATGAGTAGTTAAATTCATTAGGATGGTGGGTTATGAACACCTGATCAGTTTGAGATTCATGCATTTTTGTCAGATATTCAGTCATTCAGAACTTTATGATTTGAATGCTCTCAGTTCAGCGTTATTGTACATTCTCAGAAAACTAGTATTTGAGCTATCCAGTATGTCAGTTATCTGTTATTTACATATTCAGTTGGGAGTAGACTTAGCAACAAGCGGACGAGGGGATGAAGGCTCACCAGTCAGTTTAGGCTGAGACCTTTAGTAGAAGTCCTTAAGTCCCATAACTATGGTGCCACCATAAGTTCTAAAGGGGTCACCTATCAGTTTAGTCTTGACACCCTAGTCCCTTTTTAGACATTAGATTAATGGATCCACGTCAGTATATGTTTGTACTCTTGGCAAGGTATGAACACCCTTCCAGCCAGGGTTACAAGTTGGCCTCACAGTTAGCTCAGCTTGGGAGTATGTCGGTTAACAGTAGCTCCCGCAGTTAAGATTCAGTATTGCATTGACCTTGTATTCAATTATTTAGTTCAGTTCAGCATTATACAGTCGTATGTTTAATACTTGGTCATTGCATGAGTTATCTTTCAGTCTCATGTTTCAGTTTATCTTTCGTGCTCCGATTATCTCATCATATTCAGTATGTATGTATTTGTATTAGTATGTATCCACCATGCTCAGTACATTCCAAGTACTGAAGCATACTTTTGTGCTACATCCTATTATGTTGTAGGTTCAGGCGCTCTGCATTCAGACCGCGCTTAGTACAATTCTCCAGTCTTTTCAGCAGCTTAGTTGGTGAGTCTCATACTTTGAGGATGAAATTTATGCTTTCTTTATTCAATCTTTATTTATAATTTTCAGACTTTTAGATTTAGGTGGGGGCCTGTCCCAGCAACTCATCTCAGATAGAGGCTTTCAAACATAAAGTTAGTTTTTTGCTTTTGTTGTCAGCTTTACATTCAGACTTACCTTATATTCAGAGATATATGATTTACTTTTCACACTTGTTTTATAAAATCAATTTAGATTTCGCACATATATCACTTTGTTTAGAAATGCTTAGCATATGCCAGGCCATGGGGTTAACTTGGGGTTATTTGTGACTCTAGGAACCGTGTTACACCTAGGGGGTAGCCTCAGGGCATGACAAACCTGGTATCAGAGCATTAAGTTTAAGAGTCCTAGGGTGTCTAAAAGTCATGTCAAGTAGAGTTTTTTTCATGGGTGTGAAGTGCGTCACACTTATGGGAGAGAGGCTACGAGATGTCTTTAGGAAAAGTTCTCTTCTTTCTGTTCCATATGGTGCGATAGAGTGTGAACTCTATTTAGTCTCCTTCTAAGTCATGCTCTACACATTACAGAAAATGCCTCCCAAAAGAGCTAAAGGAAGGAGAAATGGCAACAAAAATGGAAATCAGCAAGCACCACTAGTTCCGGCAGACCCATTGAACGAACAAGTCACTCATGCTGAGTTCAGAGGTTCTTTCCAGGTACTAGCTCAATCCATGACTGCTCAAGTGAACCAGCAGGCTGTGGCACCATTCAACCCCCAGAATAGCATGGAAGCAGCTAGAGTTCGAGACTTCACTCGGATGAATTCTCTGGAGTTTCGTGGTTCTAAGACTGAGGAAAATCAATAGGAATTCCTTGATGACATCCAAAAGGTTACAGAAATTATGGGTTTCACCCTTGTTGAGAGTGCAGACTTAGCCGCTTATTAGTTAAAAGAAGTGTCTCATATCTGGTACAAGTAGTGGAAGGACGCTAGGGGTACATATGCAGGCCTAATAGATTGGGATCAGTTTATGACTGCTTTTATGGATAGTTTCTTCCCACTTGAACTCAGGGAAGCCAAGGTCCAGGAGTTCATCAACTTGTGGCAGGGTGACATGAGCGTGAAAGAGTATTCTCTCAACTGTCAAAGTATGCCCTGACAATGGTAGCTGACTCTAGAGCCAGTATGAGTAAGTTTGTGTCAGGTGTCTCTGAAGATGTGGTTAAGGAATGTAGGACTGCTATGCTAGTGAAGGAGATGGATATCTCCAGGTTGATGAATCATAACCATCAAATTGAGGAGGAAAAGATCAAAGAAAGGGGAAGAGATAACAAGAGGGCTAGAATAGGTGACTTTAGTTATTCTCAGTAGAGGTCAGATGGTGGTAATCGCTCTCAGTTCTGCCAAAAGTCTTCAGATCCATCCCCATGCTCTGCTAGTGCCCCAGTTCCCTAGTTCAGACAGGATCAGCGGGATAGGGCACCAGGCTCTAAGTCCCAAGGTATCATCACTAGTGGGTGCACTCATCCAATTTGCAAGAAGTGTGGTACTAACCACCAAGGTGAGTGTATGATAGGTAGTGGTAACTATTTTGGATTTGGCAAGCCAGGCCATATAATGAAAGAGTGCCCGATGGATTCACAGAAGGGCAGGGATGCTCGCCCGCAACATCAGGCTAATTCTACAGCAGCTCTAGCAGGTCACCTGGATCAGCAGGGTGCCTCATCTGGTGCAGGTGGCAGTCAGTGCTAGAACAGAATTTATGCTCTCCAGACTCATTAAGATCAGAAGAGTTCCCCTGATGTGGTCATGGGTACATTACGAGTCTTTCATACTGATCTTTATGCATTGTTACATCCCATAGATACACTTTTCCTTATAACTCCTTATATAGCAGTAAACTTTGGTGTCAGCCCAGAAATCCTCCTTGAATCCTTCTCAGTCTCTACTCCAGTTGGTGATTCAGTTATCACCAGACGGGTATATAGAAATTTCCCGGTCACAGTTTCTCAGAAAGTCACCTCAGCTGATCTTGTAGAGTTAGAAATGACTGACTTTGATATTATTCTAGGCATGGACTGGTTACATTCCTATTATGCCTCAGTTTATTATAGAACTAGGATAGTTCAGTTCCAGTTCTCAAATGAACCAGTCTTAGAATGGAAGGGTAACACCTCAGTGCTTATAGGTCAATTTGTCTCTTACCTTAAGGCCAGAAAAATGATTTCCAAAGGGTGTATATATCATCTTGTCTGGGTTAAGGATTCAAATTCCGAGACCCCAACTCTTGAGTTAGTCCTAGTGGTTAATGAATTCTTAAAAATGTTTCCAGAAGATCTGCCCGAAGTTTCTTTCGAGAGAGAAAATTACTTTGGAATAGACCTCCTTCCAGGTACCCAGCCTATCTCAATTCCACCTTACAGAATGGCTCTAGCTGAGCTTAAGGAGTTAAAGGAACAACTAAAATACCTTCTAGATAAGGGCTTCATCAGACCCAACATCTCTTTATGGGGTTCTCAAGTTCTTTTCATGCGTAAGAAATACGGTTCTCTCAGGATGTGCATAGACTACTGTCAGTTGAACAAAATCACAATCAAGAATAAGTATTCCATTCCCAGGATTTATGACTTGTTCAACCAGCTTTGGGGTGCCAGTTGATTTTATAAGATAGACCTTAAATCCGGCTATCATCAGCTCAGAGTCAGAGATTATGACATTTCGAGGACAACCTTCAGAACTCGGTATGGTCACTATGAATTTGTAGTTATATCTTTTAGACTAACAAATGATCCTGTAGCTTTTATGGATTTGAAAAACAAGGTGTCAAATAGTATTTGGACATGTTCATCATCATCTTCATTAATGATATCCTGGTATATTCCCAAAGTGAAGGGGAGCATGAAAATCATTCGAGAGTTGTGCTGCAAACTCTCAAGGACCGCTAGTTATTCACCAAGTTTAGTAAGTGTGAACTCTGGTTAAAGTCAGTTGCTTTCCTTGGTCATGTGGTGTGTAGTGAAGGCATCCAAGTTGATTCGCAGAAGATAGAGGCAGTGAAAAACTGGCCTAGATCCACCTCTCCGACAGATATCAGAAGATTTTGGGTTTGGCTAGTTATTACAGGATATTTGTGGAAGGATTTTCATCCATAGCTGCCCCATTGACCATATTGACTCAGAAAAAGGTTAAGTTCCAGTGGTTAGATGTGTGTGAGAAAAACTTTCTAGAGTTGAAGAACAGGTTCACTACAGCTCCAGTATTAACTCTACCTGAGGGTTTAGATGGTTTTGTTATCTACTGTGATGCATCCAGAGTCAATTTGGGTTGTGTCTTGATGGAGCATGGTAAGGCCATTGCCTATGCCTCTAGACAACTTAAGATTCATGAGAAGAACTACCCAACTCATGACCTTGAGCTTGCAACAGTTGTTTTTGCCATAAATATTTGGAGACACTACTTGTATGGTGTCCATGTGGATGTGTTTACTGACCATAAGAGCCTCCAGTATGTGTTCACCCAGAAAGAGTTGAATCTTCTACAGAGAAGGTTGCTAGAGTTTCTCAAAGATTATGATATGAATGTGCTCTACCATCCGGGTAAGGCCAATGTAGTGGCTGATGCCCTCAACAGACTATCTTTGGGGAGTGTGTCACATGTTGAGGAAGAGAAGAAATAATTAGCCAAGGATGTTTATAGGCTTGCTCGCTTAGGAGTTTGCCTTACGGACACATCAAATGGCGGTGTGATAGTTCAGAACGCGTCAGAATCTTCCTTAATGGATAAGGTAAAGGAGAATCAAGATAGTGATCCCATCCCACTTCAGTTAAAGGGTACGGTCCATCAGTAGAGGGTAGAGGTTTTGTTACGACCTGGAATCGGGCCATGATGACGTCTACTTAACCCCTCAGTAGGCAAGTCCATCCTAAACACACGGAAAGCAGTAAATAATAATTTAACTAAAGAGAAGCGTATGATATAACAAAAGATAAGGCCAAAGCATATATATACATACCAACATACACAATATACAAAAGATGGCCCTAAAGTGACCGAAAAGACAAAATGATTCGAACACCAACCCAGACCTGGTGTCACTAGTACAAGAGCGACTAAAGCAAGGAGTAGCTATACAATAACCTCTGTCTATCCAAAATACAAAATATAGATAGGAAGTACAAGATGGAAAGCAAGTAAAGTCTCCAAAGCGCTGGGAGCTCACCGCGATCCCAACAGGAACGGGCCTCGAATGATAGGAGATCAACGAGGGTGGCTCGTACTAGGTGTTGCATCAGAAAAAGAGATGCAGAGTGTAATATGAGTACCAAGACAATGGGTACTCAGTAGGTATCATAGGCCGACCGAGCGCAGAAGGATAATATATAAATATAGATTACAGGAAAGCAACTAACTATACAGGGATCCTCCTAAATCTAGTTATAAAGCCGGAGACATGCCAGTAAAAGAAAAGAGAAAAGGGAAACCACAACAAGCCAAACCAGAGTCCATCCACATGCCAAAGCAAATGTAATGCGATGCACGATGATGCAATATAATATAAACCCGGAATACCGCATCGGGGGCCCAGAATACCTCATCGGACTATGTATATATATATATATATTAAATGATAAAATACCTGGAATAACGCATAGGGGGTTCAGAATACCGCATCGGACTAATATGTATATAAAGTGAAAGTAAAATATCCAGAATAACACATCGGGAGTCTGAAATACCGCATCGGACTATAAATTTATATACAAAAAATAATAGTTCCTCTTTCCCTCTAAAACCAAGGTGATACTCAAAATAACTCGATTTAGTCCAAAATCCATCACAACAATAGAAAAACCTCTTTTCAAACCCAAAAGCCTTTGAAAAATCATTTTCGTACTGTACCAATGATATACCATGCGATATGAGTATGAATGTTCACAAGCAGAGGAATAATCACACCATCAGATCAAACAGGGCAAAAGTACCCTCCAAAACAAGAGAACTAACCTGGAATCCATCCAAATCCTATCCATGGCCTCGGGCCCACAGTTACATACAACTATAGAATAAAGAGGTAAATCAGAAAATAAAAGCAAAAAACAACGGGCAAGCTCTATTCTACCTCTAAAGCCTCCTAAAAGCATGCTAAGGGTCTTAGACTAGTAACACAGAAGAAACAAGCTCCTATGCTAAGGATAACATATAGTCCTAGTGCTAAAAACCCAAAATAGCCAAATAACGTGATAAAAAGGATTTAAGCCTAAAGTCTATCTAAAATTCAACCTAGCGTTCCAGTACCATATAAATATATAAGACCTAACTAACTCAGTCTAGAAGGTAAACCGTAACCTACCTCGGGGCTGAAATGCAAGCACGAACCGTCACTCGTGTGCCTTCCCCTTCCAAACAGCCTTAGAAAGCTGCCACGCTATCCAGAACATAAACTATGTGTCAAGATGAGTCCAATAATACGCATATTGCTACAATTGTATCCGGGTCAATATCCGGGTCAAAAGCAGGCCTGCGAGGCCCATAACCCAAAACCAAAAATGAAAAGAACCACGATGACCCCAACGATGCCAAGAAAGCATGCTCTATATTTGAGCACAGTTGGCCAAGGAAAAAGGGGTTAAAACAGCCCCCAAAGGTTGGGGTTTAAAGAATGGAATTTCGGAAATTAAAATGGAAATTGGGCAAGAATTACTTACCTCAATGACGGAATTCCAGCCAACACGAAGAATTCACCACCCCAACGAGCATGCACAAGCCGTAAGGCAGCCACTAAAACAAAACCCCAAGCTTGGGATGAGGGCATCAATGGTGGAATTCAAGAAAGTCTAGGTGGATAAGAAGCTTAGCAAGGGACAAAGGATGACGTAGAATCCACGGACAAACAACTCCCCAAGTGTTAGAATCAATATGGAGCAATTTGTTGGAGAGAAATCAGAGTTTTAGAGTGACAAAGTATGAGAAATAAAGCTAGAAAAATGATCAGCTATATCTAGCTGCTAGAAAATGGCCATCGCCAACAACGCTGAAGGGAGGCAGGCGCCTCGGTGCTATCACACTCGGAGGGAGCGATCGCGCTGAAGGTCGGCAGGCGCTGAGGCACGATCGTGCTGGCCTTTGCGCGATTGCGCTGAAGGCTGGCCTGCAACTAATTTTCTGCAACTTTTAGAAACTCCACGGGGTGTTCCGGGCACAATCGTAAATCGATATTCAAAACCAATAATTCTAACAGAGTGGAAACGACGTTCCAGACTCAACGGAATTGACAAAACTTCCATACGAGGTCATTTCAGAGAAATGTTGACCCAAGTCAACACTAATGAAAAGGAACTCAAGGGCTCGAAATGAGTCTGGCTCACCTGAAACCTGAATCAACCACCTTTCTAGCCCAAACTCAACATTCCGGAGCTAACGGCGCTGACAGAATCCCCATCCGAGGCCGTCTTCTCCAAATGTTGACCAAAGTCAATCCTACTAGCCAAATTAACTCCAAAACACACAAAGCCACACAAAAACAAATCAGAAGCACTCAGTCCCAAACCAATGGTCCTACTTGACCAAAATCCCCGTTTCGGAGCCAACAGAACTATCAGAATTCAATTCTGAGCGCATCAACCAAGAAAGTTGACCGAAATCAAAGATTTACCAATTTTTAAAAGCTTAAATAGGGAAATGGTCACAATGACCTAACGAATGGACCGTGCACCAAACCGTCAGTCTCGACAAGTCATAAATGACCTAGAGCCACTGAGGGAAAGCTCAAAACGCAGAAAAAGCACAGAAAATGGAAAATGACCTGGAGGGTCATTATAACATCTACTACTAAAAGAACTTTCATTCTCGAAAGTTAAAATAAGGATAGTACCTGAAGACTCGAAAAGACGAGGATAATGGGTATGTATGTCAGTCTCGATATACCAAGTAGCCTCCTCGATAAGATGATGCCGCCACTGAACCTTAACTGACGGAATCTCCTTGGACCTCAACTTCCTAACCTGTTTGTCCAAAATAGTAACAGGCTCCTCCTCAAAGGATAAGGACTCATCCAACTGAACCGACTCCAACTAAAGCATGTGAGTCTCATCCGAAATGTATCGCCGCAGCATAGAAACATGAAACACCGGATGAACACTAGCAAGAGCAGGAGGCAAGGCCAACTCATAAGCAACCTCTCCAATATGGAGAAGGGTCTCAAATGGACCAATAAACCTCGGACTGAGCTTGCCCTTCCTCCCGAAGTGCATCACGCCCTTCATGGGCAACACTCGAAGGAACACACTGTCACCAACCATAAACTCAAGATATCGAACTCTTTGGTCAGTATAACTCTTCTGCCTACTCTGGACAGTACGGAGTCTCTCCTGAATAACCCAAACTCTATCCATAGAATCACGAAGCAATTCAGTACCCCACGTCCTAACCTTGAAAGCATTAAACCAACCCACCGAAGATCTGCACCGCCTACCATACAAAACCTCGAACGGAGCAATCTGAATGCTGGAATGGTAGCTATTATTATATGCAAACTCTGACAATGCTAAACACTGGTCCTACTGACCCCAAAAATCAATAACACAGGCACGCAACATATCCTCCAGAACCTGAATAGTACTCTCTGACTGGCCATCTTTCTGCGGATGAAAAGCAGTGCTAAGCTCAACAATAGTACTCAACTTTCTCTGAATAGACTGCCAAAAGTGCGAAGTGAACTGAGTACCTCGGTCAGAAATGATCAAAACTGGAACCCCATGCAAACGGACAATCTCTCGAATATAGATCTGGGCCAACCTCTCGGAACTGTAAGAAGTCTAAACTGGCAGAAAGTGAGTAGACTTCGTGAACCTGTCCATGATAACCCAAATAACATCAAACCTCCGCAAGGTACATGGCAATCCGACGACAAAGTCCATGGATATACGCTCCCACTTCCACTCCAGAATGGGTAGCCTCTGTGATAAATCACCTGGCCTCTGGTGCTCAAACTTTACCTGCTGACAGTTCAAGCACCTGGATACGAAATCCAAAATATCCCTCTTCATCGCACACCACCAGTAGTGCTACCTTAAGTTACGATACATCTTAGCTGCCCCGGGCTGAATGGAATATCTAGAGCAATGAGCCTCCTCCAATATCAATCTGACCAAGTCACCAACTCTAGGAACGCAAATACGACCCTCGATCCTCAAAAACTTTTTCTACTTCTTCTTCCAAGTGCAGGATAACCCCAAGGGGTTGTGGGTTTTTTTCTACCAATTGGGGCTCTCCCTTCACCACCCCCATGGGGACCTATGAATCTAAAGTCGCATTCCTAGCCTCACCACTCAACACCTTATCACAAATGATCCTCAATCTCGTATCATCTAACTGTTGTGCTCAAATCTGCTCCAACAAGGAAGACCTAGCCTCAACACAAGCAAGAACACGGCCCGACTCAGAAATGTCAAGTCGAATCAACCTATTAGCCAAGAACTGAATATCCTAAGCTAAAGGTCTCTCCTCCTTAGCTAATAAATCCAAATTACCCATACTCACCGCCTTCCGGCTCAAGGCATACGCTACCATATTTGCCTTGCCCGGATAATAGAGGATAGAAATGTCATAGTCCTTCAGTAACTCCAACCACCTCCGCTGCCTCAAATTTAGATCCTTTTGGCTGAAAATGTACTGAAGACTATGATGGTCAGTAAATATCTCACAATGCACGCCATAAAGATAATGCCTCCACATCTTCAATGCGAAGACTACCACTGCTAACTCCAAGTCATGTGTGGGTTAGTTCCTCTCGTGAACCTTCAACTGTCTGGAAGCATATGCAATAACCTGACCCTACTGCATCAACACACAACCCAAACCAATACCTGATGCATCACAATATACAGTGAAACCCTGACCCTCGATCGAAAGTGTAAGAATCAGAGCTGAAGTCAACAAGGCCTTGAGCTTCAGAAAGCTTGCCTCACACTCATCTGACTACTGGAAGGGAACATTCTTCTGAGTCAATCTAGTCAACAGTGCTGTTATCAAAGAAAATCCCTCCATAAACCATCCGTACCTGCTAACCCGACGAAGCTGCGGACCTCGGTAGGAGAAGTAGGCCTAGCCCAATCATGAACCACTGTAATCTTTGCCGGATCTACCATAATACCATCCTTGGACACCAGGTGCCCCAAGAATGCCACAGACTCAAGCCAAAACTCACACTTAGTGAATTTGGCATACAAATGGTGGTATCGCAAAGCCTGAAGTACAGCTCTAAGATGCTGCTCATGCTTCGCTCTACTCCTTGAATAAATCAGAATGTCATCAATGACCAAAATCACGAACGAATCTAGGTAGGCACTGAATACATGGTTCATCAACTCCATAAATGTTGTTGGGGCATTAGTCAACCCAAAAGACATGACCAGGAACTCATAATGGTCGTATCGAGTCCTAAATGCAGTCTTTGGGATGTCCTCAGCCCTAATCCTCAACTGGTGATAATCGAACCTCAGATCTATCTTAGAAAACATGGATGCACCCTGTAGCTGATCAAACAAGTCATCAATACGCGGCATCAGATATCTGTTCTTAACTGTCAACTTATTCAATTGCCTGTAGTCGATACACATACGTATAGACCCATCTTTATTCTTCACAAACAGAAGTGGAGCACTCCAGGAGACACACTAGGCCGGATAAACCCTCTACTCAACAGATCCTGGAGCTGATCCTTAAGCTCCCTCAATTCAGCAGGTGCTATCTGATATGGAGGAATAGAAATGGGCTTGGTGCTCGGCTCGATATCGATACCAAAATCAATGTCACAATCAGGAGGAAGACCCATAAGATCGGAAGGAAACACATCCGAATACTCGCAAATCACAGGAATTGACTCAAGAGGAGGTGTGGTGGAACTAGTATCACGGACGTAGGCAAGATATGCTAAGCACCCCTTCCCAACCAACCGCTGGGCGCTCAGGAAAGATATAACTTCCCTTGGCATATGGCTATCGGCTCCCTACCATATAATAGGAGGGATACCAGGCATCCGGAAAGTTACAGTCTTGGCGAAGCAATCCAAGACCGCATGATAAGGAGACAACCAATCCATGCCCAAGATCACATCAAAATCAACCATATCAAGGACAACCAAGTCTACCCAGGTGTCATACCCCAAGATAGTCACCACACAAGCCCGATACACCTGATCCACTACTAAAGAATCACCTACAGAAGTAGGTACATGCAAAGGCACATGCAAGGACTCACAAAAAGACCCCAGACGAGTAGCATAATAAGCAGATACATACGAGAATGTAGACCCCGGATCAAACAGAGCAAAATCAGACTGATGACAAATGAAGATCATACCTGTGATCACATCATCTGAAGCCTCAGCCTTTTTCCGGCCCGGAACTGTATACATGTGGCCCCGATCACCACGACCACCTGACCTACCGGACCGAGGGCCACCTCTAGTGCCCTGGGGACCACCCCTACTACTCTGTGATCCACCTCTAGCTGGAGGTGCTGGAGCCCTGGGGGACTGAACCAATGGATCCTATCGCCTAGGATGCTCTACTGACGGGCACTCTATAGAAAAGTGGCCAATCTCGCCACACTCATAACAACCCCGACTATGTGTACTCTACTGTGAAGTCCCGGCTGAATCAGAACGACCACCACAACCTGTAGACCCTGAATAACCACCTTAGGGAGCAGGAATGAGACTCTGGCTACTCTGACCCTTAATAGTCTATAATGCCGCCTGAATAGGCTGGCTTGACTAGAAATGTTGCTGGTGCTGAACTCTACCATCGTAGCCCCTACCATGCCCTTGTGAACCGCTGAAACTCCCCTGATGGCCGGGCCTCTTATCGCTGCCCCCTTGGGCCTCGCAAACTATACCCTCAATAGTACGGGCATGATCAACTACCTCCAGAAAAGACTAACCCAACGCCACCATACGCTCTGTGGCCAAGCGGAGGTGCAAGGTCAAACCCTGAATAAACTGGCGTACTCTCTCATGCTCGGTGGGCATAATCATAGTGGCGTGTATGGATAGCTGGTGGAAGCAAACCTCATACTCAGACATAGTGTTGAAGCCCTGCTCCAACCCAGCAAACTGATCCATCAGACGCTCCCTCATGCTACGTGGTAGTTACTTCTCCAGAAAAGCTGCGGAGAATTGATCCCAAGTAAGTGGAGGGGACATATGACCTCCACCACTATTTCCCTAGGCCATCCAGCTGAAATGCGGTGTAATCGGCTTCGTGAGACTCAACTAACCCCAAATTATATAACCTCTCCTGGCAGCTAGTTAGAAACTCGTGTGCATCCTCCCTAGAAGCACCGAAAACCTCGGAGGACCCAATCTCAAGAACCTACCCAGCATCTTCTGCTCCTCAGAAGACATAACTAGCACGGATGGAAGAGGGGAAGCAACTGCAGGGACCGGTAGTACCTCAAATCTGGGAGCCGCAGCAACAGGCTGCACTCCTGAACCCTGTGCTATCGCCTGAGCTAAAATCTGAGCCTCACCTCAAACCTGAGAACCAATCAGAGTGCTCAACGAAGCGGCTGGTGGAGTCATGCCTTCAAGAAACCCCAATAATCAAACCAAGGTGTCTTGCAATGCTGGAGTAGCTATAAAACCTGCCGGATGCTAGGCCAGCCCTACATGCTCCAACTCATACTGAACCTCATCCGCTTGAACCTCAGGCTCTGGTGATGGTGATCTAGACCAGGCCCGAGCTGGTGCCATAGCCCGTGTCCTGCCTCGACCTCTGGGTCGACCTCTACCCCATCCCCTGACTAAGGCTCTAACTACAGGTGCAAGAGCTTCATCCTCACCCGCTGAATATCTCATCCGAACCATCTGAGAAGGAGTGAAACAAATATACTTAGGAGTTGATGAAGTCAAGTAAGCACGATAAAGAATAAAACAAAACAAAGCCTTTCCTAAGAGATGTCCTATAGCCCCTTACAGATAGGATACAAACATCATCGTACCTTATCCACGAGCCTCTACTAGACCCTTCCTCTTGTACCGGTGAGATCGGTGAACCTAAAGCTCTGATACCACTTTGTCAAGACCCAAAATAGGGCCATGATAGCGTCTACATAACCCCCTAGTAGACAAGCCTATCCCAAACACGCGGAAAGTAGTAAATAATAATTTAACTAAAGAGAAGCGGAGGATATAACAAAAGATAGGGCCAAAGCATATATATACATACCAACGTACACAATATACAAAAGATGACCCTAAAGTGACCAAAAAGACAAAATAACCCGAACACCAACTCGGACCTGGTGTCACTAGTACAAGAGCGACTAAAGAAAGGAGTAGCTATACAATAACCTCTGTCTATCCAAAATACAAAATATAGACAGGAAGTACAAGACGAAAAGCAAGTAAAGTCTCCAAAGCTCTGGGAGCTCACTGCAATCCAAACAACAAGAGGCCTCGAATGAAAGGAGATCAACGAGGGTGGCTCGTACTAGGTGCTGCTTTAGAAAAAGAGATGCAGAGTGTAGTATGAGTACCAAGACAATGGGTACTTAGTAGGCATCATAGGCCGATCGAGCGCAGAAAGATAATATATAAATATAGATTACAAGAAAGCAGCTAACTATACAGGGATCTTCCTAAATCTAGTTATAAATCCGGAGACATGCCACTAAAAGAAAAGAGAAAAGGGAAACCACAACAAGACAAATCAGAGTCTCATCCAAATGCCAAAGCAAATGTAATGCGATGCACGATGATGGATATATGAATGCAATATAATATGAACCCGGAATACCATATCGGGCGCTCAGAATACCGCATCAGACTATGCATATATATATATGAAATGATAAACTACCCAGAATAATGCATCGGGGGTCCGGAATACCGCATCGGAGTAATATGTATACAAAGAGAAAGTAAAATACTCGGAATAATGCATCGGGAGTCTGGAATACCGCATCAGACAAAAAATTTATATACAGAAAATAGTAGTTCCTCTTTTCCTCTCAAAAACCAAGGTGATACTCAAAATAGCTCGATTTAGTCCCAAATCCATCACAACAGTAGAAAAACCTCTTTTCAAACCCAAAAGCCTTTGAAAAATCATTTTTGTACTGTACCAATGATATGCCATGCGATATGAGTATGAATGTTCACAAGTAGAGGAATAATCACACCATCAGATCAAACAGGGCAAAAGTACCCTCCAAAACAAGAGAACTAACCTGGAATCCATCCAAATCCTAGCCATGGCCTCGAGCCCACAATTATATACAACAATAGAATAAAGCGGTAAAGTGGAAAATAAAAGCAGAAAATAACGGGCAAGCTCTATTCTACCTTTAAAGCCCCCTAAAAGCATGCTAAAGGTCTTAGACTAGTTGCACAGAAGAAACAAGCTCCTAGGCTAAGGATAACATACAGTCCTAGTGCTAAAACCCGAAATGGCCAAATAACGTGATAAACAGGATTTAAGCCTAAAGACTATCTAAAATTTGACCTAGCATTCTAGTAAAATATAAATATATAAGACCTACCTAACTCAGTCTAGAAGGTAAACCGTAACCTACCTCGGGGCCGAACTGCAAGCACAAACCGTCACTCGTTTGCCTTCCCCTTTCGAACAGCCTCAGAAAGCTGCCATGTTATCAAGAATATAAACTATGTGTCAAGACTAGTCCAACAATACCCATATTGCTACAATTGTAGCCGGGTCGATATCCAGGTTAAAAGTGGGCCCGCAGGGCCCACAACCCAAAACCCAAAACGAAAAGAACCACGATGACCCCAACGATGCCAAGAAGGCATGCTCCAAATTTGAGCATAATTGGCCAAGGAGAAGGGATCAAAATAGCCCGCAAACGTTGGGGTTTAAAGAATGGAATTTCGGAAATTAAAATGGAAATTGGGCAAAAATTACTGACCACAATGACAGAATTCCAGCCAACACAAAGAATTCACCACCCCAACGAGCATGCACAAGCTGTAAGGCAGCCACTACAACAAAACCCCAAACTTGGGATGAGGGCATCAACGGTGGAATTCAAGAAAGTCTAGGTGGAGAAGAAGCTTACCAAGGGACAAAGGATGACGGAGAATCCACGGAAAAATGACTCCCCAAGTGTTAGAATCAATATGGAGCAATTTGTTGGAGAAAAATCAGGGTTTTAGAGTGACAAAGTGTGAGAAACAAAGCTGAAAAAATGAACTTTCTGCTATATATAACTGCTGGATAATGGCCAGCGCCATCGGTGCTAGACCAGTGCCAACAACGCTGAAGGGAGGCAGGCTCCTGGGTGCTATCGCGCTGGGAGGGCGCGATCGCGCTGAAGGTCGGCAAGCGCTGAGGCGATCGCGCTGGCACTAGCTCGATTGAGCTGAATGCTGGCCTGCAACTAATTTTCTGCAACTTTTAGAAACTCCACAGGGTGTTCCGGGCACAATCAAAAACTGCTATTCAAAAATCAATAATGCTAACAGAGTGGAAACGATGTTCCGGACTGAACGGAAATAATGAAACTTCTATACGAGGTCATTTCGGAGAAATGTTGACCCAAGTCAACACTAACAAAAAGGAACTCAAGGGCTCAAAATGAGTCTGGCTCACCCGAAACCCAAACCAACCACCTCCCTAGCCCAATCTTAATATTCCGGAGATAACGACACTGACAAAATCCCTATCTGAGGCTGTCTTCTACGCATGTTTACCAAAGTCAAACCTACCAGCCAAATTGACTCTAAAACACACAAAGGCACACAAAACCAAACCAGAAGAACTCAGGCCCAAACCAATGGTCCTACTAGACCAAAATCCCCGTTTTGGAGCCAACGAAACTATCAGAATTCGATTTTGAGTGCGTTAACCAAGAAAGTTGATCGAAGTCAAAGATTTACCAATTTTTAAAATCTAAAATAGGGAAATGGTCACAATGATTTAATGAACGGCCCGGGAACCAAACTGTCAGTCCCGACAAGTCATAAATGACCTAGAGCCACTGAGGGAAAGCTCAAAATGCAGAAAAAGTATGGAAAATAGAAAATGACCTATAGGGTCATTACAGGTTTTCTCTCTAGGGAAAGATGGTGTGCTTCACTACCTTGGTCAATTATATGTTCCTAATATGGATGAGTTGAAACAGCGGAGCCTGACAGAGGCCTATAGTTCCAGATATTCTATTCATCCCAGTTCCACCAAGATGTACCATGATCTAGGAGGGGTCTATTGGTGGATTGGCATGAAGAAGGACATTGTAGATTTTATAGCTAAGTGTACCAACTATCAACAAGTGAAAGTAGAACATCACAGATCAGGAGGTGTTACTCAGGATATTTACATTCCTACTTGGAAGTGGGAAGTGATCAACATTTACCTTGTACTCGTTGACAACATGACTCTATTTTGGGTAATAGTAGTAGATAGGGTGACTAAGTCAGCTCACTTTTTGGTTGTCAAAATTACAGATTCAACAGAGGATTATGCCAGACTTGGTTGTCAAAATTACAGATTCAGCAGAGGATTATGCTAGACTCTATATTCGTGAGATAGTCAAGTTGCATGGTTCCCTAGTCTATCATCTCAGATAGGGGAACCCAGTTTACATCCTATTTCTGTAGGTCATTTCAGAAAAGTCTTGGTACTCAAGTAAATCTTAGAAAAACATTTCATCCACAGATGGATGGTCAGGCAGAGCGTACCATACAGACCTTCGAAGATATTTTGAGGGATTGTGTGATCAATTTCAAAGGTAATTGAGATGAGCACTTATCTCTCATAGAGTTTGCCTCTAATAACAGCTTCCATTCCAGTATTCAAATGGCCCCGTATGATGCAATTTATGGGTGGAGATGTAGATCACCTGTTGGCTTGTTTAAAGTAGGTAAAGAAGCCTTGATTGGGCCAGATTCGATTCATGAGGCTATGAAAAAAGTTTATCTCGTTAGGGAAAGGTTGAAGACTACCCAGAGTTATCAGAAGTCCTATATATATGTGAGAAGAAAGGACTTAGAGTTTCAGATTGACGATTGGGTTTTTCCTGAAAGTGTCACCCATGAAGGGTGTGATGAGATTTGGCAAGAAAGGGAAGCACAGTCCCCGATATATAGGTCCTTATAAGATCCTGAAGAGGGTTGGTAATGTGGCTTATAAGTTGGAGCTGCCAGCCGAACTAGCAGTAGTTCATCCAGTGTTCCATAATTCTTTGTTAAAAAAGTGTGTTAGCGATCCAACATCGATTGTGACATTAGAGAATGTGGGTGTGAAAGATAGACTTACCTATAAAGAGGTTCCAGTTGAGATTCTTGACCATCAGGTTTGTAGGTTGAGAAATAAGGAAGTCGCTTGAGTGAAAGTTCTGTGGAGAAATCAGTCAGTTGAGGTAGCTACTTGGGAAGCAGAGGCAGCTATGATAGCCAAGTACCCTCACCTCTTTCCCTCTGATCCAGTTTCAGCTTGAGGCAATAGTTCCTCTCCAAATTCTCCATTTACTCATGTGTATTTCAATCTTAATATTATGTTTCCTCAGCTATTCCTGTATTTTCAGCATGCTCTCATGTCCTTAGAACTCAATTCAATTAGAAATCAGCTTTTAGAACTCAGTTGGTAGAGATTGCAGCCATTTCCCTCTAAAATCATCTTGTTTAGTCTTCATTCGAGGATAAATGATCTCAAGGGGGAGATATTGTAACACCCTAGAATATCCTAAGCTTAAAACTAGCCCAAAATCCTAAGTGTTCAGCTATTAGAGTTCAGAACAAAACCCACAGACCAAGTCCACGGGCTATGGATAGAACCACGAGCCATGTAATAGTTTAATGGAAATAGTCCTGCAGACCAAGATCTCAGGTCCTGATCTACGAGAGGGATCCACAGATCGTTGATGAAACCACAAGCTATGGTTTCATCTGTGGAATCAGACCCGAGGCTCAATAGTTTCTCTGAGTACTACAGACTGGTTCTATGAGCCGTGGATGGTTCCATTGGCTATGAACCTTGTCCATGGTTATCAGACATGCAACGTGACAAATAGGATAGGAACCACGACCAGAAACCACGAGCCATGGTTTAGTCTACGGTCCATAGTTGTGGCCCCTGGAAACTTGAGCCGAGTTTTTTAGCAATTTTTTAATTTAATTTTTGGGGGTATTCCAGACTTTTACTATCCTTTTTTAAGGCTAAGCTATGACATTTTGACTAGACTAAGACATATTTTAATCCTAAAACTACCCAAACCCCTCATTCCCTCATATGTTCTACATTAATGCTGCACCCTTTATTTTTTGTGAAGTCAATTTTTGTGTGCTAATATCAATTAGCCAAACTAATATCAAACAAGTTGTAATGCCTTTTTGTAATAGACATACATTTTTGTAAATATTGTTGCTAGTACATTCCTGCCTATCTCTATCATGAATTGTATATTTATTCATGTTATTATGGTTAAATTCTACAGGTGCTTATTCTGATTGCTGGTAGTTGAGCCTTGTTTGTTTTTAGTTTCTTCCTTCGAGTGGAGGGGATCTCTTGAAATGTATTGAATTATTGTATGTCTTCCTGCTCTATAGCTAGATTTACTAGATAGCCAGCTAGTTGACTGTCTTCCGTGTATGTGCGACTTATCTACACTATTAGTCTTATCTTATTTTTTCATTTCATCAACTATCTCTGCCTCCTATGGTACTTTCCATACATTCTACAGTATAATTCTCAAGTTGAGTGAATCAGTTTCAAGGATCAAATTATGTACTGCATGAGTTACATTATATCTGAGTTCTTCCAAAATTGCTTTTTTCTCAGCCTCCATGTTTGATGCAATTCTTATCATCTTAGCCTGGGCATATATCAAATTCCTCTATGATCCCTTAGATAGAATCCATAAGAACTTACCCCCGGATTGCCCTTGCTAGCTCCATCTGTATTGCACTTCACTTTCACTTCATCAGGTAATTTCCATTGTACTAGGTAGTGATGTAGTCTTGGCTTGTAGCAACACAAATTTTTCACCACCTCTAACCAATCTCTTCTTGTACTTGTGATCCAAGGATAGTTCACCTTTATCAATTGATGAATGGACAACTGAATTTGATGAACTATCCTTTTGAAAGTAGTATCCCCACCATGCCTTTTTTTAAAATTTAAAAGTGTGACGAATCCACCTTTTATAAATAATCAAAGAGGAAGCAAATAAATGGTCCAAAATGCCCAAAGTTCAGAAAAAAATAAAAAAATAAAAAAACTAGGAAAAAGGGCTAGGCCCAAAGAAGCCCAACCCAAGAAACAGAGACTATAACAAAAGAAGACAAATAATTGGTGCTTCAGATGGAACCAATTAGGAAAGATCTACCACTTTCTCTTCATTTCTTGTCTTCATAACTGGAGACCCTTCGGAGACTATGAGCTCCACCATAAGAGAATAATTGGCAAGGAGCTCAATCTAGTGGAGCATACCATCTTCACCTGAGCAAAATAACTCTGATCTACTACTGAGTGATTTATTTTGGAGACGACATTGATGCTAAGGTGAGATGTGACTTGAAGAATCTATTTATCTCCTCCATCAACTATTATCCTTTATCTTTACTATAATTACACAAATTAATTTTCTCAAGTTCTTGGTTGATTCCACTAAGGCAGCCTTAAACTCTCACCAGGCGTCGTGCTAATCATATCCAAGGAGAAATAGGCTTCAATCCCTGAGGTAAGCTTCTTCGTGCTTGATATAGAGAGAGTGTGATATGACTATCTTCTCTACTATATATTCTTTGGACATTTATTACCTACTCCATCTATGATTTTCCTTTCGATAGATTGAAACTCAAAAGAGCTTAATACCACTGTCTAAAAGAAAAAGCACAAATGAATAGATAATATACCTTTATTGATGTTGTAACATTGAAGTTGAATGAAGTTGTGAATTTGAAACAGTAATTATTGCAAAGTATAACTTATTCCTTAGTGTTTCTTTCAATGTGTTCAAGTGAATTAATCTGTTTCTGTGCTTGTGATGACATTGAACCTTAGATTTGGTAATTAGGATTTATCTACATTGATGATTTGTTTTGCTTCAATAGGAGCCTCCTCGAAATTATTGACTTGAACTGTACCTGAAAAGCTAAAAGTCATGTTAGTAAAAAAGTCCGCTAGTTGGTTCCCTTCTCTTAGCACATGAAGGATCTTGTTTTCCCCCCTTCTCTCTCTATTTCTTGATTTTTTGAATCTCCATAAAGATAGACCATGGGGTATCCCATTCACCTTCAATTACATTCTTTAATAACGAAGAATCTGTCTCTTGGATTAGTGGAAATAGATTATTGTTCACACAATACCCCAATCCATCATGCAGAGCAGTTGCCTTATCACAAATACTTGTTGTGTCTGGAATGTTTATAGCTCTTGAATATATCAAATCTCCCCTGTAATATTTTTTACAAAGTACCATAGAACTTTCTCCAGGATTACCTTTAGAAGCTCCATCACTGTTACACTTGTACCACCCTTCCTGAGGGAGATTCTACTTCATAACTATGCACTCTAACCTTGGTACGTACTCTTCAAAATATTGTACTATCTAATGCCAATTGGTAGGAATATTCTTGATCTAAGGAAACAAACCCTTAGCTAACATGAATATATTCTAGTTGATTTTCATAAATTACTCTACTTCTAGACATTCTCCCTCCATAGATAATAAAATTCCTCCACTTCTAAATTTGCCAACAGATAATAGTAGGAACAACTTTTAGAATGAGTCTAAGCTTTGGTGGTCCATGTTCTGATCACCACAAAGCAATAGACTGATTAATCTACACAAAAGGACCCTCCAAGCCTATTGCAGATGTGAAGATTGACCAAATATCCTTGGCATATTTTCCATTGAGGAATAAATGGTTTGTAGTCTTTACAGTAGGGTGGTCACGACAAAATCATCTAGAAGCTATAGAAATACCACATTTAGAAAAAGCTTTATCAACTTGAACCTTCCTTCTCCATAACCTCAAAATGAAAAAAGAAATCATATATGGATGACCTTTCATCCACAGATTCTTGTAGAAAATGTTGCTATGTTGTTTGTGCCTTACTATTTCCCAGGCTCTCTTGACAGTTAATTTGTCACTGACAATTGCCATCCACCAGGGTCTATCCCATAAATCAAATTTTCCAGAGATGGTGAGATTATATGTTACATGATCAATAATGTCTTCTGGCAAACTCTCTTTCATTAACTGAACATTCCACTTACCAACCTCCATATAGAAATTGATCTCTTCAATGCTTTCATCCAGAGGGAAATCTTCAGGGACTATGTAAGTAAGAGGACTAAACCAAACACTAGAGCAAGCATTCCTAGATTCCCACGAGATCTCTTGATCTATACTCTCTCTAGCTTCCAACATCTTTTTCCATATTTGTGACCCTCCTTTCCACTGGAATATAGTAGGGCTTAGCTTTTTGCAATACTTGGTCCACATTAAATCAGTTCACATAGATCTAGTGGTTATGAATGTCCACCAAATCTTGGTAAATAAAGCCTTTGAGACATCAAAGAGATTTTTGAACCCTATGCCTCCTTTTTCTTTGGGTAAACATAAGTTCTACCAAGAAGCCCAATGTCTTCTTCCTCCTTCTTCTTTATTGCTCCAGAAAAATCTTGCAAAAATTCTATGAATTTCTTCAATAGTGTATTTAGTAGGAGCAACAACATATAAAAGGTACATGGACATGCTTTGTTACACACTATTGATAGATACTACCTTCGCTCTATAGGACATCAATCTACCTTTCCAGTTTTGCAGCCTACCTTTCACCTTTTTGATCAAATCATTGTAATAAACTTTCTTTTTTCTAAAATGGAAAATGGGACATCCCAAATACTTGAAAGGAAAACTTCCTCTCACAAAACCTGTTACCTGTTCTACCACTTGCACTTGAGATGCGTCTATCATGCTGAACATATACACAGAACCTTCTCATTGTTAATAAGTTGTCCAGACATCTTCTCATAATCATGTAGCACATTCATGACCACTTCCAAAGAGTTCCTATCAGAGGATGCAAATATTATGGTATTATCTGCACAAGCAAGATGATTAATATTGGCACTCCATTTTGACATCCCATAACCTATTTACTCTCTATTGCCAAATAGATCATTTAATGCTCTAGAAAGAACTTTAGTTGATAAAATGAATAAGACAGATGATAGAGGGTCTCCTTGTTTCATCCCCTTGTGGAATTAAAAAAACCATGACTCTATCTATTTATCAGAATAGAGTACCAGTTATTTGCAATCAACCTCCAAATTATGTCTATAACAATTTTAGAAAACCCTATGTTTCTCAGAACTTTAGAAAGATATAACCAGGACACTCTATCATATGCCTTTGGCATATCTATCTTCGAAACTACATTGGCAGGTTTTTCTCTTTTTCTAATATCTGTAACTATCTCCTATGTTAAAAGGTCATTTTCAACGATGCACCTTTCTTTGAAAAACCCAGATTGGTTAGATGAAATAATGTTGGCAAAAACATCATCTAATATCCCATGAATAACCTTGGAAATCACTTTGTTGATGAAATTACTCAAGCTAATTGGTCTCACGTCTACAAAATTAAATGATTGACTTCTTGGGCAGCAGAACTAAGTTAGTGTGAGTAATATATTTTGAGAGTGTGTCACCTTTGAAAAATGCTTGCATTACTCCGAAGATGTCATCTTGGACAATACTCGAGAATGCTTGAAGAAAATAACCAAGTAAACCATCTGGACCACTAGCACTAGATCCTTCCAGTGAAAAAACTGCACTTTTGAACTCCCCCATACTAGGAATAACACTTAATCTTGTATTGTCTGCCTCCCTTATCATTTTAGGAACATGATATAATAGTCTAAAATCTGAACCTTCTTCCTCCTAAGTGAATTGAGAATGATAGAAACTTATAACAACTTCTACAATCTTCTCTTCTTTCTTCATCATATCTTTATTAGCATTAACAATTTTATTGATGTGCAACCTTTTTTTTATTTTATCATTTACTAGATTATGAAAGAATCTAGTATTTTTATCACCCTCCATTTGCCAAGTGATCCTGGCCTTCTGTTTCCAAAATTCCTCCTCATAATGCATGCACTTTTTTAATTCTGCATGTGCCTACTATAGAACTGATCTGTTGCTAGGTGAAGGGTCTTCTTCAAAGAGTTGTTCTTTGATCTAGACAATTTCTTCTCTAATAATCAGTTGTTTGAATATTCCTTCATACTTTTCTCTACTTCATATTGATAAAGCCTTCTTAACTTGCTTTATCACATGCTTAAAAATATGAAAGAGTGTCCTTCAAAGTCAACTTTCAAGTGTTCCTCCACTATATTGAGGAGGACTTCGTGTTCTAACCAAAATTTCAAAAATCTGAAATGTTTTTGAACATTTTATTGGGTACTTCTCATTGAAATAAACAATAGAGCATGATTAGATCCTGTTCTTACCAAATGTTCCACTTTAATATTGCCAAAGAAATCCATTAGAGATTTATTAGCTACCACCTTATCTAATCTCTCAAATATACAATCTTCTGCCATCCTTCCATTTCATCAGGTGAATGGACTTCCCTTAAAACCAACTTCATAAAGTTCAGAGGAATTAATAAAGAAAGCAAAACTTTTAGTATCATGAGGATAAACTGGATGACTGTTGGACCTCTAGATTAGGCTTATACACACACAAGTGTATGCGGTCTTAAAAATTAATATAAAATTTGTAAGTCCAGATTATCGATCCCACATGAAATTGATGAATTGGTAACTATGATGAACTCTTATTCTAACTATTCAGCGATGTAATAAGAGAAGATTGTTTAATTTATCCAATTAACTACTAACTACTATAATTCTAATACTTAAAATAACTTTAGATTATTTTGTGATTTTAGAGATGATTTGTGATCTAGGGTTGCGAACATAGAATAATCCAATTGAGTTATCGATTAATTAGTTTGACCAATTTCCTGATTTACTAGTTGCGAGTTGATATTCATGATGTTGAGCATCTTTCTAAACTGCCTCTATGCCTACTCTACTATTCCTAATGCCTATATTCCTATGGTCGTCAGTTGATAGTGAAGTGCATGTGATATGTCTTCTGTATCAATCAATCAAGGTTCACGGGTATATTACTATCCACGTTAGCGAATTGGTCCCCCTAAAAGAGATCCAGGACCAAGCTCTACCTTTTTTTTAATTATGAACATAAGTTCTCTATTCCTAATTCAACTTACAAACCATAGATAGTACTCAATAATTGACCAGAGAATTAAGTAATTAAAATCAAGAAAATATATGGAACTCAAATAGTGGAAATCCAATCAAACTACTTTAATATTCAAACAACAACGTTCATATTCATCCACAATCCTAGATACTATGAGTTTAGCTAATATTAAACTGATTAAAATAGCAATAATCCATGAATAAGCAAATATTCAATCATACAAGGCAAAAGAAAAAGAAAAACCTAGATAGAAACCCTTGGGTCTCTGTCCCAACGTATTTCTCTCCCAAAATTGCCTCTCTGTCTCCTTCTATGCTCCTCTCTCAATTCAATATGTTATGGATTTTTTGATACTAAAAATATGGAGAAAAGTAGTATTTGTAGGGTTTTGAAGGGTTTTGGGTCGGACTAGGGATGTTTGGGCAAAACCTGGCCGAAATAGGCCAAATTTGGCATAAGGCCTCACAAAGTGCAGCGCCTGGGGTGCTTCCATAGTGAAATTAGGCATCCCCCCTCGTGTGGTCTAGTCCAATGCATTACGGGGTCGCCTGGGGAAGCACCCAATGCCTCTCCGTAGTGTATTTTTTTTCCTTTTTCACCATTTCACCTTTGTTAAGCTCCCATCTTGATCTCCTAACCATGGTCATACTTTGGATTATCTTCCTCAACTTCTACTCAGGCTTTAAAGCCCCATAATATCTCCATAATTCTCCAAATCTGGACAAAATCCTTTACTTTTCAATCTACACATCAAAATAAGCCACATAAGCATAATTCATATAAAGTAAGCTCAAAAGTGTCTTAAAATAAGTAAAATGTGAGGAAATATAGATCACAAAAACACTATTTTTATGTAATGATCCTCAAGGTCATTTTCTCTATTTTTATTCATTTTTTGTGTTTTGAGCCTTCCCACAGCGGCTACAGATCATTTATGACCTGCCGGGATTGACTGTTCAGTTCTCGGGCAGTTCATTTGTGTTTTAAACCAATTTCTATGTCTTGAAACTCTTAAAGTTGAAAGAGTTGACTTTGGTTAACATTTAGAGAAGACTTGGATGGAAATTCCATCAGCTCTGTTAGCTCCAGAACGTTGAGTTTAGGCTAGAGGGACCTTTTGTTTGGGTCCCCAGGCTTCCAAACTCATTTTGAGTTATTGGGTTCCTTTTGGTAAAAAGTTAGTTTTTGGGAATGAGGCCTACTTCTCATTAAAACAATCTCCATTGGAATTTTTGTTGATTCTGTTGAGTTCAGAATGCTATTTTTGGTAGGGTAGCATAATTCATTTGCGTGCGTGGGGTCTTGGAAGAATCCAGAGGGTCCATCCGGTGACTCTTTTAACTTAAGAAATTTGTTGGTTACTGTTGCAGGTGTAGGTCTCAAACCTTAATCGCGATTGTGAGGAAGATCACACAATCGCGATGGTCTACCTTATTAGGCATCACGACCACAAGGTCTCCTTCACGCGATCACGATGAAGGGTCTGTGGACCTAGCACTCATTTGCTCTTTATGACCGCATGGCTGGACTATCACAATCGTGATGGTCTAGTCAATGTGGTCATCATGATAGCATGGGGTCCTTCACGATTGTGATGAAGGACCCCTGACAATTTATATATCTTTTTTTTTCAAACATTCCAATCGAATTCCCCCATTTCTATAGAGCTCTGATACGTTCAAATTACATCCTTTAAAAGTGTAAAATGATCGTTGTCAAATATAGTAACTCAACAATGAGGCTGGGTTCAAATCCCACAGGGAATATGGTGAGAAACACAGTACTTCAAAGATATTATTTCGCTTTACTTTATGTCTAATCTTATCCCTTAACGCAAAAATAGTTGTTGTATTGAAATTTAAAGCTAGTGTAATGTAAATACTTTGAATTAGCAAGGTTTATGAAATCCAGGATTGTTTCACCACATAATAAACTTCCTCCCACGGTTACGAGTGTCTATATAGGAATCCTAGGCTGATTTTGGGTGAACAATGATCAATGAGATACCTATTACTATCTTTCGATATGCAATTGGTCAATCCTTCATTTATCTTCCCAAATGAAATGAAGTGTCTAATTTAGATGATCACAATAAGTTAAGTAGGATTAACATATGCCTACGGAATTTCATTAAATAAAGATTAACTCCTTGAGTTCGTAGCTATTAATAATCTTCCAATCTAAATGAATCCTTCCAAAAAATACTAAGATTTAAGGGAATTTAATTAACGGTTACAACCGGTAATTTTTAATAAATTTGGTAGTTAGCAACTCACCCACAACCTAGTCAATTCTATATTTCTCCTCTTACCCTAAGATTCATTCATTGTGTGAATTTACAATCCCAGAATTGGGGTTTAGTTACCCAGAATATGAAAGAAAAACTAATAAAAATTGAAAAATACATACTTACTAAAGCAATTGATTGATATTCAAAAGTTGTTCTTAAAAATAGAGCACCAAAGTAGCGCTCTAAATTGTTCAAAACTCGAAAGAAACAAAGTAACATAATGTTTCTCTCCAAAAGCGTGGAAAAATATGCTAAAAGAAGTTTCTGTAAAAATTAAATCCGGATTGGTCTAGGAAAGGAAAGACGCGTCATCCGAATGGATGCTAAAATGGTCCATTTCAGCCAACAACAGGCCGTTTTATTTGTGGTTGTAACTTCATCATCTGGGCTAACTTCTAGTTATACAAACGATCAGAGGAACGAACCGTTGTAAAGAAAAATGGTCCGTTGTCCCAACCATTTTAATTTTTCTTTTTGCTTCTTCTTCTGTCTTTGAGGTTGAATGCAATGGTTGTACCAGCTATTTGTTTTAACTAACAACAATCAGTAAAACATTTCATTTTTTTGCCTAACTATGCTCTTTTGCTGAATCAAGTATATCTTTCCTGAAACACAACCAAAACACATCAATTTGCACAATACTTACTTGAAAACTACAAAACTTTCTCGTTAAAAGAATCAAATGTCCCTTAAAATCCCAGCACATCAACACCCCCAACTTAGAGATTTTGCTTATCCTCAAGCAAACAAAACAAGACTCACATAGTGATTAAACACACATCCAACAAATGTTTAACTATCATAAAATACAGGATTTCTACAAAAGTTCTATCAAGTGACTTAAACATGTTATCACACAAATTCCCAAACCCACTTTCTGTTGCCCAAGTGCAAACAAACTTCCCTCTGAGATATACAAATCCACAAATGACATCGTATTGTTAAGAAATGACTAGGTAAGCTAAACAGTGAAAACAACATATCATATAGCCAATCAATAATCACCATGTGCCCTCACTTTAGACCAAACAATGTCCCTCTTTTTTCATATGAAGCACACATGAGGGACTGTAAGACAAAGGAGAAGAGAGAACACTTACAATGAATTACACATGCAACACCCCATGAATCATAAGCTTGCCCAAGTATGATAGTTTACTAATATAGGAACCGTCAAACTTAGGATCAAAAAGCACTTTTGCTGGTTGTAATGCAGGCTAAGAGATGGGTAGGATACGTTTGGAACAAGTAGTGGCTATTCTCCCTAAGCGCTTTTAATACACTACAGAATTCACGATCATTCCACCTTTTATTCCTGATTTTCTTTCCCTTTTCCATTCACACCCAATGCAATGGCAAGGAGAAACTTTTATTCAACTACAACCATTAATACTATATTTACTACGACAATACTATCTTTCTCTCTTTTTTTATTTTTTATATTTTTTAATTGCTCAATGCCAACACTTGCTTTTTATACCCCTTTACTTCTCCACATTAACCCTTTCCTTTTCTCCTACATTCTCACAAATTTCAAGATAAGTGCTTAGGAGGTTTTAGGACAAATTATGAAGGCTTAGAACAAAAAGGTAGGCTTTATATGTGGATGCCAAAAAAAAAGGCTTTAGGCTCAACGAGGATTATTAAGGTCACGCACTAGGTGAGTCAAAGAGGGAATGAAAATGGGTTTATCAAAGAATGCCTCGATCATTTCCTAAGTTTAATATTTCCTCATTTTGTTTTGCATACACATTGGGCAAGTTCTAGACATCAAAATTCAGCACAAATCATCAAACCTTACACACACATAGCACACGGTTCTAACTGATAACAACCAAGTTCCATGCATGTGCTCACCTATCAATAATCATTATCCTCAACAACTATAATGTCAAATGCAGAGACACACAAATTAAAGTTTCAATTTATCGAACATATATGGCAATAATCTATTGGGAAGGGATCACAAAAACCATACGAACATGCTTAATTTACAAGCTATCACTGCTTAAGTCATCCTGATTTTCTGAAAGTTAAACAAAACACCACCTAAACTACACATGTTGATTCAACATAAAATGAAATACCCTTGGGAAAAGAAGTCGGCAAGGAAAACCCAAGGGCAGATAACCAGACAACCCCACCCTCCACTAAAAATGTTGCATTATCCTCAATGCAAAGAAAATAGAGCAAGGGACGTGAGACTTACCTATGGTGCCCTAGGAGCTGCCGTCCAGTGTTTGCATGTCTACCACATACATGGCGGGATCTGAAGGTCTCGAGGGCCCACTAGTGGCTCTTCCCATCATAGGATCTGCAGTAGTGGATGTGCTAGAATATGCACCCTCTCCTCTGGGTTGGCATAGCTCGTCCAACGACTCGCTCATCCCTAACCTCAATAACCTATCCTCTCCACGCTCCACCTCAAGCTGTGTGAGATCGGTTCCATCATCATCACGTGGTTGCTTCCTCACATCTTGGAAAAGTGGGATAGGGTAGGATAGTCGAATACAAGTGGTATAGGTACAACCTGAGTCAGTGTAATAGGATCACTAAATATCAGAATGGGATGAGACTATAGCTTTAGGACATCCCTCCTAGTCTGGGCCATCTCTTCCCTCAATGTCTCAGTAGCAAATGTGGATAAAGCTGAGCTGATGGCCTCATTCAGACGAATCTCAAATCCATTTAATCGGGCATGTAACAGCTCAATGGATCTCAGAAATAGTGTCAGTGCAACATCAATTACACTCATGATGAATGGACCTAAGTCATTCAGCAAACTACAGACCTTCCTGTCTGCATAATCGGCCTTATTGGACACTAACATGAAACCGTCTCTAGTATAAGCATATGGAGAAATCGACTCTGGCAGTGCTGCAATAGAACAACTCGGAGCATCAACAAATGATGCAGTAGTAGTAGAAGGTACTGGAGGCGGTGAACTTGTGGGCTGTGCAAGAACTGCGACTGCCTACTCAACTGATGGCTTGGAAGTTTTCTCTAAGGGTGTGTCTGTCGATGTGGACAAAGCTCATACCACCCTAGCAGATGTTGGATTCTCATCCTTTGTCTTATCAATATCCTATTTCCTAGTAGCTGTCATCAATTGATCAAACCCAGTGAAAAGAGATATAACTGCATCCTGACATATCCTTGTGATGAGGCATAGGAATGACATGGTGGTACTCAATCTGGCTGCCCTCATTTGGATCTCCAATGCAATCAACTGCCCAAAATTAATCAAGTACCAAGATAGCAGGCTTTCAACTAGTACCTCTCTATCCATGGTCATAGTGTCATTACCTGTAGTCTGTATCAGGTGGGAATGGCTTCCCGCAACTATGGTTGTTCCTTATAAGTAATCAAGGATTCTAACCACGCTTGCTCAAATATTTGATTGTGGAGCCTCTGGGTATACTCCGGAGTGGCTTCTGGTGCTATGTACTCAAGCCCAAAACATAAATGGTTTATGGTGCATTTTGAAATGTCCAAGTCTATACTGCAGATCCACACTATGTTGAGTGCTGGTAGTGACTTAAGTGGTGTGTCTTTCGACACACTACCCTGTAGAGTGACTACATATGCTGCATAAAACTCACAAACTAAAGTGGGGCAGTACTGGCCTGGCGAAGCACTATTACAATAGAGCTAGTAGTGCTGGTAAAGGAAATATAGTTCGAGATGGTCAGCAAGGCCTGCTGAGTTAATTCTGATATCATATGCAATCCCTCTTTTCGGGGTTCCCTGGTTTCTATGTTCGATCCCTATAATGTAGATGTCCTTCAGACTAGCGATACCCCAATGAATGCTATCTCGGTACTGGTTGTCTGTTTGTCTCTGCTCATTCAGCCTTGATTGTTCACCGGTGGGGACAACATCTCCTAAGGCCTCAACTTGCTGGTGATGCTTCTTCGGCCTAATTTTCAGAATCTGATGAGGATGAAGATGATGAACCCCCCTCTTCAAACTGGGAGGGTTCAGGTCTAGGACTCACTCCCTGCACCCTTTGTCGAGCCTGGGGCTGCACTAGTGGGGCAACTTCTTCTTCAGATTCATTCAATTCATCTTGTAGTTGGGTTTGAATTTCCTTTTCCCTGACTAAAAGGCCCCCAACTACTGCTTCCTCTACGTGGTGGATTTTTGCGAACAATACCAATAGAGGATGTGTTAGTATCCACACCAAAATAGAAGGATCAAGATATTAGAAGCTTGAAATGGTTTGGGTAACGACCTGTTCTAGAGAACAACAGACCGTTTCCTTACTTGTTTTGCTGAAATAAAAACATTAAAATTGAAAAGGTTAAAATGGTTGAGGGAATGGACCGTTTTGGATGAAAACGGTCCATTTCTTCAACCGTTTTAGAAAATAGAAACCACAAAAATTTACAAGTTAAAACGGTCAGGAAAATGACCCATTTTGGATAGAAATAGTTCATTTTTCCCTCCGTTTGCCAAGATCAGTTAACAAAAACAAAATTTTGACCTTCCTTACGCTTCAAGAAATGATCAGTTATTGGGTATAATGGGTCATTTCATGACTCATAATGATAATCGGGAATCCCAAATTCCATGTTTTTATCCTCACGATAAAGGTTAGGATCCGTAGAGTACTTCTATGGATCCTAATACTCATCGTGGGGAGAAAAGCTAACAACTTGTGGTTCGTTCATCCGAGGAACAAAATAAACAAACAAATATATACACTACAATCATCGAAATTGCACGGATGCAATCCTCCTGTAATCACCATCCTAACTACAAATTAACAAAACAAGTATATACACACATTTGTTACTCAGATTTCACATGGTTTTCCCAAATTCAAAAAGAAGTTGTCATCCCCCACTTTCATACCTAATCAGTTAAATACCATGCTTCCAATCCAACCCCATCTTGATTTTCAACACTAGCAACTAGGGTTCCTCAAATAATCAATCAACTAGTACATGAACCCTAGTTTCAAATTGAGAGATAGAAGATGGGGTGGAATCACCATACTAATCCAAAATAAGAAGTTAGAAGAACATACCTGTTGAGTCGACACTTATTGCAATAACAACCAGCAGATGAAAGAGGGGGAAAGAGGTGAAGCTTGTGTGTGTGCGCGTCGATGGTGGTAAAGGGAAAGGAAAGAAAAAAGAAATTGGGGAAAAGAGTTTATGGGGAGAGTGAGGTGTGGGGAGAGTAATTAAAGGGAGGGGGAGTGGCGGTTACCATATGTGAGTGGGACACAAGACTTTGAAATGGGTGTTTTAAAACCCTTGATTTCTTGGTTTTAACCATTTTTTTAGAACAGTTGCCAAAACAGACCGTTATTTGAAGGAACAGACCATTTTAGTGGCCGTTCTCATGCTGGCTCAAAATAGTGGCCTCCCCACTTTTGGAAGTTATAACAGACAAAAAATGGTCCATTTTCAGTGAAGATAGTCTGTTTCCGTCTTTCATTATGACATACCTGATTTTCTTATGTTATACCCACTTTCTCATGTATTGCCCCTATCGTTCTCTGCACAATGAACACCCATACTCTATTCCAACTACAAAAATAAACAACTACAAATAAAAAGAAACCAGTAAACTTGGTCACCTCCCAAGTAGCACCTGATTTAATGTTGCAGCACGACGCGTTACACAAGATTATTCTGGCTCCGGACTATCCTTCAGACAAAATTTCTCAACTATTTTGTCTCCGTCAGAAATGCCTAGGTAGTGTTTCACCCTTTGGCTATTATCCTTGAATTTTTGAGAACCATCTTTGGACTCCAGCTCAACTGCTCCATAGGGAGACATACTCAGGACCTTGAACAGTCCAAACCACTTAGATTTTAACTTTCCCAGAAATAACTTTATCCGGGAATTAAATAGCAACATAATATCTCCAGGTTGAAACTTCCTACTCACGATCTTTCTGTCATGCACCAGTTTTATTCTCTCTTTGTATAGTGCTTCTCTTTCATAGGAGTGAAATCAAAACTCCTCTAATTCAGTTAGTTGATACAACCTAAACTTCACAGCCTTATCCCAATCAAGATTTAATTTCTTTAACGCGCAAAGTGCCTTGTGCTCTTGTTCCACCAGTAAGTTATAGGCCTTTCAAAAAACCAATTGGTATGGATATGTGCTAATTGGGGTCTAGTAGTACATATGATATGCCCATAGGGCATCATCCAACTTTCGAGACCAGTCAGTCCTGTTGGCATTAACAGTCTTAGCCAGTATGCTCTTGATCTCTCTGTTAGACACTTCAACCTGTCCACTTGTTTGAGGATGGTAAGGGGTGGCTACCTTGTGCTTGATTCTATACTTCTTAAGTAGACAGTAAATTCTCTATTAAAGAAGTGAGAACCACCATCACTAATTATGGCACGAGGTGTGCCAAAATGAGTGAGTATGCTCTTTTTGAGGAAAGCTGTGATGCTTCTAGATTCATTGTTTGGTAAAGAAGTTGCCTCCACCCATTTAGAGACGTAGTCTACCGTAATTAAAATGTACTGCATGCCTTGCAAACTGAAAAAGGTTGCATAAAGTCGATCCCCCATACATCGAAGAGCTCAACTTCAAGTACAAAGTTTAGAGGCATCTCATGCCTCCTTGCTATGGTTCCCAGTCTCTATTATTGATCACAACCTTTTGCTAGTCGATTTGCATTGTTGTACAATGTTGGCCAGTAGTATCCATACTCCAACACCTTGGCTGCAGTTCTGTTCCCCGAATGGTGACCCCTTACTGGAGAGTCATGGCATGCTTTCAGAATGGGAAGGAAATCATATTCATCAACACATCTCCGGATAATATTATCTGCACAAATCTAGAATAAATAAGGTTCCTCCAAGTAGTAGTGTATGACATCTCAAAAGAACAACTTCTTCTGGTAGTTCTTGACCTCTTCTGGTATAACACCTGCAACTAGAAAATTAGCATAGTCAACATACCAAGGGACTGTGTCATGGGACACAACCAACAACCTCTCGTCAAGAAAGACATCATCAAGATCAAGCTCTTCAGTCGGCTGTGCACTCTTCTCCAAATGCGATAAGTGGTCCGCCACTAGATTTTCTATCCCCTTTCTATCCTTCACCTCGAAATCAAATTCCTGTAACAACAACACCCATCTAATCAACCTGGGTTTTGCATCCTTCTTTGACATCAAGTATTGTATGGCTGCATTATCAGTGTATACCACCATTTTGAAGCCTAAGAGATATGCACTGAATTTCTCAAACGCATAGACAATAGGCAATATCTTTAGTTCGGTAACTGTATAATTTTTTTGTGCTCCATTCAATGATTTGATTGCATAGTACACAAGATGCATGATTTTGTATGGCATTGGCCAAGAATGGCTCCAATAGCATAACCACTTGTATCACACATCAACTCAAAGGGTAGGGACCAATCCGGAGCCACAATAATTGGTGCCTTTGTCAACCCGTGCTTCAACTACTCAAATGCCTTCAATAAATCTTCATCAAAACTGAATATAGCTTCCTTTTCAAGAAGACTGCATATTGGCATGGAGATTTTAGAGAAGTCTTTTATAAACCTTCTATAGAATCCTGCATGCCCTAAGAAACTTCTTATACCTATAACAAACACTAGTGGTGGTAGCTTGGTAATTATATCAATCTTTGCTTGGCCTACCTCGATTCCCTTTTCAAAAACCTTATGCCCTAGAATAATGCCCTCCTGCACCATGAAATGACATTTCTCCCAGTTGAGTACTAGATTGGTCTCCTCACATCTTGCCAGAAACTTCTCAAGATGATCCATACAGTCTTCAAAGGTATCACCGATGACTGAAAAGTCATCCATAAACACCTCTAGATAATCTTCAACCATATTAGAAAATATAGACATCATGCAATGCTGGAAAGTCGCAAGAGCATTACATAGACCAAGTGGCATTCCACTGAATGCAAATGTCCCATATGGACATGTGAAGGTGGCCTTCTCCTAGTCCTCTAGTGCAATATTGACTTGGTTGTATTCGAAGTAGACATTAAGGAAGCATTAATAAGCTCGTCCAGCCAGCGTGTCCAACATCTAATCAATGAAGGGCATGGGGAAATGGTCATTACAGGTTGCTGCATTGAGCTTCTAATAATCCATACAAACACGCCAACCAATAACTGTTCTATTTGGTATCAGCTCATTTTTGGAGTTCTCCACAAATATTATACCTCCCTTCTTATGCACACACTATACTGGTCTAACCCATGGACTATCAACAATTGGGTAGACCACCCCCACATCTAACTACTTGATAATCTCCTTTTTACCACCTCCTGCATGGCTTGGTTGAGTCTCCTTTTGTCTAGCCCCGAGAGTACTCCTAGGCGTAACACGGGACCCGAGATCACAAGTGCCCTAAGTTAACCCTTGGTCATAGCATACTCAGATCAATGAAAGAAACATAGCGAAAGCATACTAAAATAAATATAGGCAACCATAACTTAAATAGGAATAAGGTCTAAGAAATACCAAATCCAAAACACGGAGTACAAGTCTAGCTATGTCTGAAGCCTCTAAACTATCATAAAGAGTTGATTGGACAAGACCCCAGCTAACTTAGAAATCTGAAAGAAAGACATGCAAATAACTAGACTAATACTAATCCTCGAAAGATGAGGACTCACCGAAAAGATCTGGATATCCGACATCGTCTAGCCACAAGCCTGAGGAAGAGATCGTGAATCTGCATCATCAAGAGGATGTAGTGTAAAATATGCGTCAGTATTATAAGATGTTCTGAATATGTGAGATATGCATAAACATGTCAAAAGCGTACTTGAAACATAATTAAAACTAAGTTCATGCATAACAGAGATATCATAAATAAGTACCATAAGTTGAGCCTAAAACATGAAATAAAATAACTTGATACTTAAAACTTTTATACGGGAGTTTCTCTTAACCGACATAAACCATGATGAGCTACATGGAGTCCAGTGTCATACACCCACACCGAAAAAGGTTGTCCTAACTGCACCACAGAGGGCACCTACGGTGGCATGTTGTTCTGGGACTAAGGGTACTCTCACCCTGTTCAACTCGATGCTAAATACTACTCCCAAAACATATACATAGAGCTCACATAGACTTGTGACATATCTAATGCCAAATTTGTTTGAAAAGCATGAGGGCATATCTAATGTCATGCAATTCACATAGCTTAGGTAGACATATATAGATGCCAAACTTTTCATAAAACTTAGGGACATATCTAATGTCATGCAATTCATACTTCAAAATCCTTAAAACTTAGCATAGCAATAATTCAAAACATACTTTTCTTTCTAAATTCATAACTTGAAGAATTAGGCATGCACTTTCATAAATACATAAGGCCATGTTATCTAAACATGCCAATTATCACTTGAAATCATGCAATTCAACGGAATCATGCTAGAAATCATCTTTAATGCATGTTCTTTTGAAATCAATTAAGGAACCTCAAATAAATCATAGATAAGTAATGAGAAACCATGGATTGATGCTTTAAAACTGAACCCTTAAGTTTTCCCCAAATTGGGTAAGAACCCTAATATCACAAATTTATAATTCAAAGTAAAAATTATAGGTTATAGGCATACGGATAAAAGGAATCCCTTATAGAATGCCCACACACCTTATTGAAGCTTGCTTGATCTAAGATGAAAAGAAATGGAGGCTTGAAATTAGAGCTTGAGACTTGGTAGATGAATAAGAAATAATGAAAGAATTAGGCTAATGGGAGTAAAAGCCCTACTAAAAGTGGCCAAAATGACCTCACTTAAGAGTTAAAAGGGTTGGTAATTACAAAAATACCATTAGTATTTAATTAGGAAAAAGCTGTAAAAAGTTTGACTTCGGGATCACGGGTGCATTCCACGAGCCGTAGAATGAACCACGACTCGTGGTTTACACTCGTGGTTTCTGGCCCAAAATTCATGCTGCAGAAGAGATTCTATGAGTCAACAGAATGGACCGTAGAATAAACTACAGTTCGCAGACCCATTCGTCGTTCATAGGGAAAGAAGCAACCCTCAGGTTTGATTCCATGAGTGGACATGATGGACCGTAGAATGAACTATGGTCCATAGAATCCACTCGTGATTCTCAAACTAGAGGCTTATCCTTCAAAAGACAAACCAAAAATCTATTCCATGGCCCGTGGTTCAAACCACGGTCCCTGGTTTGGACCCATAATTCCTGGAAAGCTCAAAATTTTCAAAGTCTCTAAGTTTAAAAGCTGATTCAAATTCTGAGGTGTTACACCTCTAGTGCTCAACACTGGGTCAGCTATCATCCTCCAGCTTCATTTTGTTCTCACATTTACCAGCTGGAATCCCTCAGATGTTAGCTATTGTCCATCTAATAGCTTTTCTATACTTTTGCAACACAGCTACCAACCTTTTTACCTGCACAACAGAAAGCAACATAGAAACAATAATATGTAAGGTTTCATTAGGTCCCAAGAATTTATACCTGAGGTGAGCTGGGAGTTGCTTTAGCTCAAGTTTGGGAGCCTCGAAGATGGATGGTTTTACTGGTGGCGTGGTTCTATTTTCCAAGTCCAGAGAGTTTCTCAGGAGCATAACTATAAAACCCAAGCCTTGTCAGGGCATTCACAGTCTCAACGTAACCCTCCATGTCTTCTCCATCATAGTTCACCAAGATAGCTGCCAATACTTTAGCAAAACTATCCTCCTCTACCTTTGTCACTTTCGCTTCTTCTATTGCTCCCTCCACCATATTTATCACTAAAATGCTATGATATTTGCTTGGTAAGGACATTCCTTTGCTGTCTTGAAAAGTGACCTCTTTATCATTGACTCGAAATTTAATTTTAGTCCTCTGAGTCCATTAGCGCTCTCCCGGTTGCTAGAAATGGGTGTGCCAAAATAATTGGGATCTCTTTATCAACTGAACAATCCAGTATCACAAAATCAGCCGCTAACATGATTTTTTTGACTTTGACTAGTACATAATCAATAATACCAATGGGACATTGCATGAAGCTATCTTCTATCTGCAACCTCATGCTAGTAGGCCTGGGAAGTCCAAGTATGGATTACTTGTATATGGCCAATGGAATCAAGTTTCTGTTGGAACCATTGTCACAAAGTGCTTTAGCAAACTCTCATAGCCCAATGGTGCATGGTGATAAGTCGGTAAACTACCAACTTATTGAGCCTATATCTATAAATTATTGCTATGTTTTGAGTCGATTTAGAGGTTCTTATGGCCTTTATTAATGTCTATGCAGGTACTCTTGACAAAAGATGAAAAACAAGGATATGAACCTAAAAATAGCCAAAAAATAGCTAAGTGTGAAGAGTTGAGAAAAGATGAAGAATAGGCCATGGGATGCGGTGGCTATGCGACACACACAAGACGAGGTACGATTCGCACTTTCTCCGCATGAAGCTGCCAAAGTTGCTAAAGATTCTGCAAAGGAGTGCGGCCGCTGTGCGACGCGCACATCCTGTGGTGCAAAATGCACCACCTTCACACGCAGCCCACAATTTCAGCTGAAGTCACTGGTCGAGTTAAAGCAGGTGTGCGATGCGCATATCACGACATGCGAACCGCATGTCCATCGCACACCTCTCGAAGGGAAAACTTGTCCTAATTTTATGTGATAACTTGGGAACATATAAAAGACCATTTTAGGCTCAATTTTTATATATAATACTTCAGACCTGAGTTTTAGAGATTATTCTTGCTTTATAAAAAATTTTCCACCTCCAATGAGAAGAGGGTTTCAATCCAAATCTCTTGGTTAAAAATTTGTGTGCCTAATTTGATTTTAGAACTTGAGATTCAGCTATAATGGATGGGAATTTGACTTACCCATATGGTATCTCTTGTTCTCCTACTATGACTGGCTAAATTCTCTTGTCTAGGGGTGTATGGATGATGGGTGCTTAGCTAATAGCTGTGGGTGTTGTTAATTCACCTTTATAATTGCTTATTTGACATGGATCTAGTAATTTCTCAAAGGTTTAATCCTAAAATTGGTGGTTGTAAACATTAATTTACATTACTTAGCTATGTGATTGCTCGGGAGAGAATTTCATAGTTGTGGATGTGAAATTTCTAGTGGATACTTGGGAATCCATATAGATTGGAGGCTAGGAATAACTCTAATTGTAGGAATCTCCCATTTAAGTATCTGAGCTAGGAATAGGACGACCTCCCCAAGATAATGTTGGTTGATTGTTTATCACACCGATGATGTTCTAACCAAAATCATCAGAAATGTGGATGTTGATCGGAAGATAGCATTCCACACCTATGACCAACGCTATTCATGTCAATAGGTGAGAGTAGAAGTGAATTAATGATTACCCCATCCTATAGCTAATACCCCATTAGATATGCATCCCTAGTCTTCTAAATCAATTGGTACACCCATCTTTAGTTTTATTGCTTATTATTGAATTGTGTTAGTAGTGACAACTTTCCCAATTCCCCCCATATTTTTACTTGTTTTTGTTTAAGAAATTACTCTCGCCTTGAAATCAACTCATACAATCTCTAGTTGGCTAAGTCAAGTCCCTTGCGTACAACCCCGACATCCAATGGGTTTATAAATTTGGTTTTGCTACACGATCGCCGTGTCCTCCTAATTGGAGAGCACAATTTGAGCGTTCATAAAAAATAGCGCCGTTGCCAGGGACTTGAGTGTTAGCTAATTTTTGATTGTTGTTTTGAAGTCAATTTGAGAGTACTTATTTCTTTTACTTTTGTTTGTTGTTTGTGGTGGACTTGTAGGCACACATAATTTGAGCATAAAGGCTGGTACTTCTCACTCAACCCACTCGCTCTTGACCTTGATACTTTGCTAGACCTTATGTTGGATTTTTGGGGGATGAGGGAGCAATCGGTGCTACCTCTTCTAATGAGATGGAGGATTGGTTAAAAGATGAAGCTCGAAGAGCTAGAGAGTTATCAATCACTTCCATTCTCCTTGAATTCATGGTAAAGAGTGTCTCTAATGAGCGTTTAGAAATAATTAACACTATTGGTGCCATTGGGGGTATGAAGATTGTAGAAGATTGTGTGAGTTCGAATGAAGGTAGTGATAAAGTGTCCACTGCTGACCACGAGGTGGGTTTCCATGATATCCCTCACATTGTGGATAGGTGCGATCACGGTAATCAAGGTTGGAAAGAACCACGTGAAGACTCTAGAATGGAGAGTATGCTTGTACAAGTGCTAGAAAAAGTAGGGGAAACCTACAGAGTTATTGAGGAGTTGAGACATAACCTTGGAAGTCTTGCCCAAACTGTTCAATCGCATTCCGTTTCCATTGAATGTCTTGAAGAGAGAATGCTTGGATCAATTCCCAATTCAAATCTAGGCAATTCAAGGATGAAGAGAGGAGTAGTGGTGCTAAGAGCTCTCTAGACCAAGAGGATGATGAAATGCCAACGATAAGCAAGCCTTAGAAAAAGCAAATTCAGGGATATAGTGTACCCAAGGTTGTTCAACGTGAGAGCAAGGAGACTAAAGCTCTTAAACCATTCCCTACTTGTCCGCCTCCATTCCCTCAACAACTTTTGCAAGAAAGAATGGATGAGAGTCCGAATGATTTTGAGTTTTCATGGAAAAGAATCACCATAAATGCGCCGGCGAGTTCCACTTCTAACAAAATGCCCGAGTATGCCTTATTCGTGAAAGAGTTATGCACAACTTCCAATTTAGAAGAGGTGGGGATAATTCAGCTATCTCCATTTAGTAGTGAGATTTTTGCGGGAAATTTCTCCAATGATATGGTGATGCCAGGTGTGTAGACTGTTTGCGATTCGAAGGGAGTCCACAAGTCCGCTAGACTAGTGTGTGATGAAAACTCAAGCATCAAATTAATGTCGTTAGCCACTTTCAAACGCATGTAATTGGGGCAGCCCACTAGCACATGTTTGAAGTTTGGCATGGTAGACCGATCAATGAGGCATCCAGTTGGAATCGGTTGTGACATTTTGATCAAAGTGGGGAAAATTGTGGTACTAGATTGTAAGGGGAGCTTTGAGATACCCATCATCTTGGGGCATCATATCCTAAAAATGGGGCACACCTTGAGTAAAATGAACTCGGGGGAATTAAAGTTTGCATTGAATGATGAGGAAGCCACTTTCGATGTGAGTAGATCTATGAGGAAACCAAGTGATCTTCAAATGACTTTCACAATTGAAACAATCAAAGAAAGTGTTGATTTGTACATGAGAGAGGGATTTGTTGATGAAGTCTTAGAAGCCGTACTATTGAATCATGAGGGTGAGGGTACGGAGGAATTCGACGAAGTTTGTTGTGCATTGGTGGGCATGGGATCCTACTCTCATCCCCCAAAGAAGCTTGATCTCGACCTAAAGAACAGGGAAACTCCACCATCTAAACCCTCCATTATTGAACCTCCTAACTTGGAGCTCAAACCATTGCCCTCCCATTTGAAGTATGCATACTTGGTTGCCAACGAGACCCTGTCGGTCATTATATCCAACAAGCTAAGCGACAAGAAAGTAAAAGCTTTTCTTAACGTGTTGAAGAAGCATATCAGTGCTATAGGGTGGACCATTGCGGATATCAAAGGTATACCTCCGGGAATATGGACCCATAAAATAAACCTCCAAGAGGAAAGTATCCCTTTGATTGAGCATCAATGAAGACTAAACCCACCTATGCAAGAGGTAGTGAAGAAAGAAATTATCAAGTGGTTGGATGCAGGGGTAGTCTTTCCCATATCGGATAGCACCTGGGTTAGACCTGTGCAATGTGTTTCAAAAAAGGGAGGAATTACAGTGGTTCCAAACGAGAAAGATGAGATGATTTCCCTCAGACCTGTGACCGGTTGGAGAGTGCATGGACTATAGAAAGTTGAATTCTTTGACGAAAAAGGACCACTCCCTCTTCCTTTCATGGATCAAATGTTAGATCGGCTGGCGGGTCGTGGCTTCTATTGCTTTCTAGTTGGCTATTTCGGGTACAACCAAATTTCAATTGCCCCAAAGGACCAGGAAAAGACCACTTTCACATGCCAATATGGCACCTTTGCATTCAAAAGAATGCCCTTTGGACTTTGCAACACTCTGGCCACCTTCCAAAGGTGTATGATGTCGATATTCTCGGATATGGTGGAGGATACAATGGAGATCTTCATGGATGGTTTTTTGGTGGTGGGGAATGAGTTTAATGATTGTCTAGATCACCTGGAGGAGGTCCTTAAAAGGTGTGAGGAAAAGAATTTGGTGTTAAATTGGGAAAAGTGTCACTTCATGGTAAAAGAAGGGATAGTTTTTGGGGCACAAGATCTCTGATAAAGGGCTTGAGGTTGATCAAGCAAAGATTGAAGTTATCTCTAAACTACCTCCTCCAAAAACTTTGTAAGGCATCCAGAGTTTTCTCGGGCACGCTGGATTCTATCGGCGATTCATCAAGGATTTCTCAATGGTTGCTCACCCTCTTTGTAAGCTTTTAAAAAAGGAGGCAAAATTTGACTTTGATGATAAATGCATAACGACTTTTCTCACCTTGAAAGAAAAACTCACCTCCACTCCGGTTATCATTTCCCCGGATTAGTCATAACCTTTTGAGCTTATGTGTGACGCCAGTGGCGTAGCTTTAGGGGCAGTGCTTGGTCAGTGAAAAGAGAAGCTTTTTCACCTGATCTATTATGCGAGCAAAACATTAAACACAACATAAAAAAATTACACAGTTACGGAACAGGAATTGCTGGCTGTGGTGTTTGCTTTTGAGAAATTTCGGGCATATCTCTTAGGCACTAAAGTGGTGGTGCACACTGATCACGCTTCTATAAGGTACTTAATGACTAAGAAGGATGCTAAACCAAGATTAATCTAGTGGGTGTTACTTATTCAAGAGTTTGATTTTGAAGTGAAGTATTGAAGAGGGTGTGAGAATCAGGTGGCTGACCACCTATCCCGTTTGGAGGAAGAAGGAAGGCCAGTGGGAGAGCTTGAAATTAATGACTCATTCCCGAATGAGCGAATTTTGGTTGCATCTCATGACTTGACACCTTGGTTTGCTGATTTTGCTAATTACTTGGCAAGTGACCTACTCCCAGAGGGATTGAACTCTAATCAGAAAAAGGAATTCCTACATGACGTTCAGAAATATTATTGGGATGAGCCCTACTTGTTCCGGATTTGTGCCGATGGGATGATAAGGAGGTGTGTTGCAGAAATAATATTACCCATTCTTAGAGCATGCCATTCATACCCTGTTGGAGGACACCATGGGGGTTTGCGCACGGCCTCTAAAGTATTACAAAGCGGGTTCTATTAGCCCACGATGTTCCAAGATGCTCATGATTTGGTAAAGAAGTGTGACAAGTGTCAACGCGGAGGAGGCATATCTCGGTGACACGAGCTTCCACTAACACCCATTCTGGAGGTAGAATTATTTGATGTATGGGGTATCAATTTCATGGGACCTTTCACGAGCTTACATTGGAATACCTATATTCTAGTGGCTGTGGACTATGTATCCAAGTGGGTCGAAGCGGTGGCTTTACCAAATAATGAGGGGAAAAGTATGGCTGCTTTTCTCAAGAAGCACATCTTTGCAAGGTTTGGCACACCTCATGCCATCATTAGCGATGGCGGATAGCACTTTTGCAATAAGTTATTCAGCACACTACTTGAAAAATATAGTGTCAGACACAAAGTGGCCACTCCCTACCATCCACAAATGAGCAGGCAAGTTGAGGTGTCCAATCGGGAGATTAAGTCCATCCTCTCAAAGTTAGTAAATGTTCACCAAACAGATTGGTCACACAAGTTGGATGATGCACAATGAACATATATGACAGCTTATAAGACCCCGATTGGAATGTCCCCTATCAACTAGTTTTTGGCAAAGCTTGTCATCTCCCGATCGAATTGGAACACAAAGCTATGTGGGACTTGAAGAAGATGAACCTAGAATAGGAAAGGGCCACTCATACTAGAGTAGAAGACATAAATCAACTGGATGAGTTCGGATGCAGGCGTACGAAAGTCCCTCTATCTATAAAGCCCAGATGAAGCACTATCATGATCAACAAATCTGAAGGTGAGAGTTTCACCCGGGAGATTGGGTACTATTGTTCAACTCGAGGTTTCGGCTCTTCCCGGGAAAGCTAAGGTCCAAATGGTTAGGTCCTTTCAAAGTGCTTCAAGTCTTCACAAATGGAGCTATAGAATTGGAAAATGAGAATGGCTTGGGTTTCAAGGTCAATGGGAAGGGAGTGAAGAAGTATCTGGGAATTCCGAGTGAAGTTGCATGTGTAGAGGACATTTGTTAGATGAACCTTGATTGGGAGGTACCTTCGTCGAGCCGTGACGTTAAACCAAGCACTTCTTGGGAGGAAACCCAAGCTCTTTTTCCTTTCTTACTTTCTGGTTTTATTTTGTATGTTGTCTTTTGTTAGCCTTGTAGTTGGGATGAAAGCTAAAAGATGGGGAGAAATGGTCAGATAAAGTGAGACTCCATGCGATCCCCTAAGAGTGTGCATCGCATATCGGATCGCATGAGCCTAACAGAATAGCTGGCAAATCAAGCCATACACTATGCTATTGGTGTGCGATCGCATGAACAGTTATGCGCGTCGCACACTCATTTCACACTTTGTTCCAGAAAACTGATAATCTCCCCCAGACATCTTCACCATCATGAACTCTCAGTGTGGATCACATAATCTTTAGTGCGTGTCACACATTGGTCGCACCAGCAACAAATAGAATGAAGATCGAACTTGACCACTTTGATTGTGCAATTGAAGTGCGGCCGCATCACCTGTAGTGTGTTTCGCACCTCAGTTCAGGGAGTTTACTACTTCTTCTCTCTTATATTATTGGGGACAATGTTTGGTTTTGGTTGGGGGGGGGGTTGTGATTGCATCGCCTTGTTAATAATAGTGTTGAAATAAACTCTGAGGGGCCTAGTTAATAGTAGTGTAGAAATAAATTCTTAGGGTTTTCTTAATACTACAGTTCTTTCCCAAGGAGCAAAAGTTTTCATTATTCTCTTTTTCTTTTCTTTTGTGTTTTGTGTGTCGAACCGGGTTGGTGTTTCCCTATGATAGATTGAGAGGCAACTTTCTTAAGGGAAAATGCCAAGTTTTAGTTTAGAATTGAGTCCGTAAGTGCTTGTTTAGAAATGGCCCCACCAAAAATAAATTTTCATGGAAATCTATTTTTGAAAATGAAAGGAAGAAGGGAAATGAATTTTTGAGGAAAAGCATTCTCTTGTCATGACTTGCACACTCTTGTTTTGGCTTGATTGACTCACAAACGAGTGTGTAATGAACTCGGAATAGCTTGTCAAAAGTCATTTGCCCTAATTGATTGTGGGACTAATGAATAAAGTCTTGTGGCATGATGCCTTGTGTGGTGAGGCTGTACCTTGATTCTTGTTCATAATGTCATCTAAAACTTTCCTCGAATGTGATTCAATGCGAAATTCTAGGTTTAACTGAGCTTGGAAGATGACCTTAGGCCCTTTTTGATAAGCCACTTCACCCAAATGACTTCCCAATGACATCAAATCCTAGTGAACCCCTTTGAGCTTGTGACTGTTCTTTGGCACCTTGTCAACACCTTGACCTTTGTGGAACCTCTATCTTGGCACCCATCCTCCCTAATTGCTTGAAAATGGAATGTAGGCTAAAAGCCTAAGTTTGGGGGGGGGGGAGGGAACAAAATACAACATAGGCAAATGCCTAAGTTTGGGGGTGCATATAATTAAAAGAGGATAAGAAAGGAAGTGAACTTCAAGTGCAAGGTAACACCTTAATTTCAAATTGAAAATTGCTCCAAAATATCAACCCAACGAGAAAATTGAAAAGCAAAATTTGGTGCTACCAAGTGAAGGTGATATAGGGTGTGAATGATCATGAGTTAAAAAGGAGAAATCGTGGGTTGTGCGAGGGAGGAATAAGGTGAAGTTGAAATGGAAAAATGTGAGTGGTGTTCAAAATGAGAGCAAAGAGCATTAGGGAGGTGAAGTCACTTGAACCAAATGATATCCTTACCTTAATCCTAGCCAACATCATAACCCGCAAGTCCTTGGTGATTCTGATCTTGGCTACCCTACATTAGTGGCGATTTACATGAAGGGCAAGCCTATGGTTTGACGCGTATGCACTTGAACTTCCTTGAGAGTGTGAGAGTCTTCTTGGTTCTCTTATAATCCCGTGTTTTAAGAATTGAATGATTGTGAGTGGGATTCTCTCTTGTGGTGAGCGGCATCATGCACTCGAATTGAAGCATAAAGTCTCCATTTCAATTGAGGGGAATGAATAAGACAAGTTGTGTGGTGAATCTTGAGGCAAACCTTGAAGGTCCATGCCAATGACTTGAGAAGCTTAAATGTCTTATTTTGAATGGCAAATTCCCTTGATTTTAAATGAGAAATGATGTCCTTTTGAAAAAGGTTTTGAAATGACCAATTGCCTTGAGTTTGTGGTGGTCCAAATTGAGATGAGCATAGTAGTTAAGTCCTTTGTTTGAGTCTTTTGTTTGTTTATTTTTCTTAAATTTTTGGTGTAGAGTAGTCTTTTGTGCCTTGACTGAGCCTTAGCATAATTCATTCCTTACCTTATGAGTATCTTGCTTGAGGGCAAGCAATAGTTCAAGTTTTGTGGTTTGATAAGTCGGTAATCTACCAACTTATTGAGCCTATATCCATGAATTATTGCTATGTTTTGAGTTGCTTTAGAGGTTCTTATGGCCTTTATTGATGTCTATGCATGTACTCTTGACAAAAGATGAAAAACAAGGATATGGACCCAGAAAGAGCCAAAAAGGAGCTAAGTGTGAAGAGTTGAGAAAAGCTAAAGAATCTGCCATGGGATGCGGTGGCTGTGCGACACGCATAAGCCGAGGTGAGGTTCGCACCTCCTCCACATGAAGCTGCCAAAGTTGTTGAAGATTCTGCAAAGGAGTGCGGCCGCTGTGCAACGCGCACATCCTGCGGTGCAAAACGCGCTACCTTCGACGAAGCCCACAATTTTAGCTGAAGTCACTGGTCGAGTTGAAGTAGGTGTGCGACACGCACATCACGACGTGTGAACTGCACATCGCATCGGACACCTCCCGAAGGGAAAACTTGTCCTAATTTTATGTGATGACTTGGGAGCATATAAAAGGCCATTTTAGGCTCAATTTGGATATACAATACTTCAGACCTGAGTTTTAGAGATAGTTCTTGCTTTGTAAACAATTTTCCACCTCCATTGAGAAGAGGGTTTCAATCGAAATCTCTTGGTTAACAATTTGTGTGCCTAATTTGATTCTAGAATTTGAGATTCAACTATAATGGATGGGAATTTGACTTAGCCAGATGGCATCTCTTCTTCTCCTAGTATGAGTGGCTAAATTCTCTTGTCTAGGGGTGTATAGATGATGGGTGCTTAGCTAATGGGTGTGGGTATTGTTAATTCACCTTTATAATTGCTTATTTGACATGGGTCTAGTAATTTCACTAAGTTTTAATCCTAAAATTGGTGGTTGCAAATATTAATTTACATTACTTAGCTATGTGATTGCACAGGAGAGAATTTCATAGTTGTGGATGTGAAATTTCTAGTGGATACTTGGGAATCCATCTACATTGGAGGCTAGGAATAGCTCTAATTGCTGGAATCTCCCATTTAAGGGTCTGAGCTAGGAATAGGACGACCTCCCCAAGCTAATGTTGGTTGATTGTTTTTCACACCAATGATGTTCTAACCGAAATCATCGGAAATGTGGATGTTTATTGGAAGATAGCATTCCAAACCTATGACCAATGCTATTCATGTCAATAGGTGAGAGTAGAAGTGAATTAATGATTACCCCATCCTATAACTAATGCCCCATCAGATATGCATCCCTAGTCTTCTTACCATTTGGTACACCCATCTTTAGTTTTATTGCTTATTGTTTAATTGTGTTAGTAGTGACAACTTTCCCAATTCCCCCCATATTTTTCCTATTTTTGTTTGTCACGACCCAACTACCGGGCCGTGCGGGCACCTACTCTAATCCACCTAGATAGGAGAACCCTTACCACCCAAACCAACAGGCAATGCGGAAAAGAAAATAAACCATTAAATAAGTCCCTTAATACAAGAGGAATCCCTTTACAAATGTTTGGAAAATCTTTATACAACAACTTTTGAAAATTACACAACCTTTAAAACTTGCGGAAATTTATTAACAATATAAACACCCTCCCCAGAACCTAGTCTAAGACGGTACAAGAGCTTCTACAAGATGAGCTTATAACATAAAATGGACACAACTCCCGCCATAGAAGGAAGTAGGAGCTTCTGGAAGATCACCGCAATCCTGAACCTGTGAAACATCACCAACCTTGCAACTAGACAATACCCAAAAAGGTATAGCAAGAGTAGAATTAGTACAAACACACGTACTGGTAGGCATCATTGGCTGACCCAAATTCACTCCTACCATCATATAATAATCAAGATAAAATGCACAATGTAAATGCTCCACCCCTTTCAACATCACCTTTATCAATTCCCCCTTTCAGAACCGACCTTCCTAACCTTCAGACTTACCAAGTCGCCTTATCCCTAGACTTCCCAAGTCACCTTATCCCTAGACTTCCCAAGTCTCACTTAATCCTTACCAATAATAGTGTCCATACCTGGACTACCCTTCCCTTACCCAAGTCAACCGCCTTGACTAGATATTCAGACTTAACCAGGCTAACTGCCCAACCAAACCACTTATACCCATAGTATCACTTACCGGTGTCCGACCCTTCCTTGACCTCTTGGACAACTTTCCATCCTGGTTATAACAACCAACAACTACAGCCCCAGACTTTCCGTCGTACTCCCAATTGACCAATCACATGAAAATCACCAAGCAACCATTGAGACATTCAATGACAACAACAGAGTTATATCTAAATCCCTTTCTAATCCCGAAACCCGGACCCTCCAAGGATACTCTAACCATACCTAAGTGTTCAACAGGCTACACGGTCTACACCAAGACCCATCCTTACCTTATTAACCACAACAAATTCTTGACCATCATTAACACACTTAACGACAATAAATTGTGAACTTATAACCTCTTTTACATAGTCCGAACCCACTCGGATCCCCCTAACACATCTAGGTGTTAACATGACAATCCGGTCTACACCAAGACCAACTAATAGTTAACATCATAACCCGATCTACACCAAGACCAACAGATAACATAATATAACCACCCAGCCTACACCAAGACCAAACTCACAATATAATTATCCGTCCTACACCAAGACCAAAATCACAATAAAGTATAACAACCTGGCCTACACCAAGACCAAACTCACAATATAATTACTCGACCTACACCAAGACCAAAAGCACAATATAATATAACAACCCGGCCTACACCAAGACCAAACTCACAATATAATTACCCGGCTTACATCAAGACCAAAAGTAGTATCACAATTTGTAAACACAGCCCGGTCCACTCATGGAACCAACACCAATCACACAATCACACAATGCAACAATATCAATGAAATGATTCAGTAAAGTAAACCCGTACCAGGCGTGGTACCCGAGTCAACCATTAGTATTTTCCCATACCAGGTATGGTACCTGAGCCAACCGTTAGTATCCCATACATGGCGTGGTACCCGAGCCAACCATTTGTTATACCCATACCAAGCATGGTACCCGAGCCAACCATTAGTATTCCCGTACCAGGTGTGGTACCCGAGCCAACCGAGTGTCAATTAATCCATAGTCAAATAATGAACGAACAACTTGTAAAACCATAAGCAACACACAGTTCAATTCACAGACTGTAATACATGACTCTTAGAAATACCTAACAATCTCTAAGCAATGTATCTCATACAAACACTTAGATAAGAGTACACAACATACGTTACTAATAATTCCCGAAGCAATATATCTCATACAAGCACTTAGATAAGAGTACACAACATACAATATTATAGGGATTGTTAACCATCACCTACCCCTCCCCGAGTGGATGGCTTAGACCAACCTTGGTCTGAGGATCAACCCGTTTCCCCTTACTGACATATAATGAACAATTTCCTTTCTTAGCATAATTTAGCAACTACAGGATTCCCGAGACTTTACCCAACACCGAACACAGAGTGGGAACACCTCCCCTTAGCCTTAGTAAAACAAACAGCTATATCTCATGCCATTTACATTCCCGAAATCTTATCTAGGAGTTTTCCATTTCCATTACCCATAGTTCCTAAGCATTCTCCCGGTTCCCTGAACCTTCCCGACATTCCAGTCCCCAAGCCTATCATTTTATTCTACCAAAATAATAAAATATCCATATTAAATGTATCATAAGACCAACCCTTCAATCCATACAATTCATAATTCACACATAACCAATATTGAATCTGCCAAACTCCGTGCTCGTAGGCCTATTTATGGTTTCTCCCATTCATTCTACACAATAATAGGAAATAAAAATGGTCAATCTACTCTTGGAAAGAAACCTAGCCTACCTGGATGCCGAGCAGCTGTTCAATGCCCTTTCTGGCTCTTTGAAGGCATTCACTGATGATTCTGCAGGCCCAAATCCATGGTTTTGCATCCCTTTCGCCGGAATCCCTCCTCCCCATGGCTCCCAAGGCTTGGAGCAGCCTAGGAGGGTTTTTGGAATAACTCTCATTTGTTTTTGGGGCTGAAGGGAAGAGAATGAAATAAAAAAAAACATTTTCTGGGTTTTCTGGTCCCGTCGCTCTGCTATAGCGGTCCCTGCTCCACTATAGCAGTATCCCCATAGCGGAGTCAACCGATATGTCATAGGTTGACCGTCTTGACTTCCGCTATAGCTGTAATTATTTTGCTATAGCGGAGATCACCATGGTGGAGCGATAGTGCTCGTAACGGACAGAAACTTGGAAAATTCCTGAAAAGAGCCCTTTTTACCGCACACCTTGAATCCCTGATATTCTGGAATAACCCCTTCACGTCAACCTTGATTTTGGGAGCTCTTCTTACCTGAATTAGATTTTGAAAAGTCCCCCGGACTCCTCTATGTCTTAGCTACACTGAAAACTAGCTCAAATTGAGACATCAAACCCAATCCTTACCTGGATTGCCCTGGACTATACCTTGCTCCAATTCTGGTCGAGGCTAGCCTAGCACAAAATTTTCAACTCTCAACCTAGAAGTATTCTAACTCAAACTTGGCATGAAAAGTTTACCCGTAAAGACAAACCCGGTCGTTACATTGTTTAAGCAATTACTTTTGCCTTGAAATCAACTCACCCAATCTCTAGTTGGCTAAGTCAAGTCCCTTGGGTACGACCCCGATATTCGTTGGGTTTATAAATTTGGTTTTGCTGTACGATCACCGTGGCCTTCTAATTGGAGAGTATAATTTGAGCGTTCATCACAAGGTATTGTGAATGCACCTGGATCACCCTTTTTCTCAACCGGGTAATATGAAATAATAGATCTTAAGCTATGAGTAAGATGGACATCTTTCTCTTTTGCATAACCCTTTTTCTTGAGCATCTCTTTGAAGTATTTCACAAAGCTGGGCATCTCTTGGAAGGTATCCAAGAATGGTATACTCATCGACAACTGTTTCAACTAATAATAAAATTTCAGACATTGTGCATCCTCTATCTTTTTGACCAACCTTTAAGGGAACAGTGGTGGACACTTGAATGTATGAATGATCTTTTAAATAGGACCTTTCTTCATCTTATCAACTTTCTTCTCACTTGGAGATTCTTTTTCACTTCCAACCTCTTCATTGGGACTAACCTCCACTTTTTCCACCGGCTCATCAATCACACTAGTAGTTGCCATGGTCAGACCACTTCGGGTGGTTATAGCCATACACTGAGAGGTGCTACCCCCACCCTTTGGATCCACAATGGTATCACTTGGTAGTTTATCCTTTAGTTTTGGATTTTGTTCCCTTGACAAATCTCAAAATTATTGTTCTAGCATTTGAATAGAAGTTGTGTGAGACCCCACTACCTTTGCCAGGTTTTTCACTAACATGTCTGCCTTCTCCTAATTGGAAAGAATCTTCTCTAACATATTCTCCATCTTGGAGGGTACATGTTCTTGCTGATTTCCCTGTGAAGGCACATATGGATTTCCACTTGTATGATTAAACCCATTCAGATTGTCAAAGTTTCCTTGTACTTATTGTTGTGGTCTCTATTGGGCCTATTGTTGTGGTCGCCTTGATTTTGCTATTTTGAATTCCATTGGGTCTGTTGCTGTGGTTTCCATTAATTTTCATTTCCATAGCCTTGATCCTGCTAGAACTGACCCTGTCTCTGTTGACACCTGTATTTGTTATGAAGTTAGCTTCTTCAGCCTGCATTATTTGCATCTCTGGGTATCCATCTTCCTTAGAATAGAAACCAGGTTCTTTTTGTAGAGGTATGCTCTCTACCACATTCACCCTTTTGGTATCATTTTCAGTCAACTTCTTGTTCAATAAATCCAAGCTAGTGACCAACTTGGTGATATTCTCATCTCTATCATGATTTTACTTTGACAGATTGTCTTAGGATGGAGGCATGTACCCTGCATTGGTTCTTCTTGTGTTCCAGGCCTAGTTATGAGCTGTCAACCTATTCATTATATGTGTTACCCTTGCGAATCTTTTATCCATGAAACTGCCCTCTGTCGTATTATTGGCAACTGACTATGAGAGAGGATCCAACCCTGTGTAGAACTTCTCCATCAAAATATGTCAGGAAAACTGTGACCTAGATATCATTTAAGATACTACTTGAACCTCTCCCAAGCATCATACAGTTTCTCTCCTGGGAGTTTCTTGAAGAAAACGATCTTGTCTCTGAGCTCTGATTTCTTGCTAGGCGAAAACCATTTCTTCATAAAAATGTTTACCAACTCATTCCAAGTGTGGATTGAGTTTGGGGGAAAATTGTTTAGCTAAGTTTGAGCTTCTCCAGATAGTGAATACTTAAATAGCCTCAGTCAAAAAGCTTCATTCGACACATGATTTTGCTTATAAGTCCAACAAACATATATAATGTTCATAAGGGTCATCATCGGTTGTGTTTCGGTATAGGCCTTTAGCCCTCAACATTGAATAAGCCCCCTACTCTATCTTGAATATGGCAGCATCCACACGAGGAGGGACAATTGCACTAGCATAGTGTAGTTCAGGAACCTGCGCAACTAAAACATTTACCTCTTCATCAAACAGAGGATTTTTCACATTTACATTCCCAGGGGAATTCTGTTGATTATTCCGTTGGTTCCTTCAATTTTGAGTAGCCATCCTTGCCTGCAAGTACAGAAGAGACCAAGTGTGATGGGATAAGTAAGGAACACAAAGTAAAGTAAGAATTACATCAAGTAAATTTCAAAAAAGTAATACATTCAAATTACACCCTTTAAAAATGTAAAATGATCATTGTCAAATATAGTAACCCAACAATGAGGTTGGGGTCGAATCTCACATGGAATAAGGTGAGAAACACAGTACTCAAAGATATTTATTCACTTTACTTTATGTCTAATCTTATCCCTTAACGCAACAATAGTTGTTGTATTGAAATTTAAAGCTTGTGGAATGTAAATACTTTGAGTTAGCAAGGTTTATGAAATTCAAAATTGTTTCACCACACAATAAACTTCCTCCCATAGTTACGAGTGTCCATATAGGAAATCCTAGGCTGATTTTGGGTGAACAATGATCAATGAGATACCTATTACTATCTTCCGATATGCAATTGGTCAATCCTTCATTTATCTTCCCAAATGAAATGAAGTGTCTAATTTAGATGATCACAATAAGTTAAGTAGAATTAACATATCCCTACGAAATCCCATTAAAAAAACATTAACTCTCTGAGTTCTTAGCGGTTAAAAATTTCCCAATCTAAATGAATCCTTCCGGGAAACACAAAGATTTAAGGGAATTTAATTAACATTTGCAACCGGTAATTTTTAATAAATTTGGTAGTTAACAACTCACCCACAACCTAGTCAATTCTATATTGCTACTCTTACCCTAAGATTCATTCATTCTGTGAATTTACAATCCCAGAATTGGGGTTTAGCTACCCATAATATGAAGGAAAACAATAATAAAAATTAAAGAATTCATACTTACTAAAGCAATTGATTGAGATTAAAAAGTTGTTCTTCCAAAAAGATCACCAAAGTAGCGCTCCAAATTGTTAAAACTCAAAAGCAACAAAGTAACATAGTGTTTCTCTCCAAAAGGATGTAAAAATATGCTAAAGGAAGTGGCTGTAAAAATTACCTAAGAGTCCTATTTATAGCCAAGTACAAATTAAATCCGGATTGGTCTAGGAAAGGAAAGATGCGTCATTTGAATGGATGCCAAAATGGTCCATTTCAGCCAACAATGGACCATTTGTTAGTCATTGTAAATTCATCATCTGGGCTAGCTTCTGGTTCTAGAAACGGTCAGAGGAACGGACCTTTGTAAAGAAAAATGGTTTGTTATCCCAACCGTTTTAATTTTTCTTTTTGCTTCAGCTTCTGTCTTTGAGGTTGAATGCAACGGTTGTACCAACGATTTGTTTCAACTCATAACGATTAGTAAAACATTTCATTTTTTGCCCAACTATGCTCTTTTTCTGAATCAAGTATATCTTTCCTGAAACATAACCAAAACCCATCAATTTGCACAATACTTACTTGAAAACTACAAAACTTCCTCGTTAAAAGCATCAAATGTGCCATAAAATCTCGAAACATCAAGCTCTAAGAACCAAATTCAGTGTGGGATAACTATTTTCTTGTTGGGGCAACATTTTCTGGTCCATCATTGATTACCATCTTTGAATTGTAAGTTTTCGACCCTTAAATTCTGTTAAATCTCTTAGTTAAATTCTTGAATTGTTCATAGGGTTTGGGGGCTGATTTTAGCTCGAGTTTAGATCTGGTTTTACTCAATAAATTGAGTATGTAATCCTTGTCCTCCGAGGGGTATTTTCCCCAGTTTAATTTTGAAAATTTGCATGCGGGCCCCACGAGTGATTTTCACCTGATTTTTGACCTGAATTGGTAGTTGGCAATATATGTACAATTGTTTGTATTTTAATGAATAGATCATCTTTATGGTAGAATGACAACAATTAGAGCCTTCCCGGAAAGGAAAAGCTCTGATATAATAGGTGCAAGCACGCATGATCTTCTTCTAGGTAGGTTAAAACTTACTTACTTCTAGACTTAGCTCATATAAGATGATTGTAATGTTTGTGATAATTGTTGGTGTAAATTTATGGATTGAATAGTGATTAATAAGGGATTTTGATTCTCGCAGTCGATTTAGGGCTTTAGCTTAGTATTACCCTTGCTTGTACCTGTAGGTCTTAGCGTAGCCGATGTAGTGCCTTTAATTGCATTTAATTATAGATCCTTGCTTGCCTAATCTTAGTTAGTCGGCCTTGGGTTGTTGGGGTGATTAATTTAGATATCTCTCATATGGAATTTCTGGTATCTCTCGAGATAGGTTAGAAGCTTGTTTATCATTTTCACTTAATCGTTCTATCTTCATATTATTTATTCACAAATATGTATTTATTGGCCTAAGGTCGTATGCATTGGAATTGATGGATCCCAGGTTAGTTTACTTATTCCTTAACTCCTTTTAGCTTATTTATTAGTTTATCCAGTTCAGTATGAATTATCCGATTAGTTAGATTTGGGGTAGTTGTTTCCTTGGAGTAAGTTTCTCTAGGAGGTTGTTACGAGTTTGATTCTTTTAGGTGCTATTTTAGAATGTTGACCTTACCCTTGACTTGTGGAATTATTTGCTTTGGTGATAATTAACTAGACTTGATTATTCTTCTATGTTCTTGTATTATGGTTGCTTTCCCATGGCATATGAAAGATCAGTTTATAACTTTGCTTTCGGTTTCATAAATGGATTTTTGAGAACCATTTTGGTACTTTGACCTTCTTACGAGAAAACTTGGTATATTTTATGAAGTATTGTTTTGAAATAAACTTGCATACCCGAGGAAAAGTGTTCCAAATAGTTTTCTGGTATTTCAAATTTGCATGCCCGAGGGAAAGTGTTCCGGGTGGTTTTACTGGTATTTTAAACTTGCATGCCCAAGGAAAAGTGTTTCGAGTGGTTTTACTGATTATCATCATGGCATGGTTATTGAGATATGGTTCAAAATTAGAATACAGATTTTCCAAATCCCCTATGGATCCTGCCTTTGCAAGCTAAGACTGGAGGAGGAGTATACCGTACTATTGGCACTTGGCATGAATCACATGGCATATCATAGCACGATTCCACCTGCATTACCCAATTAGATTGATTGTTGGTCACTATTGTCTATTATTTGAATCCTTCTGGAATTATAGTTGGTCCAGTGGGGTCTATTGTTTGCTGGTTGTACCTTTCGGGCTTATGGGAGTACAATTAGGTTATTCTCTGATTTTGTGTACCTTCAGGGCTTATGAGTGCTCGGTTAGGTTGTAGCTAGACTGTTCTAATTTACTTTACTTCTCATTGCTTTAATTTTCGTGTTTTATGCTTCACTCAGCTCATTATTTTCTGCCTTATTATTTTCTAGCTATGACTTGTACCTTTGTACTAACTCCCTGTTCATATCCCTATTGTATATTCATATTTTTTGTACTTTTATCTTATTTAAGCTCAGTCGGCCTATGATGCCTACTAGGTACCGTGTGTTTTGGTACTCATGCTACACTTTTGTATCTTTTTCCCTGATGCAAACCCTAGCATGAGTTATCATTGCTGAGGCTGTCCTGGTGTGGAGTTGCTGATTCAGAGATCTTGGGTGAGCTTCTGGCATCCAGAGCTGACTAGTCTCCTTCTATTTTGGGATTAGTCCCCTTTTTGTATATCTAGAGACTATTATGTATATTTGTATCTATCTAGTATTCTTTATGTTGTAGTAGCTTTTGTACCGACTGATACCAGGTTTTGGGGGTTTTCTGTATGACTTACTCTTTATTTCCACTTTACTCTATTTTCTGCTCTTTTATCTCTATTGTGTATCCACTCGTTCCGCTTTTATTTTGTGTTTCACACTAGCCCATTACTCGCTGTTCCAGGCTAAGAGTTTTAGATTACCTACTGGTAGGGTGTAGTAGGTGCCATCATAACCTGAGAAATCAGGTCGTGATAGATTGGTAATAGAGCTCTAGGTTTTCCGGTATCATTGGTACAAGAGCAAGTGATCAGTACAGTCCCGTGGATTGGTATGATGACATCCGTATTCTATCTTCGGGAAGCTACAAGACATTCATAGGAAATATTCCACCTTTTTGATTCTCTAGCATGTGTTCCTAACTTCTATCAACTTCTAAATTTTATTTGTTTTATTCTTCCTCAAATTGTTAGGATGAGAGCCACAACTACCGAGGGTAAGGCCCCCGCGCCGGTAGCTAGAGGCCCAGCCTAGGGTAGAGGTAGAAGTCAACCCCGAGGTTGAAGTTGGGCATTACTTGTAGTACCAGCTCGGGGCTAGGCCAGAGAGCCGTCACCTGAGCCTGTATATGATTAAGAGCCTGAGATTGCTCCATAGTTAGTGCCAGAAGATCCGCCACTGCAGCAGCCAGTTGGTTAGGGACTAGCCCAGCCTCCATGCGGACCTACAGTTTCACTAGCACTTCAAGCTGCTAAAAGCTTAGTTGTTGAGTTCCTTGGGAGGCCTACCTCAGACTTTGACTCAGGGAGAAGTACAAGGTATTCAGGGTATAAGAGATCAGTCTGCTGCTGGGGCTCCCTATGTTGAGGTACTACCAGTTCCATTTGTTGACCCACCGATAGCAGCCCAACTAGTCATGACTTCTGAGGAGAAGAAGATGCTGGGTCAGTTTCTTAAATTGGCCCTACCGTGGTTTTATGGCGCTCTAGGCGAGGAGGCGTATAAGTTTCTTGCTAGTTACCGAGAGAGGTTGTATATCATCGGTCTAGTAGATTCTCATAGGGCAGACTACACTGCATTTTAGCTTGATAGTCCGGTGAGATAGTGGTGGAGAGAATATTTAGAGAGTAGGCTATCTGGGTCCCCTTCTATGACTTGGGAACAATTCTCTAAGGCTTTCTTGGGGAATTACATGCCTCACAGTGAGTGTGAGAGACTATGATATGCATTGCTGAGGCTGGAGTAGGGTTTTATGAGTGTGATAGAGTATGAGTTGAGGTTCCACTAGTTATCCAGATATGCCACTATGATTCTTCCTACCAAGCATAAGATAGTGCGGTGCTTCGTCAGAGGGTTGAGGTTTCAGCTTCGCTTAGCTACAGAGAGTATGGTATCTTCGGGCTAGATTTTTCTAAAGGTAGTTGATCATGCTTGTTCCATTGAGTGTATTGATCATGGAGTCCATGGGGTCAGCGATAAAAAACCCTAACATCAGGGCAGCTACAGTGGTTCCCAGTTCTGTGGTAGGGGTTCTTTTGGTAGGGGTTAGCAGCAGAGGTACTTTCAGCTTGATGGGTCCATTCAAGCCTCACTTTAGCTTTTTGGTAGTAGTATCCAGTCAGGGTACAGTGGTTAGAGCTCTGTTTAATATTTGAGGGGTTCACATTTTGGGTCTTCAGGCTGTAGTGGCTGTTCTGGTTCAGTAGGTATTTCACAGCAGGGCAGGTCCCCTCAAGGTTGTTATGAGTGTAGGGAGTTTAGTCACTTTCCTAGAGATTATCCCTGGAGCAGCATGGCTGAGCCTTCAGCAACTCCCTAGCCTCTTAAGGGAGTGGATCCACTAGCCAGAGGTGGTGCTCAGAGTGGTAGAAGAGGATCTCTGAGTAGCAGAGGTGCTCGTGGTGGTACTCAGCTAGGTAGGATCAGTGGTTGTGTAGGTACTCAACCCAGATGTAGGGGCAGTCAGTTGTATGCTATTCTTGGGAGGATAGAAGCAGAGGCATCAGACTCAATGATTGAAGGTATGATTTTAGTACGTTACCAGCTAGTGTCTGTCTTATTTGATCAAGGCTCTACTCATTCATCTATGTCTGTATACTTTGCTTCTTGATTGCAATTATCTAGTGAGAATTTTCCTGTGTAGTTGCATGTAGCTACTCCCGCAGGTGATTCCTTAGTAGTGTATTGAGTATTTAGATCCTGTGTGGTGACTATTCGAGAGTGTGACACTAGTGTGGACCTTGTTTTGCTTGACATGTTAGATTTTGATGCTATTCTGGGCATGGACTGGTTATCTCCTTATCATGCAGTCTTGGATTGCTTCACCAATACTATTACCTTAGACATGCTTGGTATGCCCCCCGGTTGTGTGGCAGGGTTCTGTTAGTCATGCATAAATGGGGATTATTTCTTATATTCGGGATAGGAGTTTTGTGTCGAAGGGGTGTCTAGCTTACCTTGCATATGTCCGTTATGTTAGTGTCGAGGTTCCCACTCTTGATTCTATTCCTGTAGTTCAGGAGTTCACCGATGTATTTCCTGTTGACTTACCTAGCCTCCCACCTGAGCATGATATAGACTTTTCTATTGATGTTGAGCCGGGCACCAGGCCCATTTCTATTCCACCCTACCATATGGCTTCTGTTGAGTTGAGGGAGCTTATTTTTCAGTTCCAGAACCTACTGGGTAAGGGTTTCATTCGGTCAAGTGTTTCTCTGTGGGGTGTTCCTTTCCTTTTATTGAAAAAGAATGATAACACTTTACGTATGTGTATTGATTACCGATAGTTGAATAAGGTGACTATTAAGAATAAGTATCCGATGTTGCATATTGATGACCTATTTGATCAGTTTCAGGGTGCAACTATATTTTCCAAGATTGACTTGAGATCCGATTACCATCAGTTGAGGATTTGGGCAGCGGACATCCTTAAGACAGCTTTCAGGACTCGCTAAAGCCATTACAAGTTCCTGATGATGTCTTTTGGGTTGACCAATGCCTCAGCCACATTCACGGACTTGACAAACCGCGTGTTCATGTCTCATTTAGACTCCTTTGTGATATTCTTCATTGATGATATTCTATTATACTCGAGGAATAAAGAGAAGCACGAGCAACATTTGAGGATTATGCTCTAGACTTTGAGAGATTAGCGGTATTTATGCTAAGTTTTTGAAGTGTGAGTTCTGGATTGAGTCTGTGACATTCTTGGGGCACGTGGTGTCCAAGGATGGGATCATGGTAGACCCGACAAAGATTGAGGTAGTTTGTGATTGGGCTAGGCCCACTTCTCCTATTGAGGTTCGCAGTTTTATTGGGTTGGCTGGTTATTGTGAATGGTTTTTAGAGGGCTTCTCTTCTATTACAGCATTATTGACTACACTGACTATGAAAGATATCCCGTTTCATTGGTACGATGAGTGCCAGGTGAGCTTTCTGAAGCTCAAGGCTTTATTGACTACAACTCCAATATTGAATCTTCTAGTTGAGGGCTAGGGTTTCACAGTTTATTGCAACACTTTAGGTATTGGTTTGGGTTATTTTCTGATGCAGCAGGCCCGGGTGATAACATATGCTTCTAGACAACTGAAGGTGCATAAGCGCAACTACCCCACCCATGATTTGGAAATGGCAGTAGTAGTTTTCATGCTCAAGATTTGGAGGCATTACCTATATGGGTTCATTGTGAGATATTCACCGACCATCATAGCCTACAATACATTCTGAGCTAGAAAGATCTTAATTTGAGGTAGAGGAGATTGCTAGAGTAGCATAAGGACTATGATCTCTCTATTCTTTATTATCTAGGCAAGGCGAACATGGTAGTGAATGCCTTGAGCCGGAAGGCAGTGAGTTTGGGTAGTTTAGCCTTCCTATCAGTTTCTGAGAAGCATTTGGCTTTGGACATTTAGTCCTTAGACAATAGGTTGATTTTACTTGACATTTCCAACCCTATGAGGATTCTTACCTGAGTTGAGGCTTAGTCTATGTTGTGGGAGGAGATTTGAGAGCGACAATTTGAGAATAGTCAACTTTGTGGGCTCCGAGATCAGGTGTTAAGTGGTGAGACTAGTAGGGTCGCCTTAGATTCAGAGGGTGTCTTGAGATTCAAGAGTCGTATCTATGTTCCGAGAGTTGGTGACATAATTCAGTTGATATTAAAAGAGGCTCATGATTCCAAATATTCCATTCATCCTGGGGTAGCTAAGATGTATAGGGACTTGAGACAACATTACTGGTGGAGAGGGATGAAGAGGGACATAGCTGAGTTCATATGTTGGTGCTTGAACTGTCAGTAGGTGAAGTTCGAGAACATGAGACCTAGTGGGTTACTTCAGAGGATGCCCATTCCCGAGTAGAAGTGGGAGAATATTTCTATGGATTTTATAGTCGGCATACCATAGACTTTTCATGGTTTTTATAGCATCTGGGTCATTATTGACCGGTTGACTAAGTCTGCTCACTTCCCACCCATTTAGTCTTCCTTCAGTGCTAAGAGGTTAACTCAGATTAATGTATGAGAGAAAGTCCGTCTAAAAGGTGTTCCGATGCCCATTATTTCAGATAGAGGTACACAGTTCACTTCTCACTTTTAGAGGGCACTTCAGGTAGAGTTGGGTTCTCGGGTTGATCTTAGCAAGACATTTCACCCGCAGACTGATGGCCTGTCTGAGCAGACTATTCAGGTTCTTGAGGACATGCTCCGTGCCTATGTTCTAGATTTTGGGGGTCAGTGGGACTAGTTTCTAGCCTTGCCAGAGTTTGGTTATAATAATAGTTGCCATTCGAGTATTCATATGGCTCTATTTGAGGTATTGTATGGTAAGTAGTATAAGTCTCCTATTGGGTGGTTTGATGCTTTCGAGGCTAGGCTGTAGAGTGAAGATTTGTTGCATGAGTCTTTGGATAGTGTTTGGTTGATTCAGGATAGACTTCGGATACCTCAGAGTAGACATGAAAGTTATACTGACCATAGGCATCGTGCCTTAAAGTTTGGGGTTGGTGACCGTGTGTTCCTCCGTGTGTCTCCCATAAAGGGCGTGGTGAGGTTTGGGAGGAGGGGTAAGCTTAGCTCCCGGTATATCAGGCAGTTTGAGATTCTTCAGCGAGTGGGTGATGTTGCTTATGGGTTAGCCTTGCCTCTAACCTTTTCTTCCATTCATCTGGTTTTCCATGTATCAATGCTCCATTGTTATATTCCAGATGTGTCTCACATGCTTCAGTGGTATTCGATTCAGCTGGATGATCATTTGACTTTTGATAAGGAGCCAATAACCATTTTAGTTTTGGATCTTAGGCGGTTGAGGTCTAGAGAGATTCCATTGGTTAAAGTGCAGTGGGGACATCATCGTTTTGAGGAGGCTACCTAGGAGATCGAGCATGATATGTAAGCCCACTATCGCAATCTTTTTGAGCCTTCAGGTACTTCCCTTTTTCTAACTTTTTAGGACAAAAATCCTTTTAGTAGTAGATGTTGTAATGACCCTCAAGGTTATTTTTTCTGTTTTCATTCATTTTCTATGTTTCAAGCCTTCCCACAGTGACTACAGGTTATTTATGACCTATCGAGACTGACGGTTCAATTCTCGGGCTTTTAATTTATGTTTTAAGCCTATTTCCCTGTCTTGAAACTCTTAAAGTTGAAAGAGTTGACTTTGATCAACATTCGGAGAAAACAGCCTCGGTGGAAATTCTATTAGCGCTGTTAGCTCCAGAATGTTGACTTTGGGTTAGAGGGACCTTTGGTTTGGGTCCCGAGGCTTCCGGACTCATTTTGGCCTATTGGGTTCCTTTTGGTAAAAAGTTTATTTTTGGGCGTGGGGCCCATGTCTCATTAAAACCATCTCTGTTGGGTTTTTTGTCAATTCTGTTGAGTCTAGAATGCTATTTCTGGTAGGGTAGAATAGTTCATTTGCGCGCTTAGGGTCTTGGATGAATCCCGAGCGTCCATTTAGTGACTTCTTAACTTAAGAAATTTGTTGGTTGCTGTTGCAGGTGCAGATCTTAGACCTTAATCGCGACTGCGAGGAAGGCCACACGATCGTATGGTCTTCCTCATTGGGCATCGCGATCGCGATATCTCTTTCACATGATCGTGATGAAGGGTCTGTAGACCCGACACACATTTACTCTTTGTAACTGTGTGGCTGGACCATCGCGATCGTGATGCTCTAGCCAGCGTGGTCATCACAACCGCGTGGAATCCTTCGGGATCAGGATGAAGGACCCCTAGAAATTTATATAGCTTTCTTCTTTGTTTTCCAAGTATTCCAACCGAATTCCTCTATTTCTATAGAGCTCTAAGCACCAAATTTAGTATGGGATCACCATTTTCTGGTTTAGGCAATATTTTCCGGTCCGTGGTCGATTCCCATCTCCAAATTGTAAGTTTCCAACCCTTAAATTCCTTTAAAACGCTTAGTTAAATTCTTGAATTATTCTTGGGGTTTGGGGGCTTATTTGAGCTCGAGTTTAGAGCTGGTTTTACTTAATAAATTGAGCATGTAATCCTTGCCCCCTGAGGGACATTTTTCCTGATTTAGTTTTTAAAATACACATGCGGGTCCACGGGTGATTTTCACTAAATTTTTTTTACCCGAATTGTTAATTGGAAATAAGGGTACCATTGTTCATATTTTAATGAATAAATAATCGTTATAATAATGTGGCAGCAATCGGAGGCTTCCCGAAAAGGAAATGTTCTGGTCTAATGGGTGCGAGCACGCGTAATTGGCTTCTAGGTAGGCTACGACTTACTTATTTCTATACTTAGCTCATATAAGAGATGATTGTATGGTTTGTGTTAATTGTTGGTGGGAATTTATGGATTGAATAGTGATTATTAAGGGATTTTGATTCTCGTAGTCGATTTAGGGCTTTCGCTTTGTATCAGGTATTGGGAACCTTAGTATTAACCTTGCTTGTACCTGTAGGTCTTAGCATAACCAGTGTAGTGCCTTTAGTTGTATTTAATTATAAATCCTTGCTTGCCTTAGCTTAGTTAGTCGGCCTTGGGGTATTGGGGTGATTAATTTAGATATCCTTCATATGAAATTTCTGGTAGCTCTAGAGATAGGTTAGAAGTTTGTTTATCATTTTTGCTTAATCATTCTTTATTCATATTATTTATTTGCAATTATGAATTTATGGGCCCGAGGCCATATGCATTGGAATTGCTGGACCCCAAGTCAATTTACTTATTCTTTAACTCTTTTCGGCTTATTTGTTCTTTTTGCCAGTTCAGTATGAATTACCCGATTTAGTTAGACTTGGGGTAGTTGTTGCCTTGGAGTAAGTATCTGTAGGAGGTTGTTACGAGTTTGGTTCTTTTAGGTGCTATTTTTAGAATATTGACCTTACCCTTGACTTGTGGAATTATTTTCTTTGCTGCGAATTAACTAGACTTGATTATTCGTCTATGTTTTTGTATTATGGTTGCTTTCTCATGGCATGTGAAAGACTTGGTTTGTCACTTTGTTTTCGGTTTCATAAATGGATATTTGAGAATGATTTTGGTACTTTGACCTTCTTACGGGAAAACATGGTACATTTTATGAAGTATTATTTTGAAATAAACTTGCATGCCCGAGGGAAAGTGTTCCGGGTGGTTTTTTTGGTATTTTAAACTTGCATGCTCGAAGGGAAGTATTTCGGGTGGTTTTACTGGTATTTTAAACTTGCATGCCCGAGGAAAATTGTTTCGGGTGGTTTTACTGAGTATTATTATGGCATGGTTATTAAAATATGGTTCAAAATTGGTATACAAATTTCATGAGTCCCTTATGGGCCCTTCCTTTTGTAAGCTACGGCTGGAAGAGGAGTATACAGTACTATTGGCACTTGGCATGAATCATATGGCATATCAAGGCATGATTCCACCTGCATTACCCCATTAGGTTGATTGTTAGTCACTATTATCTTTTGTTTGCATCCTTCCGGGATTATGAGGGTCCAGTTGGGTCTATTGTTTTCTGGTTGTACCTTTCGGGCTTATGGGGGTTCTGTTAGGTTATTCTCTAATTTTGTGTACCTTTCTCGCTTTTGAGGGCTCGATTAGGTTGTAGCTAGACTGTTCTACTTTACTTTACTTCTCATTTCTTTACTTTTCATGTTTTATGCTTTGCTTAGCTCGTTATTTTCTACCTTATTATGTTCTAGCTATGACTTGTACCCTTATACTGACTCGCTCTTCATTTCCCTGTAGTTTATTCACATTTTCTGTACTTTTATCTTATTTGAGCTCAGTCAACCTATGTTGCCTACTGTGTACCACGTGTTTTGGTACTCATGCTACACTTCTGCATCTTTTTCCCTGATACAGATCCTAGCACGAGTTATTGCTACTGACGTTGTCCTGGTGTGGAGTTGCTGATTCAGAGATCTAGGGTGAGCTTCTGCCGTCCAGAGCTGACTAGTCTCCCTCTAATTTGGAATTAGTCCCTTTTTTGTATACTCGGAGACTATCATGTATATTTGTATCTATCTAGTATTCCTTATGTTGTAGTAGCTTTTGTACAGATTGATACCAGGTTTTGGGGGTTTTCTGTATGACTTATTCCTTATTTCTGCTTTACTTTGTTTTCTGCTCTTTTATCTCTATCATGTATCCGCTCATTCGCTTTTATATTGTGTTTTACACTAGCTCGCTACTCATTGTTCTGGGCTAAAGGTTTTGGCTTACCTACTGGTGGGGTGTAATAGGTGCCATCATAACCTGAGAAATCAGTTCATGACATTTGAGCCTCACATCAAGACCCCACACTTAAAAACTTGCTCGTCCTCGAGTAAGCTTTTACCCATAACTACAATTCTTTCAATCTTTTCAAATAAAAATTAGTTCACTCAATTTAAGAACACGCCTACTGTAAGCGTCAAGCATCTCTTCACAATATGCTTTTACTTTAAGTTTAAACTCATGAACACCTACCCAAGACACCCTAACCACAAGAACAGACTTAAGTAAATATGCACGAAAACATTAGAGGAAATCACAACATAGAAGATCAAATGTTTAAGCATATTGTACTAAACATGTGTCTTCATATCAAAGAAAGCCCTCTCACTCATAAGATAGTATTAAAACATGGACATATGATGCATCAAGCTCTCACGCTTACAAAGAAAATTCGCATGCGATAAAATGTTAACGATAAGCTTGACTTTAGTGTACTTGCTCTACTGATTCAAAAAAGTTAATGTCTAGGATCAAGTAGGTTTTCATTTGGTTGTAATGTAGGCTAAGGGATGGGTAGGAATATTTTGGATAAAATAGTGACTAATCCTCCCTATGCACGTTTAATACATCACTTCTTTTCACACTTTAGTTCTTTCAACTTCTCTTAGCTACTTCTTTCTTTCTTGTTTTGTTCTACCCTTTCTTCTTCTTCCCTTTTTCATTAAGCTTCATTAATACCTAGCACAATTTTTTTGTATTATACTTTTCCTTTTCTTTTCTTATTTCCCATGCTACACTTTAACTTTTTGCTCACACATTAACTTCTTTTCTTTTTCAAAGTTCACAACTCACCACCCTTCTTCTTCTTTTCTCTAACTTCCTTCAAGCGCTTAATACTAGATCAAGTGCCCTATGAGAGTTCTGTGGATCAAATATGGTCTAAGAACAAAGGGAATTAGGCTACATATGTGGCTATCAATGAAATTTGGCTTAAGATTCAAAAGGACATACTATGGATAACATTCAAGGATAGGTACAAGAGACAATAAAAAGAATGGCTAATCAAATAATCGCCTCAATCACTTCCTTAACATGACTATCTTTATTTCGCTTCACAATACACACTAGGAAAGTTCTAGACACCAATTGAATATATAGAATTCTAGTAATTCCTTAACATCACACATGGCACACATTCAACACAAGTATACTATCACGTAGATTTCTAGTAGATAAACCACCAAGAATTCATATTAAGCACATGCATACAAGTCATGAAAATGAGCTTAGGTCTCTTAAGCAAGGTTATCTTCTTATTTTTGCATAATATTCAAAACAAACCAAGCTTGTATTCATAGAGGAGATATCCTAACTTGAGTTCTAGCCTACAAGAGATCATCCTACCTTCTAAAACTAAAAACAAAAAACTAAAAACAAAAACTAGTCTAACTACTAAAACTAAAAAATAAAATTTTCCTGGTTCAATGGTCACTCTTTCCGGAAAAGAACTTACCAGAAGAAAAACTACAAAGTGGAAAGATGTGTCATTCAAAGACTACATAAAAACTAAAAACTAAGAAAATCTTTTTGTATTTTTCTCTAAATCATTAGGTCCTATAAACTAACATTATGACAGACTTGCCATAATAAAAATTATAAAAAAAACTAAATTAAAACAAACTACAACAACAAAATCAAATAAAAATCCACCAATATAGGAGTATCAATAATACATCACAAGATAAAAAACAAGAATAGAAAATAAGCACAAGAATCTCCACCCTACACTTAAAAATTTGTGGTGTCCTCATACAATAAAATAAAATAAAAAACAAGGGTTGAAGGAACTCCCTCGATATGTAGCTACTCCAACTCCTCCACGGAGTTTTCGTCTTCATTTGGTGGCCTTTGAAGATTCCATGTTTGTGCATCAATACCAAGGAAAACATGCATAGTTGGTGTAAGTTGCCTCATAGCCTCGACCTCATCTTTGCTAGCTTCATTGTTTTCAATTCTCTTCTTCATACCCTTGCCCAAGAACTTCATGGATTCTTCCATGCGTGTCAATCTTTTCATGGTAGTTTCTTTTTTGGAGGTGTCCTCATTCTTCACGATTGTGACATCATAGAGCTTCATCGATGGCTCAAGCTCCCTATTTATATCTTTCTTTTTAGGAACCTTAGATCTTCAAAGAATAGTGGTTAGCATATTTGGATAAAATAATCGAACTCTACCTCCTCCCTTCACTCGATCCATCCCTCCAATCATGATCATGCCCATGTTGATTTCTATCTTGCGTATGATGGCATAGATCAAGCAAATTTTGAAATTTGAAGCATGTGAATTATTGGAGATTGGAGTGATGCAATTTTTGATGAACCTCAATAATACCTTTGATGCAAAATACTACTTGTTCCTTGAGTAGGAGATATTCCTTCCTTTCACATCACTCTCCCACACTGCATCCAAATATTTACCACACACTTGCAACCTTAGCTCCTTGTAGTCCGGTCTTCTATAGAAGTCCTCAAATATCTCATTGGAGTATTCTTTAAACTTCATATATTCATTGATCGTGTGGTAAGAGAATTTTACAACTACCCCTCTCACTTTGATTTTATATTCTTTGTCATAATCAACTCTCAGCTCTAGATTTTCATAAAACCTTTTCACCATGTACATGTTTTGTAATGACCCTTCCTGTCATTTATGTATTTTTACCTTTCTTGTACCGTTAGAGCTTGTCTGTAGTGGCCCCAAGTCATTTAAGGCTTTTAGAGACCGGTAGTTTGGTGCCCGGGCAGTCTGTTTGGTCTTTATGATCGTATGATAAGTTTTGAAGTCAAGAAAGTCGGCAAAAGTTATCGTAAGTTTCTTTAATAAATTTTCTGGACTTTGGGTCAAATATCTCAGATCTTTTCTCTCAATATATAAAGATTTAAAAGTCCACCGACCTACCAAATCAAAGGTCTATGAGTCTAGTTTTCAACGCACAAAACCTCACATCCAACCGATCTTGGAGTAAAATGTTATGGCTGTTTTACCGCGGACTGCCTGGTAGAAACCGGCTCGCGAACCGGGTCGGGTGAAAATTGATTTAAAGCCTCCAATTCACGTTTTAAAATGCCATTTCAGTTCTGAAACAGAGAGAAAACATAAGGGATGGTTCCAAGAGAGTTCTTGAGTGATCAAGGTGCATTTTTGGTGATTTCTATCGCTAAAGTTTGCCCCCGTGCCTAGAAACGCGACCTCTATGTGTGGCAGCCATTTTCCCCTTCGATAAACCACATTTGGAGCTGGTTTCAAAAGATAAGAATTGGTATTTCTTGGTGTTTATTCAAGATTTACACTTGGTTTGCTAAGTTAACCATCTCGGGGATCTTTTATGATCATTTTTATGAAGTTCTACGGTCGTTTCGTCAAGTTATGATTCTTTTGGGAAATCTGCCGATTTAAGCTTAATTATGAACTATTTATAGGTGAGTATAAACTGCATATATATAGTGTTTGCAAAGCTTAGGACACAAGGAACAATTTCCGTGAAGGAACTACGGGAATTCAGACATTCGTTGAAAGATATTTTTGTCATTTTGGAGCTTCTTGGAGTGGTTCAAGCTTGGACATCGTCGTCCTAGCAGCTTGTTGTTGGAAGGAAGGTAGGTTATGGTTTAAAATCCCTAGACTTAGCATATATCGGATAAAATTGTACTAGCTGGCATCCTTGGGTTGGATTATTAGGTTGGTACCACATACCTTGACCGCTTTATTCATGTCCGCCTACTTTTGTTCCTCCGTTACTTTTAGTACTTGCCAATATATTTTATTTACCCTTGTGGTCCTGTGAGGCCTTGTTGACTCTGGAACATAGAAGGTGGGATATAAGGAATGTCCGCGAGTCCCGATCATAGAATTATCCTTCTAGGCTGGTTATGCTTGCTGAGTATCTGTGGGCCTGTGCAGGGTCGATAGGTTGATTGTGAGCTGCTAGGTAGATATTGTGTTTAATCATACCATTTTCATGCATATAAAGAGGTTTTATCCATGTTTTACTATGGTTTTGGCTTTGGGTCTACTGGCACAATTTTCTAAACCTTGCATGGCCCCAAGGGCCCATTTTTGATGGAAATGGTTTGATTTAACTTGTGAATATTCTTGGGTAAAATAAGGTAAAATTATGATTTATATCAGCAGTTTTACTATTAACGCTAGACTCGGCAGGGCCGGGGTGCTAGTTGAGTTTTGTTGCTACTTGAGATAGTTTTAGCCTCGGTCGGACCTAACACCTGAGATGACTTTCTACTGTTTAGACCCGATTATGCCCGGGTACCCTTGGAGGTGTTTTTGAGATATTTTCCCACTACTTTAGTCCTGGACAGGGTCTGGGCATGCATATTCGAGACTGGGTCTCTATCTTAAACCCGGACTTGCTTTCGGATGACATGTTTTGATACTGAGTTTTAGTATGGGGTCGGGGACCTCCATGGACCTTGCCATCCAGGCCTGGGGCTTCGGGATGCGTGTGCTGGAGGAAAAGTATACGGTGGAGTAAAGGTATACGGGCAGTGTCCTTCAATGGAACCTACCTGCTGGGCCAGATCGGTACCGGATGAGGTACATACAGAGATACCATTTCACTTGAGATCTTCATGCATCATATCATTCATTGTTTGAGGCTCCACCTTTGTTGTTGTTTGTTGATTGTATGCTCCGGTAGTATGGGATGTCGGAGGGTTTGTTTTGCACTTGTTTGTGTTACTCGGTTGTATGGGCGGCCGGGGGACTGTATGTAGACTCTTGCTATTTACTTACAAAATTGTTCCCTGTTACGGTTAAGTATGAAATTGGTTACTGCTAGGCTATTAGTTTATGGATTTGAGATTGATATGATTAGTTGAGTTTGATTCCTGTCTCCGAGCATGCCTATCATTACTCTTTCCCTCTTCCTCTTACACTTGAGGTTACCGGTATACCATCTATTTCGTAAACTTATTATGTATATACTGTTATTACAAGGACCCAGGTATGTTGTTCCTTACTTTCACCTGTGCCTATGGTGTATATATTCTGCTTGCTGGCCTCACATGTGGTTCTGTTGATTTTCCTCTGGGCTAGTTCCTGTGTACCTTTTGTTGATTTCTGTGACTAATTGCTTCTATTCTGTCTGTTACTATGATTTTATCTTATATGTGCCCAGTTAGCCTATGATACCTACTGGGTACCTTATGCTTCGCATTTGGTGCTTACCCTACCCCCTGCATCTTTTGGTGCAGATCCTAGCGTGGGCCATCGCCGTTAGATTGCTGTGATTCATGCTTGGAGATCTGTTGGGGACTACTTAAGACTGAGGGTGAGCTCTTAGCGATCGGAGCTTAGCTTTAGTTTATCTTTTGCTTTATGTAATCTATTACCATTCATAGACATCTGTATATATTGTTTTGGATCGTTTGCACTCCATGTATGTAGTTCTGGATCTATACTATGATACCAGGTTTTTGGAGTTTGGTTTAGTTTCCTCATATGTATGTATATATTCCTGTTATCTATTCTCTTCATCTTGTTCCCTTACCTTTGATTATTAAACTGTTCTTTCGCTTATTTGTTAGATAGTAGCCCATTACTAACTGTCCTGGGCTACGGGGATTGGTTCGCCTACTGGGGTTTTTTAGGTGCCTTCATGACCAATATATCAGGACGTGACAGCTTGGTATCATAGCTTTAGGTTCACTGGTGTCATCGGTATCGGATCCAATGTCTAGTAGAGTCCTGCGGATCAGGGCGGAGACGTCCGTACTCAATCTTTGGGAGGCTACAGTGACATTTTAGGAAATTTGACTCTTTCATTGCTTTTGTGTCGTGCATAGAACCCTTGAAGTTTCTGGAAACCTCATTTGTTCTACTTCACTCTTCCGCAGATGGTTCGTACGAGATCATCGGCATCAGGCAGAGATGATCCTCCTACTCCAGGTAAAGGTCGAGGACTCCCTCGAGCAGCGGCACCTGCTAGAGCTGCTAGAGTTGAGATAAGGACTGAGCAGCATGTGGATCAGGGGGCAGCCCAGGTACCACCAGCTCCAGTACCAGCTCCAGCGCCCACTTCTGTGCTAGCTCCAGCCGTAACTCAACCTCCAAATATTCGGGGATTACTATTATAGCTTTTGGATATGATTGGAGAGCAGCCTTATGAGGTAGCAAAGACATCCGCTCAGGGGGCAGCCCTGGGTGCACAAAGTTCAGGAGAGCTACCTGCTACCGCGGCTCCTCGTGCGGAGGTCATTTCGGTCCCATCTGTTGCTCCTCGCCCAGCTATGACAAAGTTGGAGCAGAAGGCGTTGGGTAGGTTTTTAAGGTTAGCACCTCTGAGGTTTGCTGGTACTTTCAGATAGGATCCACATGACTTTATTACTACCTGTGAGGATATGTTGCATCATTTGGGTTTGTTGGAGACTCACATGGTTGGTTATACTACCTATCAGTTGGAGGGCCCATCGAAGTTATGGTGGAGGGCCCAGGTAGCTTGTAGACCACCATCGTCACCTCTTTTGACCTGGTATGAGTTTTATGAGGCCTTTATGGCCAAGTTCTTGCCTCAGAGTGATCGTGAGCGTCGCAGGGAGCAGTTTACTCACCTTATGCAGGATTCTATGACTGTCTCAGAGTATGAGACCCATTTTCATTAGCTAGCACCATTTGGAGCTATGATCATTCCTACCGAGACAGATAGGATTTGCAGATTTGTATGGGGTTTGAGGCCAGAGATCAGGTAGCCAGCTGAGATATTGATTGCCGGTGGTCGGCCATTTTAGGCTATCACAGACTATGCCTGTTATGGAGGACTTACACCGACATGATCAGGGGTCCAGAGATAAGAGGCCTCGACATCAGGATGGCTACAATGGTTCCAGATATGGTGGTAGAGGTTCTGGCCAGTGGAACCGGGGTTATCCGCCACAACAACACCAGGGTCAGTCCAACCGACCAGTTCAGGCTTCCCTTCTGACTTCCAGTAATACCCAATTCGAGTTGGGTTAGAGCAGCCATCAGGGCTATAGTGGCCAGTCTTCGAGGGGTACAGTTTTTGGGGCATTAGGCCATGGTGTTCATATGGGATCTGATGGTTCATCTCGACTGAGTAGGCCGCCAGAGGCTTGTTTTACTTGTGGTGTGATTGGTCATTTTGCTAGAGATTGCCCTCAGCAGGGTACAGTTCAGCCGGTTGAGCCTTTACGAGCAGTTCAGCCTCTGGCTAGAAGGGGTGGTCGTCAGAGTAGAGGTGGTGCTCCGCATGGCAGAGCAGGTGGTAGGGATGGCGATCGGGCAGATGGAGGTCATCGTCAATTTTATGCGATCCCTAAGAGACCAGAGGCAGAGTCCTCGGATGCTGTGATTATAGGTATAATTTCTGTGTGCCATCAGTCCGCTATGGCTTTATTTGATCCTTGATCCACTTGTTCATATGTATCTTTCTACTTTGTGCCTTGTTTGGGGTTGGCTAGTGAGCCATTATCTGTTCCTGTTTCTGTTTCGACCCCAGTAGGAGATTCTTTAGTAGTGGATCGGATTGTGAGATCTTGTATGATATCTATTGGTGATTCAGAGACTTGGGGTGATTTGATGATCCTTGATATGCTAGATTTTGATGTGATACTGGGCATGGACTGGTTATCCCCTCACTGTATGGTCTTGGATTGTTATGCCAAGACTATTACCATAGTTGTGCTCGGTGTATCCCTGGTTGTGTGGCAGGTTTCTGTTAGCCATGCACCATCTGGGATCATCTCTTGTCTTCAAGCTAGGAAGTTGATTTCTTGTAGGTGTTTAGCTTATCTAGCATATGTCCGAGATGCTAGTGCTGACCCTACGTCTCCTGAGTCTATTCCTGTGGTTAGAGACTTCGTTGATGTATTTCCTATCGACCTGCTAGGCCTTTCACCTGAGAGAGATATTGATTTTGCTATGGAGTTAGAGCCAGGCACCAGGCCCATTTCTATTTCTCCTTACTGTATGGCTCCGGCTGAGTTGATGGAGCTTAAGGAGCAGCTCCAGGATCTGTTAGCTAAGGGGTTTATTAGACCGAGTGTGTCACCTTGGGTTGCTCCTGTTCTCTTCATGAAGAAGAAGGATGGGTCGCTGCGCATGTGTATTGATTATCGACAGCTGAATAGGGTGACAGTGAAGAATAGGTATCCGATGCCGAGGATTGATTACTTGTTTGACCAGCTTCAGGGTTCAGTCAGGTTTTCAAAGATTTATTTGAGGTCCGTCTACCACCAATTGAGGATTAGGGTGGAGGACATCCCGAAGATAGCATTCAAGACACTTTATGGCCATTATGAGTTCCTGGTGATGTCTTTTGGGTTGACTAATGCCCCTGCAGCCTTTATGAACTTGATGCACAGGGTTCTTGGCCCGTATTTGGACTCATTTGTGATTGTTTTTATAGATGACATCTTGGTATACTCGCGTAGTAGTGATGAGCATGAGCAGCACTTGAGGGTTATACTCCAGACTTTGAGAGATCATCGGATTTATGCCAAGTTCTCAAAGTGTGAGTTTTGGCTTGAGTCAGTTGCATTCCTAGGGCACGTGGTGTCCAAGGATGGGATTAGGGTTGATCCGGGAAAGATTTTAGTGGTTTGTGATTGGCCTAGACCCACTACTGTTATTGAGGTCCACAGTTTTATTGGGTTAGTAGGTTACTACAGACGGTTTATTCAGGGATTTTCTTCCATAGCAGCACCTTTAACTATGCTAACTAGGAAGGATTTCCCATTTCAGTGGTCAGATCAATGCGAGGATAGCTTTCAGAGGCTTAAGGCCTTATTGACTTCAACTTTAGTTTTGACCTTGCCAGTTGAGGGCCAGAGCTTCTCCGTGTATTGTGATGCTTCTGGGGTTGGTCTTGGTTGTGTGTTGATGCAGTAGGGTCGAGTAATAGCATATGCGTTGAGGCAGCTGAAGGTTCACGAACACAACTACCCCACTCATGACTTAGAGTTGGCGGCGGTAGTTTTCGCGCTCAAGATCTTGAGGCATTACCTATATGGAGTTCACTGTGAGATCTTCACTGATCATCGTAGTCTTCAGTATATCATGAGTCAGTGAGAGCTGAACTCGAGGCAGAGGAGATGGGTCGAGTTACTGAAGGACTATGACTTCACTATTCTGTATCATCCGGGCAAGGCAAACGTGGTAGCGGATGCCTTGAGACGGAAGGCGGTGAGTATGGGTAGCCTAGCTTCTCTTTTAGTTTCAGAGCGACCGTTGGCCTTGGACATCCATTCCTAGGCTAACCGTTTGGTTAGGCTTGATTTGTCAGATCCTAGCAAAGTTCTCACCAGTGTTGAGGTTCGTTCTACTTTGATTAATCATATTCAGAGCCGTCAGTTTGAGGATCAGCAGTTGTGTGACCTTCGTGATCAGGTTGTTCAGGGTGAGACCAGTCGGGCTACTCTAGATTCAGATGGGATTCTGAGGTTTGATAGTCACCTTTGTGTTTCGAGGATTAGTGATTTGATTCAGTTGATACTTCATGAGGCACATTGTACTAGATACTCCATTCACCCTGACATAGCAAAGATGTATAGAGATTTGAGACAACTTTACTGGTGGAGTGGTATGAAGCGGGATATAGCGGAGTTCATATCTCGATGCTTGAACTATCAGCAGGTTAAGTTCGAGCACATGAGACCTGGTGGTTTGATGCAGTGACTTCCCATTCCTGAGTGGAAGTGGGACGGGATTACTATGGACTTCGTTGTTGGTTTGCCTTGTACTTCTTGTGGGTTTGATTCCATATGGGTGATTGTTGATAGGCTGACTAAGTCAGCACATTTCTTACCATTTCAGACTTCTTATGGTGCAGAGAGGTTAGCTCAGATCTACCTTCGTGAGATTGTTCGGTTGCACGGGGTCCCAGCTTCTATCATTTCAGACCGTCACACTCAGTTCACACCTCAGTTCTGGAGGACTATTCTGCGAGATTTGGGTACAGAGGTTCTACTTAGTACTACTTTCCACCCTCAGACAGATGGCCAGTCCGAGAAGACCATTCATGTCCTGGAGGACATGCTTCGGGCCTGTGTTCTTGACTTTGGAGGTTTGTGGGATCAGTTTGTGCCTTTGGCTGAGTTTTCTTATAATAATAGTTTCCATTCGAGCATTGACATGGCACCTTTTGAGGCCTTGTATGATAGGCATTGCAGATCGCCGATTGGATGGTTTGATGGTTCTGAATCTAGGCCACATAGTACCGATTTTCTTCGAGATTCCTTAGATCGAGTATGAGTGATTCAAGATAGACTTCAGGCAGCCCAGAGTAGGCAGAAGAGATACGCTGATCGTATTCTTTGTGCCTTAGAGTTCAGTGTTGGTGATTCGGTGTTTCTCCATGTATCGCCCATAAAAGGTGTGATGAGATCTGGTAGGCGGGGAAAGCTTAGACCCAGGTACATTGGGCCATTCGAGATTCTCCAGAGGGTTGGTAGTGTTTTCTATCAGTTAGCTTTGCCTCCGATGCTTTCATCTATGCACCCGATTTTCCATGTATTGATGTTGCAGCGGTATGTTCCAGATGAGTCTCATGTGTTGCAGTGGGAGACAGTTCAGCTGGATGAGAGTTTAGCCTTTGTTGAGGAGCCGGTAGCTATTTTGGCAAGAGATATCAGGAGATTGAGGTCTCGGGAGATCCCGGTTGTCAAGGTTTAGTGGTGGCACCGTTCAGTTGAGGAGGCTACCTGGGAGACCGAGAGAGATATGCGGGCTCAGTATCCGCAGCTGTTCGAGCCTTCAGGTACTTCCTTGTTCTTGACTTTCGAGGACGAAAGTCTTTTTAGTAGTGGATGATGTAAAGACCCTTCCGGTCATTTACGTATTTTCACCTTTCTTGTACCGTTAGAGCTTGTCTGTAGTGGCCCCAAGTCATTTAAGGATTTTCGGGAAGGTAGTTTTGTACCCGGGCCGTTTGTTTGGTCTTTATGGTCGTATGATAAGTTTTGAAGTCAAGCAAGTCGGCAAAAGTTATTGTAAGTTTCTTTAATAAATTTTCTGGACTTTGGGTCAAATGTCTTAGAGCTTTTCTCTCAATATATAAAGAGTTAGAAGTCCCCCAACCTAAAAACTCGGAGGTCTACAAGTCTAGTTTCCAACGCACAAAACCTCACGTCCAACTGATCTTGGAGTAAAATGTTATGACTGTTTTACCGCGGACTGTCTGACAGAAACAGGGTCGCAAACCGGGTCGGGTCAAAATTGATTTAAAGCCTCCAATTCACATTTTAAAACGCCATTTCAGTTCTGAAACAAAGAGAAAACATAAGGGAGGGTTCCAAGAGAATTCTTGAGTGATCAAGGTGCATTTTTGGTGATTTCTATCGCTAAAGTTTGCCCCCGTGCCTAGAAACGCGACCTCTACGTGTGGCAGCCATTTTCCCCTTCGATAAACCACGTTTGGAGCTGGTTTCAAAAGATAGGAATTGGTATTTCTTGGTGTTTATTCAATATTTACACTTGGTTTGCTAAGGTAACCATCTCGGGGATCTTTTATGATCATTTTTATGAAGTTCTACGGACGTTTCGTCAAGTTATGATTCTTTTGGGAAATCTGCCGATTTAAGCTTAATTATGAACTATTTATAGGTGAGTATAAGCTGCATATATATAGTGTTTGCGAAGCTTAGGACGTAAGGAACAATTTCTGTGAAGGAACTACGGGCATTCGGACGTTCGTTGGAAGGTATTTTTGCTATTTTGGAGCTTCTTGGAGTGGTTCGAGCTTGGACATCATCATCCTAGCAGCTTGTCGTTGGACGCCAGGTAGGTTATGGTTTAAACTCCCTATACTTTGCATATATCGGATAAAATTGTACTAGCTGAAATCCTTGGGTTGGATTATTAGGTTGGTACCACAGACCTTGACCGCTTTATTCATGTCCGCCTACTTTTGTTCCTCCGATGCTTGTAGTACTTGCCAATATGTTTTATTTACCCTTGTGGTCCTGTGAGGCCTTGTTGACTCTGTAACATAGAAGGTGGGATATTGGGAATGTCCACGAGTCACGGGCATGGAATTATCCTTCTAGGCTGGGTATGCTTGCTGAGTAGGTGTGGGCCTGTGCAGGGTCGATAGGTTGATTGTGAGCTGCTGGATAGCTATTGTGTTTGATCATACCATTTTCATGCATATAAAGAGGTTTTATCCATGTCTTACTACGGTTTTGGCTTCGAGGCTACTGGCACTATTTTTTAAACCTTGCATGGCCCCGGGGGCCCGTTTTTTATGGTAATGATTTGGAAATGGTTTGATTTAACTTGTGATTATTCTTGGGTAAAAGAAGGTAAAATTATGATTTATATCACCAATTTTACGATTAACGCTAGACTCGGCAGGGCCGGGGTGCTAGTTGAGTTTTCTTGCTACTTGAGATGGTTTTAGCCTCGGTCGGACCGAGCACCTGAGATGACTTTCTACTATTTAGACCCGGTTTCGCACGGCCACCCTTGGAGGGGTTTTTGAGATATTTTCCCACTACTTTAGTTCTGGACAGGGTCTGGGCATGCATATTCGAGACTGGGTTTCTATCTTGAACCCGGACTTGTTTTCGGATGACATGTTTTGATACTGAGTTTTAGTATGGGGTCGGGGACCTCCATGGACCTTGCCATCCGAGCCTGGGGCTTCGGGCTGCGTGTGCCGGAGGAAGGGTATACGGTGGAGTAAAGGTATACGGGAATTGTCCTTCCATGGAACCTACTTACTGGGCCAGATCGGCACCGTAGGAGGTACATACAGAGATACCATTTCATTTGAGATCTTCATGCATCATATCATTCATTGTTTGAGGATCCACCCTTGTTTTTGATTGTTGATTGTACATTCCGGTAGTATGGTATGCCGGAGGGTTTTTTTTCACTTGTTTGTGTTCCTCGGTTGTATGGGCGGCCGATGGACTGTAGGCAGACTCTTGCTATTTACTTACAGTATTGTTCCCTGTTATGGTTAAGTATGAAATTGGTTACTGCTAGGTTGTTAGTTTATGGATTTGAGATTGATATGATTAGTTGAGTTTGATTCCTTTCTCCGAGCATGCCTATCATTACACTTTCCCTCTTCCTCTTACACTTGAGGTTAGCGGTATACCGTCCATTTCATAAACTTATTATGTATATACTGTTATTGCAAGGACCCCAGGTGCGTTATTCCTTACTTTCACCTATGCCTATGGTGTATATATTCTACTTGCTGGCCTCACATGTGGTTCTGTTGATTTCCCTCTAGGTTAGTTCCTGTGTACCTTTCATTGATTTCTGTGACTACTTGCTTCTATTCTGTCTGTTACTATGCTTTTATCTTATATGTGCCCTGTCGGCCTATGATACCTACTGGGTACCTTATGCTTCGCATTTGGTGCTCACCCTACCCCCTGCATCTTTTGGTGCAGATCCTAGCGTGGGCCATCGTCGTTAGATTGCTGTGATTCGTGTTTGGAGATCTGTTGGGGACTACTTCAGACTAAGGGTGAGCTCCTGGCGATCAGATCTTAGCTTTAGTTTATCTTTTTCTTTATGTACTCTATTACCATTCAGAGACATCTGTATATATTGTTTTGGATCATTTGCACTCCATGTATGTAGTTCTGGATCTATACTATGATACCAGGTTTTTGGGGATTGGTTTAGTTTCCGCATATGTATGTATATATTCTTGTTATCTATTCTCTTCATCTTGTTCCCTTACCTTTGCTTATTAAACTGTTCTTCTGCTTATTTGTTAGATAGTAGCCCATTACTAGCTGTCCTGGGCTACGGGGATTGGTTCGCCTACTGGGGGGTTGTAGGTGCCATCATGATCGAGAAATCAGGTCGTGACATGTTTGCTACGTCATGTGAATTTAGCAAGCTTCCCAAACCCATTTCCTTTATGTTCTTGTAGAGGAATATGAACTTGTTGTGGAAAGGAGATATATCGATGTTTTCTTCGGGGATGGCCATAGGATTTTACTCAAATTGGATGTACCATTGTCGTCCCAATGGATCAACAGCTTCTAACCCATAAGGAAATTCCGGTTCTTGGGGTTGTCCCTCCTTTTCTTGTATAGGCCTCTTATCCTTGGTTTGGGTACTAGTTATAGCCTTTTCCTTTCCAGTGCTAGTTCTTTTAGGCCTTGAAGACATGGTATCTTCAAAATAAAAATAAAAATTAAGTATACAACATAAATACTACAAGAAAATTCTACTCTATCCTAAAACTAAAAAATAACATAAAAAGTCCTAAAAGTTACTAGTTTGCTCATAAATCCAAGTGAATTTTTACAAGTATCTTAGCATCTATTTAGTGACATATATCTAATTAAGAGAATGGTATACTAAATTTCATAGTGGGTGTAGAAAATATAAGTTTCAAGTGAGGTTTAGAGTCACTCCACACTTAGAGTTTTGACATATCCTCATAAAACTCTCTGTCAAGAATTTTATCAAACATTTAGTATACATGAATCTTTAAACTCTTGTTTCATGGAATATGTCATCCTAATTCACCCCTAAATTTAATATTAGCAACAAACAACCATTCTAGCAATAATATATTCACCAACAATCAATAATTTCTATTCTCTATACAATAATTTAGCAGGATTTACAAGTTGGAGAATTCAAGAATGTAATTTCACTTTTCATGGGTCTATAAATTACTAGCTACAAAATAACAAATTAAAAAAATAAAAACTAAAAACTAAAACTAAAAACTTATAACTAAGGATAAAAATACAAATTAACTAAAGAAAGCATACGAATTCATACTTTGAAAGATTAATTCTTGGAGAAGAAAACTTGAAGGGATGACGACTTTAGCTAAAGTTTAGGGAGAGAAATATTTAAAATACATTATTTGAAAAAACTAAGGAGGATCTAGTGGCTTTTTACTAAATATTTTTCTTTTTCTTTTTTAATTTCTATTATTTATTTATTTTATTATTTTTTTCAAAAAAATAAGAAAATTATTTTTGAGTGAAATACACTATTAAGCGGCCTTGGGTGGTACCCTAGGCATTCGCCTAGGGTGTTTTCACTAGCTTTTTCATTTTCTATTTTTTTATTTTTCAAATCTTGTTTTGAGTGTCCGTTTCCACTTTTCTTGCTCCATAACCTCGGAAACCTGCAAAACAATAAGCTCAAGACAATCGTTAAATTATTTTTTATAAAAGAATATAATAAATAAAAACTAATAAGCATAACAAATGTTGAGTTTCCTCCCAACTAGCCCCTTGTTTAACGTCGTGGCTCGACATGAACTTTTTCAAGTACCATTATCTCCATGATGGGGGTAAACATTACCACCTTATCTCACCTAAGCTTCTATTTTGTCCTTGCATTCCTTCACCTCTCTCATTAAGTTCCGAAACTCTATATTCAAAGAAAGCCTGTGTCCAGCCACACTTTGTAGCATCTGTATGGATGCAATCGTAGAGTTCTCATCCCATCATCTACCAACTACCACATCTACTATAGATTGGTTGATCTTGTTAAGCTCTTGGTAGAAATTATCCATCAGCATTACCTTAGACAAACCTAAACCTGGATAATTGATAAGATGGTTGAACCTTGCCCAAGCGTCAGAGATTAACTCTTCCTGCCCTTGTTCAAAATTCACAATAATTGTTCACTCCTTGTGTCTTTACGGCTTGTGGACTTAATTCATGGATGAATTTATACACTAACCTAGGCCATGTATCTAATAACTGAGAGGAAGTGTTCATATACCATTCCCTTGCTTCTCCCATAAGAGAGCGAGGAAAACAATATAGCTTCACCTCATCATCAATGACTTTGTCATACTTTGCGCACATATTCAAGAAATTCTTTATGTGAAATATGGGATCTCTCTCCCAATCATTTTGGAATAGTCCTTTATCCTTAATATCTCTTTCAATCTCATCTTCTATAGTCACAACATCCTTCTTTGCTCAAATTCAATATCTGAGGTCCCCTCAATGAGTTATTTTGATTTGAATGAGTTTCTTGCTTGCCTTAGCCACTCTCAGAGGACCCAAATTGATGACTTTGAGCTCCTTATATTGTGCAGGCAAACAATTTGCCTTTAATATGTTAAATATAGCTTCAATTTCCCTCACTATCATAGATATTTTACAAGAATTCACCCTAATTACTGCATCAATTGTATCCAAGAAACCTCTATCAAGAATGATGGGTACATCCTTGTCGGCCTTATAATCAAGAATAATGAAATCCACAAGCAAAACAAATGGTCCTACCTTCATTGACATATCTTCAATGATTTCATCAGGAGAGTATCACTCCGGAATTCGATCCAGCTTTCAAACTCAGAAACTTGCAGAATTTTGAGCTTTCCAGGGATTACGGGTCCAAACCACAGACCGTGGTTTGAAACAAAGGTCGTGGAATGAACCTGTGGTTTGCATCTGCTAGTTCAGTATCTGTTCTGAGAACCACAAGTTAGTTTTACCTTCCATGGTTCAAACCACGGTCTGTCCTGTCAACTCGTGGAACTTGATCAGAGAGCGGACATTCTTCCCTAGAACTATGGATTGGGTCTATGGACTGTAGTTTATTCTATGGTCCATCCAGTTGACTCGTAGAAATTAATATGCAGCCTGACTCTGTGGCCAGGAACCACGAGTGGAAACCACGATCCATGGTTCAGTCTACGACTCGTGAAATCCATCCGTGATTCCTGAAGCCGACTTTTTCCAGCAGTTTTTAATTTTATTTCTCAGGGGTATTTTAGACTTTTCCCTCTTATTTTGGCTCCAACTATAAATCGTCTTAAGCTTATTTTATTTAGGAAAACTCCCAAAATAAATCAGTTTTTCCTCTCAAGTCAGTTCTCTAGCAAAAGAAGCATTCTTTTCCAAATTTCCAGACCCAGGGTTTTCTCCCCCAAGCTTCAACTTTAGTTTCTTGCAGGGATTTTCATCCACCAGGTATGTGGGTATTCATTAAGGGTTTAGTCCGCCCTTATGCCCAAAAATCTAAGGCTTTTACAGTAACTTTCATGGTTTTGAAACTAGGGTTCTTACCCATTTTAGTAGATTGCTATAGAAATCCACCTTCTTGATTTATACATGATTTTCATCCTATTTTAATGATATATATTGCTTATATTAAACTCTCATGGATTTGTACAAGGTTTTGAGGAATCATGAGAAGTGCCCTAAATTGTAGGATTTCTAAAGTGTTAGCTTTCTTCAAAATTAAACCTAGATTATCAGTATGAGCTTTAAAAGAAATCAGAATTTAACTCATTTTCAGTTTACTACAGTACTTCAGAAGTTAGCATTTCAGACCATTTTAGTTCTATCTTAGAAAATTCAGGACTTCAGTATTATTGATGTATTAGTCTTTAGTTTGGGAGTAGTGTTTAGCACCGAGTTGGACAAGGGTTCAGCGTGCTCTAAGGTCCTAGAACTACGTTGTAATACCCCAGAACTTCCAAGCCCAAACTAAGCTCAGGAAACCAGTAGAAAATAAATTTTTCAGAAAAAATAAAGTTTCCAGGGACCACGGTTCAAGACTACAAACCGTAGTTTGGAACCACGGTCCGTCATCTCAAATCGTAGTCCCAAATCCAGTAGACCCCCAGTTCGAGTCACAAGAACCATGAGTCAGACCACGGACCATAGTTTGGAACCACGATCTTTCCTGTCACTCGTGGTTTCCCTTACTCAGAGGACCACTAGTCCAGGGCTCAAGGACCACGAGTCAGACCACGGGCCGTAGTCTAGGACTACGGATCCGTCTTGTTGACTCATGGAACCAGAACCTTAGAGACCTTTAGCCCTTGTCCCAGGAATCACGAGTCAGGCTACAGACTGTACTTCTGAACCATAGTCTATCCTTTGACTCGTGGAATCTCCAGACCAGGCCAAAGTCCCAGGAACCATGGGCCACCTGATGAACCATCTTCCATAAGTACGGTCCGTCCCGTGGAGACATAATTCCTTAGACCAGAGAACCCCTTAAACTCCTAGGTAGGACCACAACCCAGTTAACGGTCGGTCATCTAGGAGTATGGCCCGTCATTTTGAGTCGTGATCCCTGAGTCGTAATTTCGATAGTTTTTCTTTTAAATTTTCCAGGGGTATTCCAGACTTTCCCTACCTATTTTAAAGCCTAAGCTATGACATTTTGACTACTCTAAGCCTAGTTAAATAGTCACAAACTACCTAGAACATCTATTCTTTTAAATTCTTCAACCTTAGAAAGAAAATAAGAGAAAGAGGCGATAATTTTTCTCCCAAGAAAAAGCAGAGGTCTTCATCAAGTTCATCCCCTAAAATCCAAAGATTTCTCCGTAGATTTCTTCACCAAGTATGGGGGATTTCACTAGTGGGTTCCTTTCACCCATTAGGTCCCTAGATTCCAGTCAGTCTTTAGTTTTCTCCATGAATTGTTCAGACTTAGGGTTCCAAAATCTTAGGGATTTATTGAAATTCAGTTCCTACAATCTCTATGGTATTGATTACATGTTTATTGGAGATTTAGTATTGTCCTATGTATAATGTTCAGAAACCCTAGTTTGTATACTTACAGTACTTCATGAATCATCCTTACTAGGCAAATTAGTTATATGCTCATGCATCAGAATTCGAATGCCATATCCCTCAGTATATTCATGTTGCATTCTTAGTTGATTTCCAATATTTTGAGCTATCTATCATTTCAATACATTATTGCTTATATTCAGTTAGGAGTAGACTTAGTACAGAGCGGACAAGGGGATAAATGTTTAGCTGTCAGTTTAGGCTAAGACCTATAGTAGCAGTACCCAAGTCCTAGAACTATGGCACCACCGTAAGTTTAGAGGAGTCAGCTGTCAGACTAGGCTGTACTTCCTTGTCCCTGTGGACATCAATAGTGGATCCATGTCAGACTTGTTCATTCCCTTGGTAAGGTATGAACACACTTCCATCCAGGGTTATAGGTTGGTCCCGTAGTTATTCAGCTTGGGGTATGTCGGTTAATAGTATCTCCCACAATCAGATTCATGTACATTGACCATGTATTAAGAATATATTTATATATTTTAGTAATCAGTTCAGCATGTTATATCTTCATGATTTTTATTTGGTCATCGCATCCAGTTTAGCTTTCAATTATGTTCCAGTATATCTTTTTTTCTATGCTCAGTAATTATGATTGTTCAGCTTAGACTATATCTCGCATGCTCAGTACATTCAAAGTACTGACACATACTTTTGTGCTACATCATTTTATGATGTAGGTTCAGGTGCTCAGCATCCATACCATTCTTAGTTCGACTTCCCGTCTATACTCAGCAGTTCAATGGTGAGTCCTCATTAGTTTAAGGAGGATTGACATGCTTATATCTTCAGTATTTACGTTTAGTCTAAGATTTGTCAGAGTTATCTGGGGGCATGTCCCAGCAACACCTATTCAGTTAGAAGGCTTTCAGACATAGACTAGTTTTAGCAGTTGTTAGTATTGGTTTTCAGTCAGCACTAAACTATTTATATATTCAGACTTTTGGGTTCTTCCTTGCTTTCAGATAATGATTGTTTTTAGTTTTTGCACAATGCATGTTTTACTTTGATTTTGTATAGATATGCAATGCCATGGGTTAGCTTAGGTAACTTATGACACTAAGCACCATGTTGAGTCCAGGGGGTAGCTTCGGGGCATGAAAAACTTGGTATCAGAGCCTAAGGTTTAAGTGTCCTAGGATGTCTAAAAGTCGCGTCGAGTAGAGTCTTCTTCATGGGTGTGAAGCGTGCCACACTTATGGGGGAGAAGCTTTGAGACGTCATTAGGAATAACTTCCCTTTTTTATTTTCCAGCTTGTGCTTTAGAGTAAGAACTCTATTTAACCTCCTTCTATTAAAACTCATGCTCTTCGCATTTCAGAAAAATGCCTCCCAGAAGAGCTAACGCTAAGAATTAGCCAGCAGCTCCAACAGATCCGTTTAATGAGCATGTCACGCATACCAAATTCAGGGATGCTTTTCAAGTGCTTGCTCAGGCCATGACTGCCTAGGTCAATCAGCAGGATGTGGGATTTCACAAGAATGAACCCTCCAGAGTTTCATGGGTCCAAACCAGAAGAGGATCCCTAAGAGTTCTTAAAGGATGTTCAGAAAGTGATAAGAATTATGGGTGTCACCCCAGTCGAGGGTGTAGACTTGACCACTTATCAGCTAAAAGGAGTGGCCTACACTTGGTACCAGCAATAGAAGGAATCTCGTTGTGCAAATTCAGGACCATTGACTTGGGATCTTTTAAAGACTGCTTTTCTAGACCGGTTCTTCACACTAGAGCTCAGGGAAGCCAAGGTTCAGGAGTTCATCAACTTGAAGCAGGATGACATGAGTGTAAAGGATTATGCTGTGAAATTTACTCAGCTATCCAAGTATGCTCCGATAATGGTATCTGGCTCTAGAGCTTGTATAAGCAAGTTTATGTATGGAGTGTCTGATGATGTGGTAAAGGAATGCAACATGGCCATGCTCATTAAGGAGATGGACTTCTCCAGGTTAGTTACTTGTGCTCAACAGATTAAGGAGGAGAAGATTAAAGAAAGGGGAGGAGATGCTAAGAGGGCTACGACAGGTGATTATAGCCACTATCAGCAGAGGTCAGAGGGTGGCAACCACTCTCTATATCGCTAGAAAAATTTAGCTCTAGCTCCATCTTCTGCTAGTGCCCCAATGCCTAAGTTCAAGAAGGATCGACGGGATAGAGTGTCTGGCTCTAAGTCCCAAGGTACGGTTATTAGTGGGCGCACTAACCCAGTGTGTTAAAAGTGTGGTAGAAACCACCAAGGTGAGTGCATGGAAGGAAGTGGAAATTGCTTTGGGTGTGGAAAGCCAGGCCACATGATGAGGGATTGTCCATCAGCTTCTCAAAAGGGTAAGGATGTTCGCCCACAGACTCAGACTGGTTCTACAGCAGCTCTAGCAGGTCACCCCACTCAGCAGTGTGCCTCATCTGGAACAGGTGGTGGTCAGTTCCAGAATATGTTATATGCTCTTCAGGCTTGACAAGACAAGGAGGATTCTCCTGATGTGGTCATGGGTACGTTGTGAATCTTTAATACCGATGTTTATGTATTACTAGATCTAGGGGATACGCTTTCATTTGTAACTCCTTATGTAGCAGTAAATTTTGATGTCAGACCAGAAATTCTCCCAGAACCCTTCTCAGTCTCCACTCCAGTTGGTGACCCAGTTATAGCTAGACGGATATACAGAAATTGCCCTGTCATAGTTTCCCAGAAATTTACCTCAGCAGATCTTGTAGAGTTAGAAATGGTAGATTTTGATATTATTCTAGGCATGGATTGGTTACATTCCTTTTATGCCTCAGTCAATTGTAGAACTAGGATCGTTCGGTTTCAGTTTTCTAACGATCCAATCTTAGAGTGGAAGGGTAGTAACTCAATGTCTGCAGGTCGATTTATCTCTTACATTAAGGCCAAAAAAAAGATTTTAAAAGGGTATATTTATCATCTTGTTAAGGTTAAGTATTCAAGCTCCAAGACCCCAAATCTTGAGTCAGTCCCTATAGTGAATGAGTTTCCAGAAGTGTTCCCAGAAGATCTCCCCAGAGTTCCTCCCGAAAGGGAAATCGACTTTGGAATAGATCTCCTTCTAGATACCCAGCCTATTTCGATTCCTCTTTACATAATGGCTCCAGCTGAGCTTAAGGAATTGAAAGAACAGTTGAAAGAACTTCTAGATAAGGGATTCATCAAACCCAATATCTTTCCATGGGGTGCTACAGTGTTGTTCGTGCATAAGAAGGACAATTCTCTCAGGATGTGCATTGACCACCGTTAGTTGAACAAAGTCACAATGAAGAACAAATATCCTATCCCCAGGATTGATGACTTGTTCAACCAGCTTTAGAGTGCTAGTTTTTTTTCTAAGATAGACCTCAGATCCGGCTATCATCAGCTCAGAGTCAGAGATAGTGACATCCCAAAGACAGCCTTCAGGACTCGGTATGGTAACTATGAATTTGTAGTTATGTCTTTTGAACTAACCAATGCTCCTGCAGTTTTCATGGACTTAATGAACAAGGTGTTCAAATAGTATTTGGACTTGTTCGTCATTGTTTTCATTGATGATATCCTCATTTATTCTCAGAATGATAAAGAGCATGCGACTCATCTGAGGGTTGTTCTGCAAACTCTCAAAGCTCGCCAGCTATTCACTAAGTTTAGCAAGTATGAATTATTGTTACAATTTGTTGCTTTCCTTGGTCATGAGGTATGCAGTGAAGGGAGATGTGTTGATTCCCAGAAAATTGAGGCAGTAAAGCACTTCCCCAGACCCACATCTCCGACTGACATCAGAAGTTTCTTGGGTTTTATTGGTTACTACCGGAGATTTGTTGAAGGATTTTCATCCATAGCTACCCCATTGACCAAGTTGACACATAAAAAGGTCAAGTTTCAGTGGTCAGATGAGTGTGAGAAGAGTTTCTTAGAACTGAAAACCAGGTTGACTACAACTCCTATCTTGACTCTACCAGAGGGTTCAGATGGTTATGTGGTTTATTGTGATGCATCCAGAGTCAGCCTGGGTTGTTTTTTGATGCAATAGGGTAAGGTCATAGCTTATGCTTCCATACAGCTTAAGGTCCATGAAAAGATTTACCCGACTCATGACCTCGAGCTTGCAGCGGTTGTGTTTTCCCTAAAGATCTGGAGACACTATTTGTATGGTGTTCATGTTGATGTGTTCAAAGATCATTAGAGCTTCTAGTATGTGTTCACCTAGAAAGAGTTGAATTTTCGTCAGAGGAGATGGCTTGAGTTCCTCAAGGATTCTGATATGAATGTGCTCTACCATCCGGGTAAGGCTAATGTAGTGGTTGATCCCCTCAGCAGGCTGTCCATGGGTAGTGTGTCACATGTTGAGGACGAGAAGAAAGAATCAACCAGAGATGTTCATAGCCTTGCTTTCTTAGGAGTTTGCCTCATGGATACGCCGGATGGTGGTGTGATAGTCCAGAATAGGTCATAATCTTTATTGGTAGTGGAGGTTAAAGAGAAACAGGATAGTGATCCCATATTGATTCAGTTGAAACGTGTAGTTCACCAATAAAAAGTCGAGGTTTTCTCCCAAGGGGGAGATGGTGTGCTCCATTATCAGGGTCGCTTATGTGTTCTTAAGGTAGGTGAGTTGAGGCAGTAGGTCTTTATAGAAGCCTATAATTCTAGATATTCTATTCATCCGGGTGCCACTAAGATGTACCGTGACCTACGGGAAGTCTATTGGTGGAATGACATTAAGAGGGACATCACTGATTTCGTGGCTAAGTGCCTGAACTGTCAGCAAGTTAAGGTGGAACATCAGAAACTATGGAGTGTAACTCAGGAGATTAGCATTCCTACTTGGAAGTGGGAAGTGGTCAATATGGATTTCATTACGGGTTTACCTCGTACTCGCAGGCAACATGACTCCATTTGGGTGATAGTGGGCAGGGTTACTAAGTCAGCTCACTTCTTGGCAGTCAAGACTACAGATTTAGCGGAGGATTATGCCAGACTCTACATCAAAGAGATAGTCAGGTTGTATGGGGTTCCCTTGTCTATCATCTCAGATAGAGGTCCTCATTTTACGTCTCATTTCAGAAAGGCCATGGTACTCAGGTGAATCTTAGTACAACATTTCATCTGTAGGTAGATGGTCAGGCAGAACGCACTATTTGGACGTTAGAGGATATGTTGAGAGCTTGTGTGATTGACTTCAATGGTAGTTGGAATGATCACCTGCCTTTCATAGAGTTTGCCTACAATAACAACGTCCATTTCAGCATCCAGATGGCCTCATATGAGGCACTCTATAGGCATAGATGTAGATCACCTATTGGCTGGTTTGAAGTAGGTGAAGCAGCCTTGATTGGGACAGATTCGGGTCATGAGGCTATGGAGAAAGTTTAGCTTATCATAGATAGACTAAAAACAACTCTGAGTCGTCAAAAGTCTTATGCAGATGTTAGGAGAAGAGACTTAGAGTTCCAAATTGATGATTGGGTCTTCCTGAAAGTGTCACTTATAAAGAGAGTGATAAGATTTGTCAAGAAAGGGAAGCTCAGTCCCATGTATGTAGGTCCTTATAGAATCCTGAAAAGGATTGGTAATGTGGCTTATTAGTTAGAGTTGGCAGCAGAACTAGCAGTGGTTCATCCGGTCTTTCAAATTTCCTTGTTGAAGAAGTGTGTGGGTGATCCGTCATCGATAATACCTTTAGAGAGTGTGGCTGTGAAGGATAGTTGAGATTGTTGACCGTCAGGTTCGTAGGTTGAGAAACAAAGAAGTCGCTTCAGTGAAAGTTTTGTGGAGGAATCAGTCCGTAGAGGGAGCTACTTGGGAAGCAGAAGCAGACATGATGTCCAAGTACCTCCACCTCTTTACCTCCGATTCAGTTTTAGCTTGAGGTAATAGTTCCTCTCCAGTATCTCAGTTTACTCTTGTGTAATTCAGTCCTAGTACCTTGTTCCCTCAGTTATTCTTACATTTCAGCATGTTTGCATGTTCATGTAACTCAGTTCAGTTAGATATCAGTTTCTAGTACTCAGTTGGAGGGGATTGCAGCTCTTTCCCTCAATCTTCAGCTTGTTAAGTCTTCATTCGAGGATGAATGATCCCAAGGGGGAGATTTTGTAATACCCCAGAACTTCCAAGCCCAGAATAAGCTCCGGAGACTAGTAGAAAATAAAAATTTCATAAAAATTCAAGTTTCTAGGGACCAGAGTTCAAGACCACAGACCGTAGTTTAGAACCATGATCCTTCATCTCAAACCGTAGTCCCAAATCTAGTAGACCCCCATTTCGAGTGTCAAGAACCATGATTCAGACCACGGACCATAGTTTGGAACAACAGTCCACCTTGTCACTCGTGGTTTCCCTTAATTGTAGGACCACCAGTCCAGGGATCAGGGTCCACGAGTCAGACCACGGGCCGTAGTCTAGGACTATGGATCTATCCTATTGAATCAATGAATTAGAACCTCAGATACCCTTAGCCCTTGTCCCAGGAATAACGAGTCAGGTTACGGACCGTACTTCCGAACCACGGTCCGTCCTTTGACTCTTGGAATCCCAAGACCAGGCCAAAGTCCCAGGAACCATGGGCCACATGACGAACCGTCTTCCAGGAGTATGGTCCGTCCTGTGGATTCATAATTCCTCAGACCAAAGAACCCCTTAAACTCCTAGGTAGGACCACGACTCAGTTAATTGTCCATCGTTTAGGAGTACGACCCGTCATTTCAAGTCGTGATCCTTGAGTCGCAATTTTGGTAGTTTTTCTTTTAAATTTCCCAGGGGTATTCTGGACTCTTCCTACCTCTTTTAAAGCCTAAGCTACGATGTTTTGACTACTCTAAGCCTAGTTAATTAGTCACAAACTACGTAGAACATCTATTCTCCTAAATTTTCAACCTTAGAAAGAAAATTAGAGAAAGAGGCGACAATTTTTCTCCCAAGAACAAGCAGAGGTCTTCATCAAGTTTCGTCCCTAAAATCCAAGGATTTCTCTGTAGATTTCTTCACCAAGTATGTGGGATTTCACTAGTGGGTTCCTTTCACCAATTAGGTCCCTAGATTCCAGTCAGTCTTCAGTACTCTCCATGATTTGTTCAGACCTAGGGTTCCAAAATCTTAGGGATTTATTGAAATTCAGTTCCTACAACCTCTATGGTATTGATTACATGTTTCTTGGAGAATTAGTATAGTCCTATGTACAATGTTCAGAAACCCTAGTTTGTATACTTACAGTACTTCATGAATCAAGCTTACTAAGTAGATTAGTTATATTCTCATGCATCAGAATTCGAATGCCATATCCCTCAGTATATTTATGTTGCATTCTCAGTTGATTTCTAGTATTTTGAGCTATCCATCATTTCAGTACATTGTTGCTTATATTCAGTTGGGAGTAGACTTAGTACCGAGCGGACGAGGGGATGAAGGTTTAGCTATCAGTTTAGGCTAAGACCTTTAGTAGTATTCCCCAAGTCCCAGAACTATGGTGCCACCATAGGTTTAGAGGAGTTAACTGTCAAACTAGGCTGTACCTCCTTGTCCATTATGGACATCAGTAGTGGATCCACGTTAGACTTATTCGTACCCTTGTCAAGGTCTGAACACCCTTCCATCCAGGGTTACATGTTGGCCCCATAGTTTGCTCAGCTTGGGGTATGTAAGTTAATAGTATCTCCCACAGACAGATTCGTGTGCATTGACCATGTATTCATGATATATTTATATATTTCAGTAATCAGCTCAGCATGTTATATCTTCATGATTTATACTTGGTCATCGTATCCAGTTTAGCTTTCAGTTATGTTCCAGTATATCTTTTTTTCTATGCTCAAGTATTATGATTGTTCAGCTTAGCCTATATCTTGCATGCTCAGTACATTCAAAGTACTGTCGCATACTTTTGTGCTACATCATTTTATGATGTAGGTTCAGGCGCTCAGTATCAAGACCGCACTTAGTTTGACTTCCAGCTTGTACTCAGTAGTTGATTGATGAGTCCTCATTAGTTCAAGGACAATAGACATGCTTATATCTTCAATATTTACTTTCAGTATCAGATTTATCAGAGTTAGCTAGGGGCATGTCCCAGCAACTCCTATTCAGTTAGAAGGCTTTCAGACATAGACTAGTTTCAACAGTTGTTAGTATTGGTTTTCAGTCAGCACTAAAATATTTATATATTCAGACTTTTGGGTTCTTTCTTGCTTTCAAATAATGATTGTTTTTAGTTTCCGCACAATGCATGTTTTACTCTGATTTTGTATAGATATGCCATGCCATGGGTTAACTTAGAGTCACTTGTGACACTAAGCACCGTATTGCGTCCAGGGGGTAGTTTTAGGGAGTGACATACGTGCCAATGTAGGTTTATAAGTCCCCTTTATTGGGCATCAGATTTAGTGATCACGCCACAGTCATGCATTTATATCCTGACAAGGTATACTGGGTCCTCTTGATGGGGCGTATACATCAAACTCCACGTTTAGCTCACATGGTTTATGTCAGTCAGTAGACCCTCCCACAGTGTTAGTTTCAGTAAAGTGCATTAGGCCCCCTGTTATGTTTACTTTTATCTTTCAGTATGTTTTTTAGATTACTCTTGCATTTCAGCTGTTTATGCATGATTATTGTTTGGGCCTATATACTGCAGTTTAGTTCAATTTACAGCTTTCCTGCATTTTTTGCATATTTATATTCAGTCAGCCTTGCATATCCCTCATACTCAGTACATTCAAAGTACTGATACATACTCTATATGTTACATCCTATCATGATGCAGACTCAGGTTCTCATCTTTAGCTTCGTGATTATCTCGCCCAGTGTCATATCAGTGATAGTCAGTGGTGAGTCCTCATTATTCGAGGAAATATCTTTTACATGCTTTTTGAGTTAGTCAGTTGTCTTTACTTTCAGTATTTGGAGTTAGCCGGGGGCTTGTCCCAGCAGCTTATCAATATTAGAGGCTTTCATACATAGAGTCAAACTTCAGCTTTTGTAGTTCCATTAATTTTCATACTGACTATTATTTTAGACGTCTCTAGAATTATTATTCCTTTCAATAATGATGTATTAAATATGCTTCCATTTGTTTAGAATTATATTCAGTATGCTTGTGATACGCATGTATCAGGGTTATCTTGGGGTTACTTGTGACCCTATGTCCCGTGTTACGTTTATGGGCTAGCCTTGGGGCATGACAAACTTGGTATTAGAGCATCAGGTTCAAGAGTCCTAGGGTGTTTGAAAGCCGCACTAAGTAGAGTCTCTTTCATGGGTGTGAAGCGCGCCAAACTTATGAGGGAGAGGATATGAGGTGTTTTAATAAAAACTTCACTTCTTTTGCTAACTTTATCATGCAATGGAGTGTAATTCAACTTCTCCCTTCTAATATGTTCTTACGTGTTTCAGATCATGCCTCCTCACAGAGCTAATGCATGCAATGCTAACGTAAATCCTCCATCCCTGAATCATGAGGTTACAAATGTAGTGTTATGTAATGCGATCCAATTGTTGGCTCAGACTATAGATAATCAAGCTAATCAGAAGGCCCCAGTTCCTGTGAACCCAAATGGTGGATCAGCTGTAGCCCGAGTTTGGGATTTTGTTCGCATGAATCTGCTAGAGTTTCTAGGATCAAGGGTTGGTGAAGACCCACAAATTTTCATTGATGAGATCAAGAAGATTCTTGAGGTGACACAGGTGATGGGTACTGAGAGTGTGGATTTATCGTCCTATCAACTCAAGGATGTAGCTCATATCTGGTTCATACAGTGGAAAGATAACATGGGTATGAATGCAGCTCCTGTGATGTGGTACTGTTTTACTGGAGTTTTTCTGGACAAGTTCTTCCCGAGAGAGTTGAGGGAGGCTAAGGCCCAGGAGTTTATAAACTTGAGGCAAGGATCGATGTCAGTCCAGGAATATGGGCTGAATTTCACTCAGCTCTCCAGGTATGCTCCACATATGGTGGCAGATCTAAGGGCATAAATGGGAAAGTTCTTGTATGGGGTATCCGATCTTGTGAAGACAGAGTGCAAGAATGCCATGCTATTAGGAGATATGGATATCTCCAGGTTGAAAACCCATGCGTAGTAGGTTGAGGAGGATAAACTTAAGGAGATGGATAGAGATAGTAAAAAGGATAGGACAGGCAACTATGAATATTCTCAGCAGAGGTTGGGCAGTGGGAATCGCACATAGTTTCAGCAAAGGTTGGTAGCCCCATCACCTTAATCAGTTAGTGCTCCATCTCCCAGGCCCCGACAGGATCAGAAGAAGTGAGCACCAGGTTCTAAATCTCAGGGCAGTGTTTCAGGTAACCGTACTTTTCTAGCCTGCCCCAAGTGTGGTAAGAATTATCCAGGAAAGTGTTTGGCTAGCAGAGAAGGGTGTTTTGGGTGTGGTCAGCTTGGCCATAGGTTGAAAGAGTTATCTTCTTCCAGGAAAGGGCAGGGAGGTAACAAATCTCTGTCCACCACTTCTGCAGCCCCATCAAGTCGTGCAACTCAACAGAGTACTACTTCCAGTAAAGGTGGTGGTCAGCGTCTGAACCGTCTCTATGCCATGTCTTTATGCCAGGATCAGGAGAGTTCACCAGACGTAGTCACTGGTATGTTATCATTATTCTCTCTTGATGTTTATTCCCTGTTAGATCTAGGGGCTTCTCTATCTTTGTAACCCCGTATGTTGCTTGTAAATCCAGAGTCATCCCTAAGAAATTCTTGGAACCCATCCCAGTCTCTAATCCAGTTGGTGAGTCAGTCCTATCTAAGAGGGTATATAGAGATTGCCTAGTTTCAGTCCTTTAAAAAGTCACCTTAGTAGATTTAGTAGAGTTAGATATGACCAACTTCGATGTCATTCTCGGCATGAATTGGCTACATGCCTGTTATGCCTCAATCGACTACTGAACCAGAGTTGTAAAATTTTAGTTTCCAAATGAGCCTGTCTTAGAGTGGCAGGGTAGTCCTCCTTCATCAAAAGGTCATTTCATATCTTATCTCAAGGCTAGGAAGGTAATCTCATAGGGTTACATCTACTATATAGTTTGGGTTAAGGATTCTGAGTCTGAGACCCCACCGTTCCTGTTAGTTCCTATAATTAATGAGTTTCCAAAGGTGTTTTTTGATGATCTGCCCGGAGACCCTCCTAAGTGGGAGATCGACTTTGGGATAAAACTTCTTCCAGATACGCAGCCCATATCTATTTCTCCCTATAAAATGGCTCCAGCTGATCTTAAGGAGTTGAAAGAACAGCTCAAAGACCTCCTAGATAAAGGTTTCATCAGACCTAGCATCTCTCCATGGGGTGCTCCAGTTCTCTTTGTGCATAAGAAAGACGGCTCCCTCAGGATGAGCATAGAGTACCGTCAGCTGAACAAGGTCACAATCAAGAATAAGTATCCCATCCCCAAGATTGATGAATTGTTCGACCAGCTTCAGGGTGCCAGCTACTTCTCCAAGATTGACCTCAGATCTGGCTATCATCAGCTCAGAGTTAGAGAATGTGACATTTCAAAGACAACCTTCAGAACTCGGTATGGTCACTATGAATTTGTGGTTATGTCTTTTGGACTAATGAATGCTCCTGCAACTTTTATAAACTTGATGAACAGGGTGTTCAAGCAGTATTTGGATATGTTCGTTATTGTCTTTATCAATGATATTCTAGTCTACTCATGGAGTGAGGAGGAGCATGCTAATCATTTGAGAGTGGTGCTGCAAACTCTCAAGGATCGCCGATTATTCCCCAAATTTAACATGTGTGAGTTTTAGATACAGTCAGTTGGGTTTTTAGGTAATGTGGTGTCTAAGAATTTTATTCGGGTGGATTCTTAGAAGATAGAGGCAGTAAAGAATTGGCCTAGACCCACCTCTCCGATAGATATTAGTAGCTTCTTGAGTCTGACTAGTTACTACATGAGATTTGTTGAGGGGGTTTCATCCATAGCTTCTCCATTGACTAGGCTGACTCAGAAGAAGGTCAAATTTCAGTGGTCAGATGAGTGTGAGAGGAACTTCCAAGAGTTGAAAACTAGGCAGACCACAACCCCATTTTTGACTCTACCAGATGGTTCAGATGGTTTCATAGTATACTTTGATGCATCCAGAGTTGGCCTTGGTTGTGTGCTGATGCAACATGGTAAAGTTATTGCATTCACCTCTAGACAGCTTAAGACTCATGAGAAGAATTATCTGACTCATGATCTTGAGTTAGCGCTAGTGGTATTTGCCCTGAAAATTTAGAGACACTACTTGTATGGTGTCCATGTAGATATGTTCACTGACCACAAGAGCCTTTAATATGTGTTCACTCAGAAAGAACTGAATATTTGTTAGAGAAGGTGGCTAGAGCTTCTCAAGGACTACGACATGAGTGTGCTTTACCATCCGGGTAAGGCCAATGTAGTAGATTATGCACTTAGCAGGTTGTCCATGGGTAGTGTGTCACAGGTTGAGGAAGGAAATAAGAAACTAGCCAAAGATGTTCATAGGCTTGCTCGGTTAGGGGTTTGCCTCATAAATTCGTCAGAAGGTGGTGTCATTGTTCAGAATGGGTCAGAGTATTCATTGGTATCTGAGGTGAGGGAAAAGCAAGATAGTGATCTTATCTTACTTCAACTAAAAGGTGATGTCCAGCAGCAGAGAGTATTGGTTTTCTCCCAAGGGGGACATGGTATACTTCGTTATCAGGGTCAGTTATGTGTTCCTAATGTAGGTGACTTGAGGCAGCAGGTTTTGATAGAAGCTCATAGCTCTAGATATTCCTTCCATCCTGGTGCCATGAAGATGTACCGTGACTTACGGGAAGTCTATTGTTGGAATGGTATGATGAGGGATATTACTGATTTTGTGGCTAAGTGTCCCAACTGTTAGCAAGTGAAGGTGGAACATCAATGACCAGGTGGTATGACTCAGGAGATGGACATTCCTACTTTGAAATGGGAGATCATCAATATGGACTTCATTGTAGGTTTACCTCACACTCGTAGGCAGCATGATTCTATATGGGTGATTGTAGACAGGGTGACTAAGTCAGCCCACTTCTTGGTAGTCAAGACTACCGATTCAGCAGAGGACTATGCCAGACTCTACATCTGTGAGATAGTCAGGTTGCATGGAGTTCCCTTATCCATCATCTCAGATAGGAGTACTCAGTTCACATCTCAATTTTGGAGATCATTTCAGAAGGGTCTTGGTACACAGGTTAATCTTAGCACAACTTTTCAACCACAGATAGATGGTCAGGCAGAGCATACCATTTAGACTTTAGAGGATATTTTGAGAGCTTGTGTAATCGACTTCAAAGGAAATTGGGATGATCACTTACCTTTTATAGAATTTTCCTATAATAACAGTTTTCACTCTAGTATTCAGATGGCTCCGTATAAGGAACTTTATGGGAGAAGGTGTAGATCACCTATAGACTTGTTTGAGGTAGGTGAAGTAGCTTTGATAGAGCCATATTTTGTCCACGAGACCATGGAGAAGGTTCAGGTTATTAGAGAAAGGTTGAAGGCAACTCAAAGTCATCAGAAATCTTACGGAGATGTGAGAAGAAGAGAGCTAGAGTTTGGGGTTGGTGATTGGGTTTTTCTGAAAGTGTCCCCTATGAATGGTGTGATGAGATTTGGTAAGAATGGGAAGCTTAGTCCACGATATGGAGGCCCTTACAGGATTCTGATAAGAGTTGGCAAGGTAGCTTATGAGTTAGAGTTGCCCGCGGACTTAGCATCGGTGCACCCAGTCTTCCATGTGTCCTTGTTGAAGAAATGCATCGGTGATCCAGCTTTATTTGTGCCTTTAGAATGTGTGGCTGTTAAGGATAGCCTCACCTATAAGGAGGTTCTAGTTGATATCCTTGACCATCAGGTTCGTAGGTTGAGAAATAAGGAAGTCGCTTTAGTAAAGGTTTTATGGAGGAATCAGTCTGTAGAGGGAGCTACTTGGGAAGCAGAAGTAGCCATGATGGCTAAGTACCCTTACCTCTTCCCTTCCGACCTAGTTTTAGATTGAGGTAATAGTTCCTCCTCAGTTTCTCAGTTTACTCGTATATATTTCCGTCTCAGTATCACTTTCCATCACCTATTCATGAAATTTCGCACTCTTATATGTACTTAGAACCTATTTCAGCTGGAAATTTAGCTTTTAAGGCTCAGTGGTAGGGATTGCAGCTCCTTCCCTCCAAACTCAGCTTGTTTAGTCTTCATTCGAGGACGAATGATCCCAAGAGGGAGATTTTGTAACACCCCAGAATTTGATCGAGCTTTCAAACTCAGAAACTTATAGAATTTTAAGCTTTCCAGGGATTACAGATGCAAACCATGGACCATGGTTTGAACTACGGGCCATGGAATGAACCCGCGGTTTGCATATATTGGTTTAGTCTCTGGTCTGAGAACCACGAGTTGGTTCTACGGGCCGTGGTTCAAACCACAGTCCGTCCTGTCAACTCGTGGAACTTGATCAGAGAGCGGACATTCTTCCCTATAACTACAGATTGGGTCTACGGACCATAGTTCATTCTACAGTCTATCCTATTGACTCGTAGAAAGTAATCTTCAGCCTGAATCTGTGTCCAGGAACCACGAGTGGAAACCACGAGCCGTGGTTCAGTCTACGACTCGTGGAATCCATCTGTGATTCCTGAAGCTGACTTTTTTCAGCAGTTTTTAATTTTTTTTCTCAGGGGTATTTTAGATATTTTCCTCTTATTTTAGCTCCGACTATAAATAGTCTTAAGCTTATTTTATTTAGGAAAACCCCCAAAACAAATCAGTTTTTCCTCTCAAATCAGTTCTCTAGCAAAAGGAGCATTCTTCTCCAAATTTCCAGAGCCAGGATTTTCTCCCCCAAGCTTCAACTTCATTTTCTTGCAGGGATTTTCATCCACCAGGTATATGGGTATTCACTAAGGGTTTAGTCTGCCATTATGTCCAAAAATCTCAGGCTTTTACAGTAACTTTCATGGTTTTGAAACTGGGGTTCTTACCCATTATAGTAGATTGCTACAAAAATCCACCTTCTTGATTTATACATGATTTTCATCCTGTTTTAATGATATATATTGCTTATAATAAACACTCATGGATTTGTACAAGGTTTTGAGGAATCATGAGAATTGCCCTAAATTGTAGGATTTCTAAAGTGTTAGCTTTCTTCAAAATTCAACCTAGATTATCAGTATGACCTTTAAAAGAAATCAGAATTTAACTCATTTTTCAGTTTACTACAGTACTTCAGAAGTTATCATTTCAGACCATTTTAGTTCTATCTTAGAAAATTCAAGACTTCAGTTTTAATGAGATATTAGTCTTTATTTTGGGAGTAGTGTTTATCACTTAGTTGGACTAGGGTTCAGCATGACCTTAAGGTCCCAAAACTACGTGCCAACATAGGTTTATAAGTCCTCTCTGTTGGGCATCAGATTTAGTGATCACGCTACAGTCATGCGTTTATACCCTGGCAAGTTATACTGGGTCCTTTCGATGGGGCATATACATCGTACTCCACATTTATCTCACGTGGTTTATGTCGATCAATAGACCCTCCCACAGTGTTAGTTTCGGTAAAGTGCATTAGGAACTCTGTTATTTTACTTCCAGCTTTCAGCATGTTTTTCAGATTACTCTTGCATTTTAGCTGTTTATGCATGATTATATTTGGGGCCTATGTACTGCAGTTTAGTTCAGTTTATAGCTTTCCTGCATTTTTGGCATATTTATATTTGGTCAGCCTTGCATATCCCTCATACTCAGTACATTCAAAGTACTGACGCATACTTTATATGCTGCATCCTATCATGATGTAGGCTCAGGCTCTCAGCTTCAACCTCGTGATTAGCTCGCCCAGTGCCATATCAGTGACAGTCAGTGGTGAGTCTTCATCATCTGAGGACATATCTTTTACATGCTTTTTGAGTTAGTCAGTTGTCTTTACTTTCAGTATTTAGAGTTAGCTGGGGGCTTGTTCCAGCAGCTCATCAGTATTTGAGGCTTTCAGACATAGAGTCAGACTTCAGCTTTTGTAGTTCTGTTGATTTTCAGATAGACTATTATTTCAAATGTCTCTAGAATTATTATTCCTTTCTGTTATGACGTATTCAATATGCTTCCATTTGTTTAGAATTATATTCAGTATGCTTGTGATATGCCAGTAGCAGGGTTAGCTTGGGGTTACTTGTGACCCTAGGTCCCGTGTTACGTCTAGGGGCTAGCCTCGAGCATGACAGAGAGGTTAAAGAACGATCTGTCAACTGCAAGGTAACTGTGGTAGGCCTTGGTTCACCAAGTCCCAAGGTCTTGAAAACTGAAGTGGGCATCAAATTTATGCCAGCACCTAATTCACAAATTGTCGTTCCCACTTTTTGTTTCCGATACTAATAGGAATAGTGAAGCTACCTGGATCTTTTAACTTTGGAGGGAGTTTGTTTCTGATTCTCAAACTACATTCTTCATTGAGTGCAACTATCTCAAACTCTATGAGGTGCCTCTTGTTTGCAACTATATTCCTTAAGTTCTTGGAGTATTTTGGTACCTCTTGCAACAACTCCACCAATGGAATTATTCACATATACCTACTTCAATGTCTAGAAATCTTGAAACAAGCTTTGTCTTCTTTCTGTTTCTTAAACCTCTGCAGGAATGGTGGTGGTGGCTTGACTATTAACTCTTCAATTGAATTTTCAATTTCTTTAATTTCTTTCTCTTTCTCTGGTGTATACCTCAACTTTTCGTTCTATCTTCTATCTCTTTGAGGTTCTACTTCTAACTCTTTTCTTCTTCTCAAGGTGACTGCATTAACCATTTTCTTTGGAATTGAATCTGTGTCACTTGGTAATGCCCCTTGAGGTTTCACATGTAATGCTACAACCGATTGACCCAATTGTAGTTTTGCGTCAGCAATGAATTTCTTATGTTTTTCATTAATTACCTGATGTGCTTGATTGAACTGGTGAGTCTCAGTTACAAACTTCTTGAATACCTCTTGAAGCGAACTATTGACTTGAGCTTGTGGTTGTGTGAATGGCTGCTTCTGATTACCTCACCAATAAAAAATTAGGTGATTTTTGTAGCTTTGCCCATATCCATTACCTTGATAATCCATTCCATGATTCTGCTGCCCTACACAAAATATAGACTCTGGGTTCTGAGGACAACCTGAATAGGTATGGTTTCACCATATAGCCTACACATAATGTTGGCTGTTTGAACTTGCTGAGCTTGACTTGAGATTTGGGTTGTCAGTGACTTCTTCACTAAGCTGGTAAGCTTCCCAATTTTAGCTCTCATAGATGTAACATCATCTAACTCTAGCTTCCCTAGCTCTTTCTATAAAGTTGAGGAGAAAACTCTAATCGGCCCTTGATAGTCTCTATTACTTGCAAACATAAGGTTGAGCAAAGCTTATATTTCATCATAACTCTTGGACACGATTTTCTCTTGAGCTATAGCTTCTAAAAGTGACTTGGAGTCTGGTCTTAGTCCTTCAATGAAGTTGGGGCCAATGATCTCCTTTGTTGCTGATGATGAGGGCAATCTTTGAGATAACCCTTATACCTTTTCCATGCCTGTGGTAATGATTCGATATCTTTCTACACAAAACTGGATATTCTTCCTCTTAACTCTTTAGTTCTTCTTGAATAGAAAAATCGATTCAGAAACTTCTTTGACAATCCATCCCAAGTAGTAATTGAACTGGATGGTTCATTCTGCAATCATTGCTTTGCTTCCCCAATAAGTGAGAAAGTAAACAAAGTAAGCTTTACATACTCATCCGACATATTTTGATAGTGAAAGTTATAATTCCGCTACATGAATTCAATCAAGTGTTTATATGGATCTTTGTGTTGTTTACTAAAAAATTGGCAAGTGTTCTGAACTAGCTGTACTGTTCCTTCTTTCAATACAAAATTACCCATAATTGTTAGCTTAACTATTGCCTTAGAGGCATTCTCACGATTTGTCCTAGCAAAGTTAAGCACAAGTATGTGTCCCTGCGCCCCAACATGTTATTCAACTCCATGAAGATTCAAGTTTTGGTTGATTTGATTACCCATAATTCTGAATCTTCTTACAGTTCTTTCGATTTTAGGATCAAATGGAATCAAGAGACTGTTGTGACTTCACGTATTTGGCACACACTACCTAAAACCTATAATATAACAAAAACAACAACCAAAAGTAAAAACTGAACATACTAAACAAAAACACAAAATAGTATATCAATCTATAACAATTCCTTGGTGATGGCAACAAAAATTTGTTGGATGCAAGTGTACGGGGTCTTGACAAGTAATACAGGACTTTTAAGTCTAGGTTATCGATCCCAAAGGAAATTGATGAATTGGTAACTATAATGAACTTCTATTCTAACTATTCAGTGATGTAAACAAGAGATGATTGTTTAATATAGCTAATTAACTACTAACTACAATAATTCTAATAATTAAGATGACTTTAGGTTGTTTTGTGATTTCAGATTTGATTAGTGATCTAGGGTCGCAAACTTAGAATATTCCAGTTGAGTTATCGATTAACTAGTTTGTCTGAATTCTTGAGTTACTAGTTGCAGGTTGATATTCACGATGTTGAGCATCTTCTAAATTGCCTTTATGCCTACTCGACTATTCCTAACGCCTATATCCCTATGGTCATCGATCGATAGTGAAGTGCATGTGATATATCTTCTATATCAACCAAGCAAGGCTAACATGTATATTTCTATCCACGTTAGCAAATCATTCCTTCCAGAAGGAATTCAGGACCAAGATCTACCTTTTCTAATACGAATGTAAGTTCTCTATTCCTAGTTCAACTTACAAACCATAGATAGTACTCAATAATTGGCCAAAGAATTAAGTAATTATGATCAAGAAAAGATAAGCAACTCAAATAGTGAAAATCCAAGCAAACTACTTTAACATTCAAACAACAAAATTCATATTCATCCACAAACCTAGATACTATGAGTTTTAACTACTCATGAAATGATTAAACTAGCAATAATCTATGAATAAGCAAAGATTCAATTATACAAGGAAAAAGGAAAAGAAAAACCTAGAAAGAAACCCTTGGGTCTCTGTCCTAGCATGTTTCTCTCCCAAAATTGCCCCTCTGTCTTCTTCTACGCTTTTATCTCAATTCAATACATTGAAGATTTTTCTTGATACTAAAAATATGGATAAAAGTAGTGTTTATAGAGTTTTCGAGTGTTTTGGGTCAAACTAGGGATGTTTGGGCCAAACCTGGCCAAAATAGGCCAAATTTTGCATATGGCCTTGCCTAGTGCGGCGCCATAGTGCAATTGGGTAGCCCCATCATGTGGTCTAGTCCAATAAACTAAAGGGGCACCTGGGGCGGTTCCCAGGGCCTCTCTATGGTGTATTTGTTTTACCTTTTTTCACCATTCCGCCTCTGTTAAGCGCCCGTCTTGATCTCCAAACCATGGACATGCTCTGGATAATATTCTTTCGATCCTACTTAGACTTCAAAGATCCATAATCGCTCTATAATGCTTCAAATATGTGTAAAATCCTTTACTTTTCAATCTACACATCAAGCACAAGCTACGCAAGCATAATTAATATAAACTAAGCTCAAAAGCATCTTAAAACAAGTAAAATATGAGGCAATCTATATAATAAAAATACTACTTTTAGACTTACATTAATGACCTCCAATCTTTTCTTCTTCATTCATGACTATATTTGTCACGCTCCGAGCCTACACCCTAGATGTAACATGGTTCTTATAGCTACAAGTGACCCCAAGCTAACTCATGGTCTGGCATATACTAAAAAATCACATGAATTTAAAACTGAGTAGAAGCTAAACTGACAAAACACAAGTTTAGAATTATTTTTAAATTCTCTGAAATAGTATAAATATGAAGAGTACGACCCAATTCTGAAAACAAGCTAAATGTCTAACTCTATGTCTGAAAAGCCTCTACTAACTAACGAGTTGTTGGGACAAGCCCCCAACTAACTCTAAATATGGAAAACAAAAATAACTAAGAAAGCATCATAAACGCCCATCCTCGAATTATGAGGACTCACCACTCCTAGTCGCTGAGATGGAACTGAATTGAGCTAATCAAGATGCTGATTTTGAGAACCTGGACCTTCATCCTAATAGGATACAACACATAGAGTATGCGTTCAGTACTTTGAATGTATTGAGCATGTAGGATATGCAAAGTAAAATATAACTGAATATGCTAAAATACTGAAAAGCTGGTAAATTGTAAACTGTAAATATAGTACAAAGGCCCTAACATAATTATGCATAAAATTTGTAATGCAGGAGTATTCCAAAAATACATAATAGAAATAGTAAAGTTGTTCTGGGTTCAAGTACATATCGACTGAGTCTAATTCTGTGGGAGAGTTTGTTAACCGACATAAACCACGTGAGCTAAATGTGGAATCTGATGTATATGTCCCATCAAGAGGATGAAATATATCTTGCCAGGGTATAGAGGCATGATTTGCATGATCACTAATACTATGGCCCAACTGAGGGGATAAATAGACCTATGGTGGCATGTAGTTTTGGGACTGAGGAAAACTGGGCCCTAGTTCACCTTGATGCTAAGTACTACTCCCAAAATTGGTTTCTGATAGCTCATTTCAAATTAGAGTTCTGGAATGTTGCGTCAGAACATAACTAATCTAAAAACATTTTCTAAAATGGTTGTAGACTGAAAATCTGGCTAAATTCTTTAAATAAACTGAATGCTACTAACTAGGCTAAATTCTGAAGAAAAGCCAATTCATATGAAAATACTATAATTTCAAGCTAAATTCTTGACTTCTCAAATCATTGTTAAAATCTATGTAAGTTGTTGAAATTCCAGTATAAGTCATTATAACATGGTATAAACTGTATAATAAGCATGAGAAGTGAACTTGATAGGAATCTGCATAATAGGGTAAAAATCTTAGTTTCATAAATCCTGAAATTCAAATAGAGACTAGAATTTTGGGCATAAGGGCGAAAAAGAACTTTACTGAATACACATATACCTAAACTTGAAGCTTTCTTGAACTAAGGATGGAGTCTGCAGCTTTGGAAAAAAAGCCCTAGCCTGAAGCTTGAGAGAGTTTCTTTTGTTTTCTCTGAAACTTAGTCGATGAAATGAGGGAGAATTATTCTAAGTCTGACTAAAACCCCTCAAAATCATTCCTTTAACGACTTAGTTTAGGATTTAAAAGAGTGGGAAAAGACAAGAATACCCTTGACTTAAAAAAAAAGTTACAGAAAATTTCCACCGGATGGCCTGTCCCACGGTCCGTTGGACACGCCACGACTTGTGGTGGTGATCGTCGGGTTGGGACTGGGTTGGCTGGTCTTTTGGACTATTGCCATATGTGAGGCCCATGGATCACTGGACCTACCACAGTGCATGGCCTTTGACTATCGGGCTGACGGAGACTGGTTGAGCCACTGGGTATTTCTCACAATGGGCTCCCACATAGCATGGTGGCTCCCACGGCTCATTGGCCACCCCATTGTGGCTGAGGAGATAGAATAGTTCCAATTGCAAGGCCGATAGCCCATTGGGCTTTCCACATCCTGTGGTGACTGCCCGTGGGACTTGAAATTTTCAAAAATTCAGCTGAATTTTTAAGTTTAATTGCTGGTTCAGATTCTGAGGTGTTATAATATCTCCCCCTTGGGATCATTTGTCCTTAAATGAAGACTAAATAAGCTGAGTTTGGAGGGAAAGAGTTTCAATCCCTACCAACTAAATTCTAAAAGTTGTTGTACTGATGCAACGATTGAGTTCTAACTGAAATATGACTGAACTAAATTTGTTAATCATGAATGCATACTGGGAGCATGAGAATAACTGGAAGAGTGTAACTGAAGGAATATAATAAGGAGTAAACTATTACCTCAAGCTGAAACTGAATCATAAGGGAAGAGGTGAGGGTACTTGGTCATCATAGTGGTTTTTTCTTCTCAAGTAGCTCGCTCAACTGACTGGTTATTATAAAGAACTTTCAGCAAAGCGACTTCCTTATTCCTTAATTTATGAACCTGACGATCAAGGATCTCAACTGGGACTTCTTCGTAAAAGAGTCTATCCTTCACACGCACACTCTCTAATGACATAATTGAAGCCAGATCACCAATGCACTTCTTTAATAAGGACACATGAAAGACTGGGTGCATCGATGCTAACTCTGTGGGCAACTCTAACTCATAAGCCACTTTACCAACTCTCCCAAAAAATTTGTAGGGACCTACATATCAGATACTATGCTTCCCCTTCTTATCAAATATCATCACTTCTTTCATAGGTGAAACCTTCAGAAACACCCAATCATCAACTTTGAATTCTATGTCTCTTCTCCTTACATCTGCATAGGATTTTTGACGACCCTGACCGGCCTTCAACCTCTCCCTAATGAGCTGAACTTTTTGCATTGTTTCATAAGATGAATTTGTCCCTATTAATGCTTCTTCACCCACCTCAAACTAGTCAATATGTTATCTATACCTCCGCTCATACGGAGCCATCTGAATGCTAGAATGAAAGTTATTATTGAAGACAAACTCTATAAGAGGTAAGTGATCATCGCAATTACCTTTAAAGTCGATCACACAAGCCCTCAACATGTCCTATAAGGTATTTATGGTATGCTCTACCTAACTATCCATCTGCGAATGAAATGCTATGTTGATATTTACTCGAGTACCAAGACCTTTCTGAAATGACCTCCAGAATTGGGATGTAAACTGAGTGCCCCTATCTGAGATGATAGACAAGGTAACCCCATGTAGTCTGAATATCTGATGGATGTAGAGTCTGGTGTAATCCTCTGCTGAATTAGTAGTCTTGACAGGCAAAAAATAGGCTGATTTAGTCATCCTGTCTACTACTACCCAAATAGAATCGTGTTGTTTGTGAGTACACGGTAAACCCGTAATGAAGTCCATACTGATAAATTCCCACTTCCAAGTAGGAATGTCAATATCCTGAGCTATACCTCTCGGTCTCTGATGTTCTACCTTTACCTTCTGGCAGTTTGGACACTTAGCCACAAACTCTGCTATGTCCCTCATTATGCCATTCCACCAATAGACTTCCTATAATGTAATACCCCAGAAAAAATCCTGAGCCTAGAACCAGCCCAAAATCCTAAATTTTCAGCTGTCAAAACTCAAAACTGAAACCATGGACCAAGACCTCTAGCCGTGGACTGAACTATGAGCCATGGAATAGTCCCATGGAAATAGTCCTGCTGGTAGACTCTCAGGTCATAATCTATGAGAAGTATATATGAACTGTGGATGGAACCATGGGATGTGGTTTCCATCCGTGGAAACAGACCTGAGGGTCAACAGTTCTCTTAGAACCATGGCCAGATTCCACAGAACGTGGAATGATATATGGGCCGTGGATTGTGGTCATGGAAATCAGACCTGCAACTCGACAAAAAGGCCTAGAAACCACGACAGGGTTCTACGGCCCATGGAAGCATCCACGGACCATGGTTCACACCCGTGGATCTCTGGTCGCAAATTTTTTAGCAGTTTTCCAAATTAAATTTCAAGGGTATTCTAGATTTTTCCCATTTCTTCTTATGGCTAAGCTATGATGTTTTGACTAGCCTAAAACTAATTTTAAGCCTAAATCTACCCAAACCCCCTCATTCCCTCAGATTACATTGATACTTAGCAAATCAGGAGAAAAAGAAATGCTCATTTCCTCTCAAGAACAAGCAAAGGGTTCTCAAAAGTTCAAGCTCCAATGCAAGAGTTCTTCCGTATATTCTACTTCTAGGTATGTGGGATTTTTTCATCTGTGGGTTCCTTTCACCCATTGAGTCCCTAGATTCAGTTAAGTTCTCCAGTTTCAATTCAATCTTTAGAACCTAGGGTTCTTATGATTTTGGTGAATCCCCTTATATTCTAGTTTCCCTATGAATTATGAATCTTTATTTGCATGTTTCTTGAAGCCTAACACTATTATGTTCTCAGAACTCTAAAACCCTTACTATGTGGTATCATCTTTGAATTTGAATTACATACATGAACTACCATATTTCAGTTAGATTGTAGCATTGTCAAGATTAGTTAAATTCACTAGGATGGTGGGTTATGAACACCCGATCAGTTACAGGTTCATATATTTTTAGTCAACTATTCAGTCAGTTAGAACTTCATAATTTGAATGCTCTAAATTTCAATATTATTGTGCATTCTCAGAATAATTAGTATTTGGGATATCCAGTATGTAAGTTTATTTGGTTATTTACTTATTTAGTTGGGAGTAGACTTAGAATCGAGTGGATGAAGGGATGAAGGCTCACCTGTCAGTTTAGGCTGACACCTTTAGTAGAAGTCCCTAAGTCCTAGAACTACAGTGCCATTGTAGGTTCTACAAGGGTCACCTGTCAGTTCAAGCTTGACACCCTGGTCCCTTGTTGGACATCAGATTAGTGAATCTTTTCTGGTATATGTTTGTACCCTTAGCAAGGTATGAACACCCTTCCAGCCAGGGTTATAGGTTGGCCCCACAGTTAGCTCAGCTTGGGGTATGTCGGTTAACAGTACATCCCACAATTCAGATTCTGTATTACATTGACCTTATGTTCAATTATTCAGTTCCATTCATCATTATATAGTTGTATGTTTAATACTTGGTCATTGGATCAGTTTACCTTTCAATCTTATGTATCAGTTATCAGTTATGTTCAATTTATTTCATCATATCCAGTTTATCTAGATTAGTGCATATTCCGCATGCTCAGTACATTCTGAGTACTGACACATACTTTTGTGTTACATCCTATTATGATGTAGGTCCAGGCATTCAACATCCAGACCGCGCCTAATATGATTCTCCAGTCCTTTCAGTAGCTCAGTTGGTGAGTCCTCATACTTCGAGGATAGAGTTTATGTTTTCTTTATTCAGTCTTTATTTACAGTTTACAAGCTTTTAGCGTTACCTGGGGACTTATCCCAGCAACTCATCTTAGATAGAGGCTTTCAAACATAGAAGTTAGTTTCAGCTTATACAGTCAGGTTTTATATATAGTCAGATGTTTTAAATTATTATGATTACATCATTTTTGCTTCCGCATAGATAATATTTTATTTAGAAAGGCATAGTATATGTAAGACCATGGGTTAGATTGGGGTCACTTGTGACTCTAAGCACCGTGTTACGTCTAGAGGGTAGCCTCAGGGTGTGACACGTAGGTCATGGTACATCTTGGTGGCATCGGGATGGATAAAGTATCTGGAGCTATGAGCCTCTGTCAAAATCCGCTGCCTCAATTCATCTATATTTGTAACACATAAACGACCCTGATAACAAAGCACACCATCTTCCCCTTGGGTAGAAAATCTCTACTCTCTGCTGATGGACAACACCCTTCAACTGATGTAAGATAGGATCACTATCTTGTTTCTCCTTCACCTCAACTACCAATGAAGATTCTGACCGATTCTGAACTATAACACCACCATCTGCTGAATCTGTAAGGAAAACCCTTAAACGAGCAAGCCTATGAACATCTTTATCTAGTTCCCTCTTTTCTTCCTCAACTTGCAACACACTACCCATATATAATCTACTAAGTGCATTAGCCACTATATTGGCCTTAACCGGATGGTAAGGCACACTCATGTCATAATCCTAAAGAATCTCAAGCCACCTTCTCTGATAAAAATTCAAATCCTTCTAGGTGAACACATATTGGAGGCTCTTATAGTTAGTAAACACATCAACATGAACACCATACAAGTAGTGTCTCCAAATTTTCAAGGAAGACACAACTGTTGCTAACTCAAGATCATGAGTCAGGTAGTTCTTCTCATGAATCTAAGTTATCTAGAGGCATAGGCTATGACTTTACCATGTTGCATTAGAACATAACCTAAGACAACTCTAAATGAATCACAATTCACAACAAAGCCATCTAAACCCTCTGGTAGAGCCAAAACTAAAGTTGTCATCAACCTAGTCGTCAATTCTTAGAAGTTATTTTCACACTCATCGGACCACTAAAAATTCACCTTTTTCTGAGTCAACCTGGTTAATAGGTCAGCTATGGATGAAAATCCCTCGACAAATCTCCTGTTTCACCTAGCCAAAACCAAAAAGCTCCTAATGTCTATTGAAGAAGTGGGTCTAGGCCAGTTCTTTACTGCTTCTATTTTCTATGAATCTACTCAAACACCCACTTTAGATACCATATAACCCAGAAAAGCAACTGACTACAACCAAAATTTACACTTGATGAACCTAGAATAACTGGTGATCTTTGAGAGTTTGCAGCAGCACCTTCAAATGGTTTGCATGCTCCCCCTTACTCCGAGAATAAGTAAAGATGTCATCTATAAAGACAATGATGATCATATCCAAGTACTATTTGAATACTCTGTTCATCAAGTCCATAAAAGCTATAGGAGAATTTGTTAGTCCAAAAGACATAACAAGAAATGCATAGTAACCATATCATGTTCTGAAGACTGTCTTTGGAATGTCACATTCTCTAACTCTGAGCTGATGATAACCGAATCTAAGTTCAATCATGGAAAAATAATTGGCACCCTGAAGCTGGTCGAATAAGCCATCAATCCTAGGGATGGGATACTTGTTCTTGATTATGACTTTATTCAACTGATGGTAGTCGATGTACATTCTGAGCGAACTATCTTTATTACGCACAAAGAGAACTGGAGAACCCCATGGACATGATAGTTCTGACGAAGCCTTTATTAGGAGGTCTTTGAACTGATCTTTCATCTCGTTAAACTCTGTTAGAGCTATTCTATAAAGAGGAATGGATATGGGTTGCATATGTGGAAAAAAGTCTATCCCAAAGTCGATTTTCTACACATAGGGACTTTGGGCAGGTCTTTAAGAAACACTTATTGGAATTCGCTGACTACTGGAACTGACTATAGAGATGGGGTCTCAGACTCCGAATCCTTAACCCAAACTATGTGATAGATGCACCCTTTTGAGATCATTTTTTGACCTTAAGGTAAGATATGAAATGACCTTTTGACATTGGAGGACTACCCTGCCACTCTAAGATAGCTCATCTCAAAACTGAAGTCTTAAGACTCTGATTCTGCAATTGACTGAAGCATAACAAACATGTAGCAAATCCATGCCAAGGATGATGTTAAAATTGGTCATATATAGTTCTACTAAGCTACTGAGGTGACTCTATGAAGGACTGAGATTGGGCAATTTTTGTATACCTTGTTAGCTAAGACTGACTCACTGACTGGGGTGGAGACTGAGAAGGGTTCTAGAAGTTCATTAGGACTGACTCCAAATTTACATGCAATATAAGGATTCACAAAAGATAAGAAAGCCAGGGTCTAGTAAGGTATATACATAAAGAGAGAAGACTTGCAACATACCAGTGACTATGTCTGGGGAACACTCTTGATCCTGATGGGATGAAATAGCATAAAGATAATTTTGGCATTGACCGCCGCTTGTACTAGAAGTAGTACCCTATTGAGTTGTGGGACCTTCTGGAGCTGCTGAAGTAGTGGTCTGAGCTTGATTACCCCCTGCCCTTGCTTGGCATAGGGGTACTCCTTCAACCTACCCCATTGTCCATTCTTGACAGAGGGGAACTCCTTTAACCTATGGCCAATTTGACCGTATCAAAAACAACCCTCTCTTCCATCAAGACACTCACCTGTATAATTCTTACCACACTTAGGGAATACTACAAAAGTGTAGTTATCCCAAACACCGCCCTATGACTTAGAGCCTGATACCCTATTTTTCTAATCATGGCAAGGTCTGGGAGATGGAGCACTAGTTGCTGGAGCTGAATATCTTTGCTGAAATAGTGAGTGATTTCCACCACCCTACCTTTGATGAGAGTAGTCAAAATTTCCTGTCCTGACCTTTTTACTTTCCCCCTCTCTCTCCTTTAGTTTTTGTTTCTCCATCTGCTGAGTATAAGTCATAAGTCTGGAGATGTCCATATATCAAACTAATGTAGGTGTCTTACATTCCTTCTTAACCAAGTCAGAAATACCCAAAATATACTTACTCATCCGATTCCTTGGCTCGGCTACCATTGTTGGAGCATACCTGGAGACCTGAGTAAACTTCAACCTATACTCCTGAACAAACATAGATCTCTCAAATTCACAAATTACTCAACCTTAGCCTCTCTCAACTCTCTTGGAAAGAACCTGTCCAGAAAGGCTTTAACAAAGCAGTCCCAAGTCATAGGAGTTGCATTCCTGCCTGTACTGTCCTTTCACGGCGTGAACTAAATATGAACCACATCATTCAGTTGATAGGATTCTAACTCGACACTCTCAATAGGATTCACTTTATTAATGAAGTTTTGTGAATGCTCATCTACCTTTGACCCAAAGAACTCTGGCAGGTTCATACGATTGAAATCTCTGACTCTGGCACCAGTTGACCCACTATTTTGATTAGCAGGAATAGGTACTTACTGATTATATTTAGCAATCATCACTTGTGCCAATATCTAAATGGCTTTCATGATTCAAAAATTTATGACCTCATGATCTGGGACTGGAGGATTTGCATTACGAGCATTGGCTCTATGGGGAGGCATGATCTGAAGCACATAATTAATGGTTTAGAAGGGAGATATAGAGGTAAATTCTATTGCACAATATTGAACATAAAAGAAGTGGAGTTTTCTAAAAATGACTCATAGCCTCTCTCTCATATGTGTGGCATGATTCACACCCATAAAAAGACTCTACTTAATGTGGCTTTTAGACACCCTAGGATACCTTAAACCTGATGCTCTGATACTAAGTTTGTTACACCTCGAGCCTACACCCTATACATAACATGATGCTTAGAGCCACAGTGACCCTAAGCTAACCCATGGTCTGACATATATTGAACAATCACATGAATTTAAAACTGAGCGAAAGCTAAACTGAGAAAACACAAGTTTAGAATTATTTTGAAATTCTCTAAAATAGTAAAAATCTGGAAAGTACAACCCAATTCTAAAAACAAGCTGAATCTCTAACTCTATATCTGAAAATCCTCTACTAACTGACGAGTTTCTGGGATAAACCCCCAACTAACTCTAAATACTGAAAACTGAAATAACGAAGAAAGCACTATAAAAGCCCATCCTCATATGATGAGGACTCACCACTCATAGTCATTGAGATGGTACTGAATCGAGCTAATCACAATGTTGAGTTTGAAAACTTGGACCTGCATCATGATAGGATGTAGAATATAGAGTATGCGGTCAATACTTTGAATGTACTAAGAATACGGGACATGCAAAGTAAAATATAACTAAATATGCTAAAAATACTAAAATGGTGATAAACTATAAACTATAGTTGTAGTACAAAGGCCCAAACATAATCATGCATAAAATTTATAATGCAGGAATATTCTGAAAATATATAATAGAAATAGTAAATTTATTCTCGGGCCAAGTACATATCACTGAGTCTAATTATTTGGGAGAGTCTATTAACCAATATAAACCATGTAAGCTAAATGTGGAGTCCAATATATACACCCTATCTAGAGGACCCAATATACCTTGCCGAGGTATAGAGACATGATTAGCATAATCACTAATACTGAGGCCCAACTAAGAGGCTAAATAGACCTACAGTGGCACGCAGTTCTGGGACTGAGGGTAAAATAGGCCCTAGTCTAACTTGGTGCTAAGTACTACTCCCAAAATTAGTTTCTGATAGCTCATTTAAACTGAAGTTCTAGAATGCTATGTCAAAACTTAACTAATCTAAAAATATTTTCTGAAAGGTTGTAGATTGAAAAACTGGCTAAATTCATTATTTAAACTGAATGCTACTAACTGGGCTAAATTCTGAAGGAAAGTCAATTCAAATGAAAATACTATAATTTCAAGCCAAATTCTTGACTTGTCAAATCATGGTAAAAATCTATGCAAGTTGTTGAAATTCCAGTATGTCATTAAAACATGGTATAAACTGTATAACAAGAATGAGAACTTAACTTAATAGGAATTTGCATAATAGGGTAAAAACCCTAGTTTCATAAATCTTGAAATTCAAAAAGAGACTGGGGTTTTAGGCATAAGAGCAAACAAGACTCTTACTGAATATCCACATACCTGAACTTGAAGCTTTCTTGAAATAAAGATGGAGTCTGAATCTTTGGAGATGAAAGCCCTAGCCTTGAGCCTGAGAGAGTTTCTTTTCTTTTCTCTGAAACATAGTCGATGGAATGAGGGAGAATTATTCTAAGTCTGACTAAACCCCCTCAAAACCATGCCTAAAATGACTTGGTTTAGGCTTTAAAAGAGTGGAAAAAGACTAGAATACCCCTTACTTACAATAAAAAGTTGTAAAAAATTTCCATCGAATGGCCTGTCGCACATGCCACAACCCGTGATGGGGACTGTCAGGTTGGAACAGGCTTGGCTGGTCTTCTGGACTATTCCTACAGCTGAGGCCCATGGCTCATGGGACCTTCCATGATGCATGGCCTATGGCCATAGATGACAGAGGTTGGCTGAGCCACTGGGCATTTCCTACAGCAGGCTCCCATGGTGTGTGGTGGCTCCCACGGCTTATAGGCTAGCCCGTCAGGGCTAAAGAGATGGAAAGGTTCCCATGGATGGGCCAATGACCCATCAATCCATCCATGTCCCATGGCAGTTGCCCCTTGGACCTGAAATTTATAAAAAATTAGCTGTATTTCTAAGTTTAAATGTTGGTTTAGATTTTGAGGTGTTACAATATTAAGTCTCCATTTACTAGCTAGGATGTATCACATTATTGGCAAGCTGATAGATGTTATCTCATAGATGTAATCTTTTTTCTAACATCACATTTAGCATAAACAAAGGTAGTTACAATGTGTAGATTGAGTCTTGAACAAATAGCTTAAGAGTGATTTGTTGCTGATTATCCAGAATAACTACATCTACATTATCTTGAATAGAAAATCAAATCTTCCTATTATAGTTATACCCTAATTTTTCCATACCAAGCTTTCTTTGATACTTTTGAATATGCCTTTGGTGTTGAAATTATTCTAACAGAGCTATAAAAGAAAAGTGATGATGCCTATTTAACATTTGAAGCCAGTGAAAAGCTTTTTGAGTCTTAACAGACCTAATACTCCAAACAAAAGCTTTAACATCATAAAAAGTTGATGGGTTTGGTACCATTGGTTGTACTCCTGTAATCATTTTATTGACTTTTTGTGCTTTTATGTTCCTATTCTTTCTCCTTTTTTTGAATCTGTTGGTACTTTTTGGAGATAGATCTATAGTTTTAGATATCCGATTCACTACCAAAGTCATATCCTCTGCAACTGCTTCTTCATTTGTTATTTCTTTAGGTCTGTCTTGGTTACTTTTATATGATATATCCCCAACATTGTGCAAAACTAGGTCATGGAGGATATTGTTGGGATACTTCTCTTTCATCATGGTCATCTATTTTGCATTAGGAGACACCATGGCTAAAGGATTGGGGTCATGTTATCACCTTCAATGATTGTGTCTATCATACCTTCTTCATTGAGTTCATTCATACTGCTGTCAAGTGGTTGTTCCTCCTCTATATGTTGTCTTATAACAATTTTCCCATAATGCTTGTCCAGAACATTTTCCATTTCCCATTTGCCATCCAATGGTTGCTCCATTAAACTTGTGATTTGTGAGACCTGAACCACACCCTTCTGATCATCTAGTCCATCTATTACCTCCCTTGTTTGTTGCTCATTTGCAGTACATATAACCTCAGTTATTTCTCAATATTCCTCTTGTTCATCTGCTTCTAATTCTTAATCTACTCTGTCTCCTCACAATTTAGATGGTGATATTGATATATCCTTGTGCATCTTTTTTTATTTCTCCTGAGGATTCTGATCATCTTCATTTTCTTCTCCTAATGATTTATGCATTCCATTCTTCGGTATTTCAATGTTGACTTGTTTATTAAATTGTGCAACCCCTAGAGATTCGGCTGGTATCACTAAAGAGGACATGATTCCTTCTCCCCATTGTGTTTGGTTAATCCGACAAATTGCTTCACTAGTGGAGGTCTTCTGTGGGATTAAACTATCTATATTAGAATCACTTTTATCACTTTGTGTTGTATTCATTTGTGGTTTTTCTATATGTTGATCCTTTTTATTTGCAGTGTCTATTTTCTGTTAGTAATTATTATTGTTATTGTTGCCTGCATCATCACCTGTTATATCCACTGCATTGAGGGAATCAAACTTGTTACTAATTAGAGCCTTATTCTCATATTTCTTAGTATTGCTTCTACTTGTTGTGTTATTATGCTTGTATGACCTCGTCTGCCAATTGCCAGTATCTCTTACTACTTCCCTACTCGATAATATTCTGGCTTTTCCTTTCTATAACCATCTCACATGATTTCAAAATGCCTTTACTTCATCTCCCCTGACCGTATGCCTCTTGTTTTCTACTTTCTTGGCAGGTATTAGATTTGGAATTAGAATTTTGCATTCTTTCATATTATGTCCTTGTAGTTTTCATTCCACACAATACTTAAGAATGTAATCATATCGTACTTTAAAATTTTTAGATCTTATTTCCTCCATTTCCTCATTCTCTAAATCCATTATCACCTCTAATGGAAGTTTAGCCAGTAGGTCCACTATATCTTCACCCTTGTTCAACATGCCCTAGTTTTATTAATAGTGGCTAGATCAAGATATAAGGGTTCACCTATAGCTACTTCTAGTGAAAACAAAGCCTCACAAAATACATGGGCAATAAATTATGGAATGATATCCATGCCATATCCTTAGTTGTTTCTTTATGAATATTGAACTTCACATCATAGATCAGTGCGCATAAGATACTAGTAACCTTCATTACATGTGATGTAATATGATCCTTTAAATATAAGATTGATGAAGTCTTCCATTAAGAATAGCCTAATAAAATTGTGACGATTATGCAATAGAAAAATCGTGCAATTGCCCTTAGTACCACACTGCACTGGGATTGATTTCCTCAAAATTTTCTCAATTATTGGATAATTATTAATACGAATTTTAGTATTTGAATTACTATTGGTAACGAGCTTAACCGAGGCCTCAATATCTCCCTTTTGTCTAAGAGAAAAATGGATAATATTTTAATCAAAATATTTTCTATTGAGATTCTTTCTATATCTAGAATATTTTCTTTTCGTAGATAATTATAAATATAATGATTGTCACGCATATCAAAAAAGTTGTATTTGGATGTGTTGGAATTATATGAAATTTCTAAGTTCTTATTTACTTGAAAAGGTAATCTAGAAATAAATGAGTCACTTTTATTTTCATAATTAATTAAATTATATGATAAAGTATCTTAAAGATCCGGCCAACCATAAGAAAATTTTCCTATGACAGCATATTGAAGGTTTTCCATGATGTTAATGCATTTCACTTCTGCCTCCATCCACCTAATTTTTGGAACTCCATCTACGATCTGCACAAGTTTACTAGGGATTGCCTCAATTTTTGCTTGTGAACATTCTCTTTGCTTAACCATATCCACAAAGTACACATTGTAGTGTTATATTTGGTATTGTCCTTGACACTGCTTGTATTGGATAATAGCAGAAAATCAGAAAACTTTGGCAGCCTGATCATCAGAGATGACCGGCCGCCGACCATTATTGCATCAAGAATAGGTTTAAGGGATCATTGGAAGATATATAAGAGATATTCATTAAGAAATTATTCAAATAGACACTCTCGTATGACTACTTTTTAAATAGCATAGTGTACGTGTTTTGCACATCACCATGCCTTCTTGTATTCCATCTCTTCCACAAATTCCACATAATTAGTGTAGGCATTGCATTCAACACTGTCTGTAACTTCTGGGATGCCTCTGTATTCCACCAATTAGTGATAAGTTATTTCAATTGTTGTTCATCTACGTTCATACCTATACAAGTAAATAAGTGCTTCCATAGCTTTGTAGCTATGGGAGATGTTAGAGAAAAAAATGTGTTATTGTCTCCTAATTGCATGTTTCACAGCACCAACATCTAGAGACAATATTTATCCTTATTCTCTAAAAATTGCCGTTAGTGGGCAATCCTTTTTTATAGTGTCTTTCAAAGGAAAAAAATCAGCTTAAATGGTAATCCCTTTACCCATATTTTTTTTATATATCTCCCTTTTTCCTGTTTATGCCTCATTAATTTCTAGGGTGACTTCACCGAGAAAGTCCCTGTCACGATCCGATTTCTCAGGTCATGATGGCACCAACAACCTCCCTGTAGGCATACCAATCCCCGTAGCTCGGAACGGTTAATAATAGGCTACTAGCTAACTATGCATGAAGAAGAACAAGATATAAGTGAAAGCAGAAGATAAAAGTAGAAAATAAAGCAACTAGAATATATACAAAGGGAAACTAAACCATCCCATGACTTGGTATCACAGTATAAGATCCACTACTACATAAACAGAGTACAAGGGTCTAAAAGAATATATATACATCTTTCTCTGAATAACAAAAGAGAACATAATACAAAAGCGGAGATAAAAGCAAAGCTTCGACCGCAAAGACCTCACCCTCAGTCTCGGATGATCCAAAAGCACTCCACACGAGTCTCCACGAGTCAGAGGCAATGACCTATACTAGGATCTACACCAAGAAGATGTGGAGTGTAGTATGAGCACCAATTACAAAGCAACAGGTACCCAGTAGGCATCATAGGCCGACTAAACACATATGAGATATAAAAGCAGTAAATAGCAGAATGAAAGAAGATAGTCATAGAAGCAAACAGATAAATACACGGAAGCTAGCACAAATAGAATACAAGGAGAAACCAATCATACTCGACTAAATCCTAGAGAAATATATATCACAGAGCACATGTGAAGGAAAGAAGAATGCACCTGGGTTCCTTGCAATAACAATATATATAAAGAGATTTTAGGAAGAAATAGGCGGTATACCAGTAACCTCAAGTAAAGAAGGAAAGAAGGAAAGCAATTAACAAAATCATGTTGAAACCATACTACTAACGAAATCATGATATGGAAACAACTCTCAAGGTAGAAATCATCAGTATAGTCGAACAATATCTCTCAAATACGAATAACCAAAATAGGACCCAAATGCAATCATAAGAAGAACTAAACTACGATAGGGTAATAATAATAAATCTACCTAAAGTCCTAACGGGCGTCCATACACCCGAGGAACACATACAAGTGAAAAAAAAACCTTTAGCATCCTATACTACCAGAGCGTACACTCAGCAAATAACAAACAAGGGTGGGATCGAACACAATGAATGATATAATGCAATAGTATGAAAACCAAGTGTAACCATAGCACCATATGTACCTCCTCTGGTGTCGATAGGCCCAGTAGGTAGGATCCATTGAAGGGCTTCCCATGTATACCTCAACTGCACCATATACCCCTCCTCCGGCACACTCAGCACGTAGCCCCTGGTTTGGATCGGCAAGGTCCATGGAGGTCCTCGACCATATACTAAATCTCAAGATCTCAATATAATCATCTGAAGTGTATCCGAATCCAAACCAGTAACCAAAATCTCAAAATACATGCTCGGAGTCTATCCAGGTTTAAATAAGTTGAACAAGTCTCAAAAATCCTAAAAAGGGTGCCGGGGCATAACTGGGTCTAAAACAGTAGTAAAACCAGTCTAACGCTCAGCTCAATCGAGTCTAGTATTATTTCAAATCAGTAGAAAACCATGTCTAGCATTACGACTCTGTCGATTCTAGTGTACGTATGAAAACCGGCGATAAAATCATCATTTGAACTCTCTTACCCCAAGAAGATCCATAAATTCAGTTTCAAATCCCTTTTTATATTTGTTACCAAAAATAGGCCCTCAGGCCATTCAAGGTTTAGAAAACCATATATAGTTGGCCCGCAACCAAAACAGTAGTAAAACATGCAGAAAATCTCATTATATGGATGATAATGATATGCCAAATGCAACAACATCCCAACGGCTCATAATCAACCTATCGGCCATGCATAGGCTCCCATCGTTCTACAACATAGATAACCAGCTCTTCAATTGAATTATCAATGGACGAGACTCGCGGACATTCTCAAATAACCTACTATTTATTGTCCAGAGTCAAATACAAGGCCATACAGGACCACAAGGGTAATACTACCAATTACAACGAATACTTAAATGATACGAGTGAAACAAGATGGACAGAAATGTAGCGGACAAGATCTGGGATACCAAACTAATATAACCCAATCCAAGATTCTAATTAGTACAATTATATCCTATATACGCAAAGTCTAATATGGAGAAAATCATAACCTACCTGTCATCTGATGACAAGCTGCTGAAACGATGATGTCTAAGCCCGAACCGCTCCGAGAGGTCCCAAAATGCAATCACACTATCAAGAAGGTAATCTACGCGTTAAAACAAGACTAATAATATCCATATTGCTAAAAGTATAGCCGGGTCAAAAATTTAATCACAAGCGAGCTCGTGGGCCCCGCAACTTGAAGCCAAAAATGAAAAAGCACACGATGATCCCCATGCTCCCAAGAGTGCATGCTAAAAAATTTAGCAAAAATTGACCAGCAAAGGGGCTCAAACAGCCCACAAAACAAAAGAAAACAAAGAGGGAAATCGAGAGAGAATTTACCGTAAATTAACAAGGAAACTTACTGGAATAAGGTCGGGAAATGGTCACAAACCAAGAATAATTCCCCCTCCAAGCTTGGAAAGATTAGAAGTGAAGAAAATCGATGTTGGGAGCTAATTTTAATGGTGGAATGAAGTTGGTGAAATAAGGATTGAAAATGGGTGAGACGGCCAAAAATAGGCTGCCAGCGCTGCCCGTGCACACACGGCCAGGCGTTGCACACGCAGCCCAGACGCATGCTACCCAGGCACACACGGCAAGGCATAGGTGCACGAGGCCCAGGCACAGGCGCAGGCGGTCCAGGCGCTGCGCAGGCACATACAAGGAGGGAAGGGGGCGACTGGCATTGTTGTGCACACGCGGCCATACCCATGCATGGGCATAGTCCTGGTTGGTGCCATGACAGTAACCAACAACCAACAGTTATGCCAACATGAGAATTTTCATCGATGGACCCTTGGGAATGCACTTAGGGTCCCGCAAACACAAATGAGATGACCTATTTGACTAAAAATGGTATTTTGGTGTCACGACCCGATTTCTCGGTCACGATGGCACCTACAATCCCCCAGTAGGCGAACTAATTCCCGTAGCCCAGGATAGTTAGTAATGGGCTACTTTCTAACAAATAAGCGGAAGAATAGTTTAATAAGCAAAAGTAAGAGAGTAAGATGAGGAGAATAGATAACAGGAGTATATATCTACATATCCGGAAACTAAACCAAACCCCAAAACCTGGTATCATAGTATAAAGCCAAGACTACATACATGGAGTGCAAACGATCCAAAACAATATATACAGATCTCTCTGAATGGTAATAGAGTACATAAAGCAAAAGATAAACTAAAGCTAAGCTCTGATCGCCAAGAGCTCACCCTCAGTCTGAAGTAATCCCCAACAGATCTCCAAGCATGACTTACAGTGATCTAACGGTGATAGCCCATGCTAGGATCTGCACCCAAAATTGCAGGGGGTAGGGTGAGCACCAAATGTGAAGCATAAGGTACCCAGTAGGTATCATAGGCCGACTGGGCACATATAAGATAAAAGCATAGTAACAGACAGAATAGAAGCAAGCAGTCACAGAAATCAACAAAAGGTACACAGGAACTAGCCCAGAGGGAAATCAACAGAACTACATGTGAGGCCAGTAAGCCAAATATATACACCATAGGCACAGGTGAAAGTAAGAAACAATGCACCTGGGGTCCTTGCAATAACAGTGTATACATAATAAGTTTACGAATGGACGGTATACCGGTAACCTCAAGTGTAAGAAGAAGAGAGAAAGAGTAATGATAGGCATGCTCAGAGACATGAATCAAACTCAACTAATTATATTAGTCTCAATCCGGAAACTAACAGTTTAGTAGTAACCAATTTCATTCTTAACCGTAACAGGGAACAATTCTGTAAGTAAATAGCAAAAGTCTACCTACAGTACCCCAGCCGCCCATACAACCGAGGAACACAAACAAGTGAAAAAAACCCTCCGGCATCCCATACTACCGGAGCGTACAATCAACAAACAACAAACAAGGGTGGAGCCTCAAACAATGAATGATATGATGCATGAAGATCTCAAGTGAAATGGTATCTCTGTATGTACCTCCTCCGGTGCCGATCCAGCCCAGCAGGTAGGTTCCATGGAAGGACACTGCCCGTATACCTCTACTCCACCGTATAACCTTCCTCCGGCACATGCAGCCCGCATCCTCAGGCCCGGATGGCAAGGTCCATGGAGGTCCCTGACCCCATACTAAAACTCAGTATCAAAACATGTTATCCGGAAGCAAGTCCGGGTTCAAGATAGAGACCCAGTCTCTAATATGCATGCCCATACCCTGTCCAGGACTAAAGTAGTAGGAAAATATCTCAAAAACCCCTCCAAGGGTGCTCGGGCATAACCGGGTCTAAACAGTAGAAAGTCATCTCGGGTGCTCGGTCCGACCGAGGCTAAAATTATCTCAGGTAGCAAGAAAACGCAACTAGCACCCCGGCCCTGTCGAGTCTAGCGTTAATCGTAATATAAATCATAATTTTACCTTCTTTTACCCCAAAATATTCACAAGTTAAATCAAACCATTTCCAATTCATTTTCATCAAAAACGGGCCCCCGGGGCCATGCAAGGTTTAGAAAATAGTGTGAGTAGGCCCGAAGCCCAAACCATAGTAAAATATGGATAAAACCTCTTTATATGCATGGAAATGGTATGATCACACACAATAACTTCCCAGCTGCTCACAATCAACCTATCGACCCTGCACAGGCCCACAGCTACTCATCAAGCATAACCAGCCTAGAAGGATAATTCTATGCCCGGGACTCGCGGACATTCCCAAAATCCCACCTTCTATGTTCCAGAGTCAACAAGGTATCACAGAACCACAAGGGTAAATAAAATATATCGGCAAGTACTACAAACAACGGAGGAACAAAAGTAGGCGGACATGAATAAAGCGGTCAAGGTCTGTGGTTCCAACCTAATAAACCAACCCAAGGATACCCATTAATATAATTTTATCCTATATATGCGAAGTCTAGGGAAAATAAACTGTAACCTACCTGTCGTCCGACGACAAGCTGTTAGGACAACGATTTCCGAGCTTGAATCGCTCCGAAAAGCTTCAAAATGAAATCAAACTTGAACTCGGGATTGAATAACTTGACGTAAATTATCAATTTTCTTTCGAACATTTAATATAACGTCAACATATAATTGGTTTCACCAACCTCTTCTTCGTATGCGTATGTATATGGAGAAGCCAACAAAACATTACTCTAGGTAATGAATGAAATAAAAGTTTAAATGAACTTGTTGATTTCTAACATAAATAGCACCATTGCCACTGCTGTTCATTTTAAAAAGGGAAGATAAAATGGTTACATTTTAATTAAAGCAAGTGAGTTAGCTTAATGCCACATGTTAGAAATCATACAAGCTGCCACACTACACACTTCCACGTGGAAGTGTGTTGCTATCACTACACCATCTTTAATTCACTATATATGCATTCGGGTATTGCATAGGTTCGTGGTAAAATAAATATAGCTTTTTGAATATATCATAATGAATAGAATATTATTTCAAACAAAACCTACTATATTATAATAATAATTTTCAACATAACTAAATTTACTATCTCCGTTAAAATATTACAATGTATACAAACCTTATAAAATAAGTACATACACAATTATATCATGGTAAAAGTATTTTTCATAGACCTTTAAAATACTTTCAAAAAAGTAATAAAAAATATAACTTTAAAATAAAATATTTTCAAATATACGCGCGATGCTAATAAAATTCTTAAATTTAGGTTCGCAATTCACCATCGCACGATTTTGATATTCAAGAACTCTCTTGGAATCCTCCCTTATGTTTTCCCACTGTTTCGGAACTGAAATGGCATTTTAAAACGTGAAGTTGAGGCTTTAAATCGGTTTTGACCCGACCCGGTTCGAACCGGTTCGCGACCCAGTTTCTGCCAGACAGTTCGCTGTAAAACAGTCATAACTTTTTACTCTGAGATCAGTTAGACGTGAGGTTTTGTGCGTTAGGAACTAGACTCGTAGACCTTCGATTTGGTATTTCAGGGGACTTCTAAATCTTTATATATTGAGAGAAAATCTCTGAGACATTTTACCCAAAGTTCAGAAAATTTATTAAAGAAACTTACGATAACGTTTGCCGAATTGCTTGACTTCAAAACTTATCATATGATCAAACAAATAGACCCGGCACCAAAATACCGGTCCCGACAAGCCTTAAATGACTTGGGGCCGCTACAAACAAGCTTTAACGGTTCAAGGAAAACGTATACGTGGAAATAACCGGAAGGGTCGTTACATCATCCACTACTAAAAAGGACTTTCATCCTCGAAAGTCAAGGTCAAGGGGTACCTGAAGGCTCAAACAGCTGCGGATACTGAGCCCGCATATCTCTCTCGGTCTCTCAGGTAGCCTCGTCGATTGGACGGTGCCTCCACTGAACCTTAACAACTGGGATTTCTCGAGACCTCAATCTCTTGACATCTCTGGCCAAAATAGCCACCGGCTCCTCAACAAAGGCTAAACCCTCACCCAACTGAACTGAATCCCACTGCAACACATGAGACTCATCTGGGACATACCGACGCAACATCGAAACATGGAATATAGGATGTATAACTGAAAACATCGGAGGCAAGGCTAGCTGATAGGCAACTCTACCAACCCTCTGAAGAATCTCAAACGGCCCAATGTACCTGGGGCTAAGCTTGCCCCGCCTACCAAATCTCATCACGCCCTTCATGGGTGATACACGGAGAAACACCAACTCACCGACACTAAACTCCAAGGCACGAAGCTTACGATCAGCATAACTCTTCTGCCTGCTCTGAGCTGCCCGAAGTCTGTCCTGAATCACTCGGACTCGGTCTAAGGAATCTCGAAGCAGATCTGTGCTCTGTGTCCTAGAACTAAAACCATCAAACCAACGTACCGGTGATCTACAACGCCTGCCATACAAAGCCTCAAAAGGTACCATGTCGATACTCGAATGGAAGCATTTATTATAAGCAAACTCTACCAAGGGAACAAACTGATCCCAAGAACCTCCAAAGTTAAGAATACAAGCCCGAAGCATGTCCTCCAGAATCTGAATGGTCCTCTCGGACTGGCCATCTGTCTGAGGGTGGAAGGCGGTACTAAGATGAACCTCTGTACCCAAATCTCGCTGAATAGCCCTCCAGAACTGAGATGTGAATTGAGTGTCGCGGTCTGAAATAATAGAAACTGGGACCCCATGCAACCGAACAATCTCACGAAGGTAGATCTGAGCTAACCTCTCTGCACCATAAGAAGTCTGAACCGGCAAGAAATGTGCTGACTTAGTCATCCTATCAACAATCACCCATATGGAATCAAACCCATGAGAAGTACAAGGCAAACTAACAACTAAGTCAATAGTAATCCCTTCCCACTTCCAGTCAGGAATGGGAAGTCGCTGCATCAAACCACCAGGTCTCATGTGCTCGAACATAACCTTATGACAGTTCAAGCACCGAGATATGAACTCCGCTATATCCTGCTTCATACCACTCCACCAGTAAAGCTGTCTCAAGTCTCTATACATCTTTGCTGTGCCAGGGTGAATGGAGTATCTAGTACAATGTGCCTCATGAAGTATCAACTGAATCAAATCACTAATCCCCGGAACACAAAGGCGACTATGAAACCTCAGAACCCCATCTGAATCTAGAGTAGCTCGACTGGTCTCACCCTGAACAACCCGATCACGAAGGTCACACAACTGCTGATCCTCAAACTGACGGCTCTGAATCTGATCAATCAAAGTAGAATGAATCTCAACACTGGCGAGAACTCTGCTAGGATCCGACAAGTCAAGCCTAACCAAACGGTTAGCCAAGGACTGGATGTCCAAGGCCAACGGTCACTCTGAAACTGAAAGAAAGCTAGGCTACCCATACTCACTGTCTTCCGACTCAAGGCATCCGCTACCACGTTTGCCTTGCCCAGATGATACAGAATAGTGAAGTCATAGTCCTTCAGTAACTTGACCCATCTCCTCTGTCTCGAGTTCAACTTCGCTGACTCATGATATACTGAAGACTAAGGTGATCAGTGAATATCTCACAGTGAACCCCATATAGGTAATGCCTCCAGATCTTAAGCGTGAAAACTACCGCCGCCAACTCTAAGTAATGAGTGGGGTAGTTGCGCTCGTGAACCTTCAGCTGCCTCAATGCATATGCTATTACTCAACCATGCTGCATCAACACACAACCAAGACCAACCCCATAAGCATCACAATACACGGAGAAGCTCTGACCCTCAACCGGCAAAGTCAAAACTGGAGCTGAAGTCAATAAGGCCTTAAGCCTCTGGAAGCTATCCTCACACTGATCCGACCACTAGAATGGGACATCCTTCCTAGTCAGCATAGTCAAGGGTGCTGCTATGGAGGAAAATCCCTTAACGAACCGTCTGTAGTAACCTGCTAACCCAATAAAGCTGCGGACCTCAGTAGCAGTAGTAAGTCTAGGTCAATCACAAACCGCAGAAATCTTTCCCCGGTCAACCCTAATCCCATCCTTAGACACCACGTGCCCTAGGAATGCAACTGAATCAAGCCAAAACTCACACTTTGAGAACTTGGCATAAAGCCGATGATCTCTCAAAGTCTGGAGTATAACCCTCAAGTGCTGCTCATGCTCATCTCTAATACGCGAGTATACCAAGATGTCGTCTATAAAATCTATCACAAATGAGTCCAAATACGGGCCAAGAACCCTGTGTATCAAGTTCATAAAGGCTGCGGGCGCGTTAGTCAACCCAAAAGACATCACCAGGAACTCATAATGGCCATAACGTGTCCTGAATGCTATCTTAGGGATGTCCTCCGCCCTAATCCTCAAATGATGGTAGCTAGACCTCAAATCAATCTTTAAAAACACGGCTGAACCCTGAAGCTGGTCAAACAAGTCATCAATCCTCGGCATCGGATACCTATTCTTCACTGTCACCCTATTAAGCTGCCGATAATCAATACACATGCGCATCGACCCATCCTTCTTCTTCACGAAGAGAACATGAGCACCCCAAGGTAACACACTAGGTCTAATAAACCCCTTAGCTAACAGATCCTGGAGCTTCTCCTTAAGCTCCCTCAACTCAGCAGGAGCCATACGGTATGGATAAATAGAAATGGGCCTAGTGCCCGACTCTAGCTCAATATCAAAATCAATATCTCTCTCTGGTGGAAGGTCTAGCAGGTCGGTAGGAAACACATAGAGGAAGTCTCTAACCACAGGAATAGACTCATGAGAAATGGGGTCAACACTAACATCTCGAACATATGCTAGATAAGCTAAACACCCACGGGAAATCAACTTCCTAGCTCGAAGACAAGAGATGATCCCAGATGGTGCATGGCTAACAGAACCCTGCCATACAATCGGGGATACACCGGGCACAACTATGGTAATGGTCTTGGCGTAACAATCCAAAACCACACGGTGAGGGGATAACCAGTCCATGCCCAGTATCACATCAAAATCTAGCATATCAAGAATCATCAAATCACCCCAAGTCTCTGAATCACCAATATATAGCATACAAGATCTCACAATCCTATCCACTACTAAAGAATCTCCTTCTGGGGTCGAAACAAAAACATGAACAGATAATGGCTCACTAGCCAACCCCAAACAAGGCACAAAGTAGGCATATACGATGAACAAGTGGATCTAGGATCAAATAAAGTCATAGCAGACTGATGGCACACAGAAATCGTACCTGTAATCACAGCATCTGAGGCCTCTGCCTCTGGTCTCCTAGGGACCGCATAAAACTGACGATGACCTCCACCTGCCCAACTGCCATCCCTACCACCTGCTCTGCCGTGCGAAGCACCACCTCTACCCTGACGACCACCCCCTCTAGCCGGGGGCTGAACTTCTCGTAAAGGCTCTGCCAACTGAACTGTACCCTACTGAGGGCAATCTCTAGCAAAATGACCAATCACACCACAAGTAAAACAAGCCCCTGGCGGCCTACTCGGTCGAGATGAACCAGTAGTTCTCGTATAACCACCACGGCCTGATGACACCGGTTAACCTAAAGCTTTGATACCAAGTTGTCACGACCCGATTTCTCGGTCATGATGGCACCTACAAACCCCCAGTAGGCGAACTAATTCCCGTAGCCCAGGACAATTAGTAATGGGCTACTATCTAAAAAATAAGTGGAAGAATAGTTTAATAAGCAAATGTAAGATAGTAAGATGAGGAGAATAGATAACAGGAGTATATATCTACATATGCGGAAACTAAACCAAACCCCAAAACCTGGTATCATAGTATAGAACCAAGACCATACATGGAGTGCAAACGATCCAAAATAATATATACAGATGTCTCTGAATGGTAATAGAGTACATAAAGCAAAAGATAAACTAAAGCTAAGCTCCGATGGCCAAGAGCTCACCCTCAGTCTGAAGTAATCCCCAACAGATCTCCAAGAATGACTTACAGCGATCTAACGGCGATGGCTCATGCTAGGATCTGCACCCAAAGATGCAGGGGGTAGGATGAGCACCAAATGCGAAGCATAAGGTACCCAGTAGTTATCATAGGTCGAATGGGCACATATAAGATAAATGCGTAGTAACAGACAGAATAGAAGCAAGCAGTCACAAAAATCAACAAAAGGTACACAGGAACTAGCCCAGAGGGAAATCAACAGAACCACATGTGAGGACAGTATGCCAAATATATACACCATAGGCACAGGTGAAAGTAAGAAATAACGCACCTGGGGCCCTTGCAATAACAGTGTATACATAATAAGTTTACAAAATAGACGGTATACTGGTAACCTCAAGTGTAAGAAGAAGAGAGAAAGAGTAATGATAGGCATGCTCAGAGACATGAATCAAACTCAACTAATTATATTAGTCTCAATCCAGAAACTAACAGTTTAGCAGTAACCAATTTCATTCTTAATCGTAACAGGGAACAATTCTGTAAGTAAATAGCAAAAGTCTACCTACAGTCCCCCGGCCGCCCATACAACCGAGGAACACAAACAAGTGAAAACAAACCCTCCGGCATCTCATACTATCGGAGCGTACAATCAACAAATAACAAACAAGGGTGGAGCCTCAAACAATGAATGATATGATGCATGAAGATCTCAAGTGAAATGGTATCTCTGTATGTACCTCCTCCGGTGTCGATCCGGCCCAGCAGGTAGGTTCCATGGAAGGACACTGCCCGTATACCTCTACTCCACCGTATACCCTTCCTCCGGCACACGCAGCCCGCAGCCCCAGGCCTGGATGGCAAGGTCCATGGAGGTCCCTGACCCCATACTAAAACTCAGTATGAAAACATGTCATCCGGAAGCAAGTCCGGGTTCAAGATAGAGACCCAGTCTCTAATATGCATTCCCAGAACCTGTCCAGGACTAAAGTAGTAGGAAAATATCTCAAAAACCCCTCCAAGGGTGCCCGGGCATAACCGGGTCTAAACAGTAGAAAGTTATCTCGGGTGCTCAGTCCGGCCGAGGCTAAAATTATCTCATGTAGCAAGAAAACTCAACTAGCACCCCGGCCTTGCCGAGTCTAGCGTTAATCGTAATATAAATCATAATTTTACCTTCTTTTACACCAGAATATTCACAAGTTAAATCAAACCATTTCCAGTTCATTTTCATCAAAAATGGCCCCTCGGGGTCACGCAAGGTTTAGAAAATAGTGTGAGTAGGCCCGAAGCCCAAACCATAGTAAAACATGGATAAAACCTCTTTATATGCATGGAAATGGTATGATCACACACAATAGCTGCCCATCAGCTCACAATCAACATATCGATCCTGCACAGGCCCACAGCTACTCATCAAGCATAACCAGCCTAGAAAGATAATTCTATGCCCGGGACTCGCGGACATTCCCAAAATCCCACCTTCTATGTTCCAGAGTCAACAAGGTCTCACCGGACCACAAGGGTAAATAAAATATATCGGCAAGTACTACAAACAACGGAGGAACAAAAGTAGGCGGACATGAATAAAGCGGTCGAGGTCTGTGGTACCAACCTAATAATCCAACCCAAGGATGCCCATTAATACAATTTTATCCTATATATGCGAAGTCTAGGGAAAATAAACCGTAACCTACCTGTCGTCCGATGACAAGATGTTAGGAAAATGATTTCCGAGCTCGAACCGCTCCTAAAAGCTCCAAAACGAAATCAAACTTGAACTCGGGATTGAATAACTTGACGTAAATAATCGATTTTCTTTCGAACATTTAATATAACGTCAACATATAATTGGTTTCACCAACCTCTTCTTCGTATGCGTATGTATATGGAGAAGCCAACAAAACATTACTCTAGGTAATGAATGAAATAAAAGTTTAAATGAACTTGTTGATTTCTAACATAAATAGCACCATTGCCACCGCTGTTCATTTTAAAAAGGGAAGATAAAATGGTTACATTTTAATGAAAGCAAGTGAGTTAGTTGAATGCCACCTGTTAGAAATCATACAAGCTGCCACACTACACACTTCCACGTGGAAGTGTGTTGCTATCACTACACCATCTTTAATTCACTATATATGCATTCGAATATTGCATAAGTTCGTGGTAAAATAAATATAGCTTTTTGAATATATCATAATGTATAGAAAATTATTTCAAACAAAACCTACTATATTATAATAATAATTTTCAACATAACTAAATTTACTATCTCCGTTAAAATAAGTACATACACAATTATATCATGGTAAAAGTATTTTTCATAGACCTTTAAAATACTTTCAAAAAAGTAATAAAAAATATAACTTTAAAATAAAATATTTTCAAATATACGCGCGATGCTAATAAAATTCTTAAATTTAGGTTCGCAATTCACCATCGCACGATTTTGATACTCAAGAACTCTCTTGGAATCCTCCCTTATGTTTTCCCACTGTTTCGGAACTGAAATGGCATTTTAAAACGTGAAGTTGAGGCTTTAAATCGGTTTTGACCCGACCCGGTTCGCGACCCGGTTCGCGACCCAATTTCTGACAGACAGTCCGCGGTAAAATAGTCATGACTTTTTACTCCGAGATCAGTTGGACGTGAAGTTTTGTGAGTTGGAAACTAGACTCGTAGACCTTCGATTTGGTATTTTGGGAGACTTCTAACTCTTTATATATTGAGAGAAAAGCTCTGAGACATTTTACCCAAAGTTCAGAAAATTTATTAAAGAAACTTACGATAACTTTTGCCTACTTGCTTGACTTCTAAACTTATCATACGACCAAACAAATGGACCCGGCACCAAAATACCGGTCCCGACAAGCCTTAAATGACTTGGGGCCGCTACAAACAAGCTCTAACAGTTCAAGAAAAAGGTATACGTGGAAATAACCAGAAGGGTCATTACATTTGGACTCAACGGAATGAACAAAAATCCCAATGGAGATCGATTGAATGAAAATTAGGTCCCACACCCAAAAAGAAACTTTAGGCCAACTTTTCCAAAATGGAACATCATGGCCTAAAACGAGTTCGGAAGCCTCGAGACCTGAACTAAAGGTCCCTCTTGCCCAAAGTCGACATTCTAGAGCTAACAACGTTGTTGGAATTTTCATCCGAGGCTATCTTCTCCGAATGTTGACCAAAGTCAAACTTTCAAGTTCAACTGGCTAGAAAACACAAAAAACAACACAAAACAAAATCGAAAGCTCCCAGACCCTGACCAAGGGTCCACCTAGACCAAAATCCATGCTCTGGAGCTGACAAAACTGTTGAAATTCAATTTCGAGCATGTTTACCAAGAATGCTGATCAAAGTCAATGATATTCTAAGTTTAGGCTCTAAAACAGGGAAACAACCATAACGACCAAACAAACGGCCAAGGCTACAATCAAGCTCTAACAGTACAAAGAAAATGTAAACGCAAGAATGCCCGGAAGGGTTATTATATCATCCACTACTATAAAGGACTTTTTTCCTTGAAAGTAAAGAACAAGGGAGTGCCTGAAGGCTCAAACAACTGCAGATACAGAGTCTACATCTCTCTCAGTCTCCCAAGTAGCCTCCTTGACTGGTCAGTGCCTCTACTAAACTTTAACTACCTGAATCTCCCTAGATCTCAACCTCCTGACATCTCTGGCCAAAATAACTACCGACTCTTCAACAAAGATCAAACTCTCATCCAACTATACCGAATCCCAATGCAACACATGTGACTCATCTTGGACATATTGCCTCAATATTGACATATAGAATACTGGGTGCATAGCTGAAAACGTCAGAGGTAAGGCTACCTAATAGGCAACACCACCAACTGTCTGAAGGATATCAAATAGCCCAGTAGACCTAGGGCTAAGATTTCCCCGCCTACCAAATCTCATCATGCCCTTCATGGTTGATAAACAGATAAACACTAAGTCAGCCACATTGAACTCTAAGGCACAAAGTCTACGATCTACATAACTCTTTTGCCTACTCTGGGCTGCCCAAAGTCTATCTTGAAACACTTGAACTCTGTCTAAGGAATCGCGAAGCAAATCTGTACTCTTTGACCTAAACTCTAAACCATCAAACCAACCTACTGGCGATCTGTAACGCCTACCATAAAATGCCTCAAATGGTGCGATGCCAATGCTCGAGTGATAATTATTATTATTATAAGCAAACTCTGCCAATGGAACATAATGATCCCAAGAATCTCCAAAGTCAAGAACACAGGCCCGTAACATGTCCTCCAGGACTTGAATAGTCCTCTCAGACTGGCCATCTGTCTGAGTGTGAAATGTGGTACTAAGATGAAACTATGTACCCAAGTCTCGCTAAATAGTCCTCCAGAACTGAGATGTCAACTGAGCATCGCGGTCTGAAATGATAGATGCTGGGACCCCATGCAAATGAACAATCTCACGAAGGTAAATCTGAGCCAACCTCTCTATACTATAGGTAGAATGGACCGGCAAGAAGTGCACTGACTTATTCAGCCGATCAACAATCACCCAAATGGAGTTGAACCCTCAAGAAGTGCGTGGCAACCAAACTATGAAGTCCATAGTAATCCCTTCCCACTTCCATTCAGGAATGGGAAGTCGCTGCATCAATCCACCAGGTCTCATGTGCTCGAACTTAACCTATTAACAGTTCAAGCACCAAGATACAAACTCTGTTATGTCCCGCTTCATACTACTCCACCAGTAAAGTTGCCTCAAATCTCTATACATGTTGGCTATCGTAGGATGGATGGAATATCTAGAATAATGCGCCTCCCGAAGAATCAACTGAATTAAATCCCTAACTCTCGAGAGACAAAGGCAATTATAAAACCTCAGAACCCCATAAGAATATAAAGTAGCCCGGCTGGCCTCACCTCAAACAACCTAATCACGAATGTCACATAACCGCTGATCCTCAAACTAGAGACTCTAAATCTGATAAACCAAAGTAGAGTAGACCTCAACATTAGAAACAACTCTGCTAGAATCTGACAAGTCAAGCCTAACCAAATGGTTAGCCAAGAACTGGATTTCCAAGGCCAACGGCCGCTCTAAAACTTGAAGTGAACAGCTCACTGTCTTTTGACTCAAGGTATTTGCGTCCATATTTTCCTTGCCCAGGATGATACATAATAGTGAATTGATTGTCCTTCAGTAACTCGATCCATCTCCTCTGCCTAGATTTCAGCCCTCGCTGAATCATGATTTACTAAAGACTATGGTGATCAGTGATGATTTCACAGTGAACCCCATATAAGTAATGCCTCCAAATCTTGAGCGCAAAAACTACCGCCACCAACTCCAAGTCATGAGTGGGGTAGTTGCGCTCGTGAACCTTCAATTGTCTCGACGCATAAGCTATCACTCAACCCTGCTGTATCAACACACAACTAAGACCAACCCTTGAAGCATCACAATAAACTGTGAAGCCCTGACTCTCTACTGGTAAAGTCAACACTGGAGCTGAAGTCAATAAGCAATTAAACCTCTGAAAAGTATCCTCACACTGACCTGACAACTGAAATGGGACATCATTCCTAGTCAGCTTAGTCAAAGGTGTTGCTATGGAAGAAAACCCCTTGATAAACCTCTTGTAGTACGCTGCTAAGCCAACAAAGTTGCGAACCTCAGTAGGAGTAGTAGGTCTCGATCAATCACGAACGACTGAAATTTTCCCCGGGTTCATTTTGATCCCATCCTTAGACACCACGTGTCCTAGAAATGCTATTAACTTAAGCCAAAACTTACACTTAGAGAACTTGGCATAAAGCCGTTGATCTCTCAAAGTCTGAAGTACAATCCTCAAGTGCTCCTCATGCTAATCTCTACTCCGCGAGTATATCAGGATGTCATCAATGAAAACTATCATAAACGAGTCCAAATACAGGATGAGAACCCATATTTCTAACGATACCCATATTACTAAAAGTATAGTCGGGTAAAAATTTGGATCACAAGCAAGCCCGTGGGCCCCACAACTCCAAGTCAAAAATGAAAAAGTGTGTGATGATCCCCACACTCTCAAGAGTGCATGCTCCAAAATTTAGCAAAATTAGACCAACAAATAGGCTCAAACAACCCACAAACAAAATTAAAAAAGAGGGAAATCGATGGAGAATTCACTGGAAATTCACAACGAAACTGACCAAAATAAGGTCGGGAAATGGTCACAAGACAAGAATAATTCCCCCTCCAAGCTTGGAAATATCAAAAGTGAAGAAAATGGAGGTTGGGAGCTAATTTTAATGGTGAAATGAAGTGGGTGAAATAAGTATTGAAAATGAGGGAGATGGCCTAAAATAGGCTGCCAACGCTACCTTGGCGCACGCAGCCAGTACAAGCGCATGCTTTCTTGGCGCACGCAGCCAGGTCCAGGCACACGCAGCCCTGGCACCTGCAGGTGCAAGAAAGGACGGAAGGGGCTCGGCTGGCACTGTTGTGTGCACGCAGCCATGACCATGCGTGGGCATAGGCCAGGCTGGTGCCATGATATCAACCAGCTGCCAACAGTTCTACCAATATGAGAATATTCTTTGACAGACCCCCGGGAACGCATCTAGGGTCCCGCAAACACAAATGAGCTGAGCTATTTGACTAAAAAAGGCATTCCAAAGTCAACGGAATCGATGAAAATCTCAACAGAGGTTGATTTAATAAAAAGTGGGCCCATGTCCAAAAATCAACTTTAGGCCAACTTTTCCAAAATGGAAAACCATGGCCTAAAATGAGTCTGGAAGCCTTAGGACCCAAACCACAGGTCCAAGATGAGTCACATTCCCCACTTCCAGCACATGATTTGATAGAAGGAAACGTCGTTTGGGAATTTTAATGGAGGTGTGACGAAGATTTGAGCATTAAAGCTGTTAGATGTTGGGGTTTTCTGGGTATGCTTGAGAAACAACAAAGAGGGAGAAGGTAACGACTATACTGGGGAGCCGACATATTGTACGAGGTGCGTTGCTCATACAACACAGAGAGTAAGACGCATGAGAGGGCGGCGGCTAGAGTTTCTGGTGAGCTGTTGAGAGAAAAAGAAGAAGATGAAGCTAAAGGGGAGTTTGGTTGTCTGAGTATATTAGAGAGGAGTGTGAGGCATTTGGGAAAAGCTGAGGGATAATATGTGAGTGTGTGAGGGTATTAAGTGTGTTGGGCTAATGCTGGACCGGGTCAGCGAGTTATGGAGTGGGCTGGCGGGGAAAAGGGAGATAAAGATTGGGATGGAGTGAATATATGAATTGTTTTGGCCCAAAATGATGGCTGAAACAAAGTTGTTATAAGGTGGATTGAGTATTTGTCCATTTCGAGTTAAAGATGTAGCCAAATTGAATAGTAGTTAGGAAAATTCGTCTAGAATTCAAATAGGGATAAAGATGAAGTAATTAAAATTAATCACTCAAGCTTCTTTAAATTTAAACAAATTGAAATAATTCTTGTATTGAACACAGAATTACCTCTTTTATAATTATGAAATTAATTTATTCAATTAACCTCTTATTTGAATTAAATTAGAGAAATATCAAGTGTTTAATCTTTTAAAAGGACCTTTTTTATGAAACTAAACTCTAAAATAGTTCTTTTAGTAAACTTATATAAATTTCAAATAATTAAATATGAAAAAATATAAAGTGTTACTTAGAACTATTATAAAGCTGATTTGAAAATGATTTACCCTTTTTTATAAGATAATTATTTCAAAAATTGTTTAAAATTTAAAAAGGCTCAAGATTAATTCGTAATATGGAGGGTAAAAATTGGGTGTCAACAACTGCCCCTCCCTTTGGGTAGGGTGAGTGTAATGAACCCTGGGCAAAGGGAATTGACGTTCCTAATTTTATCCGACCACACATTTATCTTCCGTAAGCGGTTGGTTTTAGCACGAATTTCAAGGAATCATGGCCGAACTCTGGTATTGAGTTTCTTACATATCCCGGGTTACATGGGAATTCAGGCCACTTGTAGTTCAAGATGCATGATTTTCAAGGAATTTCAAACTATCCCAATTTTAGGGTACGGAGAGACCGAAAAGCTGGGGAGCAGGAAGATCTGGGGGGGGGGGGGTTGGAATGCAGCCGAGTTTTCAAAACAGAGCCCGCCTACATATCCCAGGAATTAGGAATCAGGCTTCTTGTAGTTCGACTCAATTGGTGGAAAAGGTAATATTTATGTTAAGACAACCTTTGGTTAGGGATGAGTGACGAATAAGTTAAGCTATAGAAAAGAGGCTTGTAATCTCTCAACTATGAATGTGGTGCACTTCACATCCATAAGTAAGATTTTACTTGGACATAATTTCCAAAGCTCGAGGTATATCATCATCCGGATTTGAAAAGAAAGAATATAACTTCCAGCGTGAGTTCAGAAAATACCCCGGATATGAAACTAAGACCCAAAGATAGGAATACCCACATGCCTTCTGATGGGGGTTTGGTTTGATGGTGATGAAAATTCGTTCTTCAACTCGCACCCAAAGAGTTTGGTATTCCTCTTTGGACTATGTCCCAGTTTGCTGCTAAGAAAAAGTTCCACGTTGTGATGCGTCCTTTTTAGTGTAGTCCGCACCTGTGGTTTTGCTGTAAGAATTTCACCCTTCTTGGATGCTCTCGACAACATCTTAAAACAAAATTGTTAGTAATAACATAATTTTATTTGGAGAGGTAGTTTCTTTGTCATACCTCACTCGGGATTATGTTCGAATCTTGTGATGTGACATCCTTTTGACGCGCTTTGTACCTATTGTTCTGGTTTGAGATTTTCATCCTCTTGGATGTTCTCAATAATATTTTGAAACGAATATGTTAGTAGTAAAGTGATTCAATGGAAAAAGATAGCTTTGTACCTTATTTTTCGCGTAAGTTGCTTTTTGAAGCCTATGTCATCCTTTCCTATTTTTGTCTTAGGAAATACTAACTTTGATGAGATAGAGACATGATAGCCTTTGCGGTGATTTTCTTTGTTGTGACTTAACACTTTGCGCATTCCCGTTGTTGCATCTTAGAAGTGTTAGATTTGCGCATTCCCATTGTTGTGACTTAAATACTTTGCGCATTCCCGTTGTTGCATCTTAGAAGTGTTAGATTTGCGCATTCCCTTTGCTGCGACTTAAACACTATGCGCATTACCGTTGTTGCGACTTAAACACTTTGCACATTCCCGTTGTTGCGACTTAAACACTTTGCGCATTCCCGTTGTTGCGTCTTAGAAGTGTTAGATTTGCGCATTTCCATTGTTGCAGCTTGAACACTTTGTATATTCCCATTGTTGCAACTTATAAGTGCTAGATTTGCGCATTCTCGTTGCTGCGACTTGGACATATTATATTATTCAATTCTATGGCGGTTGAGTATGGTGATATTTGAATGTGATGACTTTTATAGTCGTTGTTATGGTGATGGTCCTCTTGATCGTTTGTGGCATTCTCTTGAATGTGATAGCCTTCTTGGCTATTGTTAGTGGTCTTTTGCATATGCCTTTAGGGTAAATCTTCCTCATCATCTATATCGATGTGACTAACAGATATTCTGTTAATGTCAGGCTTTGGGTAATCTAGCACATCATCTTACTTTGGATAGAGGCGGACAGATACTTTTAACTTGTATACTTCGAGTGACCTTGCACATCATCCGACTTTGGATAGAGGTGGCTTACAAATGTCCTTCGAATTGCCAATTTTTTGGGTAATCCTGCACTTTTATCTAATCTTGGATGTAACACAACTTACAAATTTTGCTTGAATTGATAGCCTTTGGGTAGTCCTGCACAATATCAACGTGGATATGTCGTGGCTTATAGATAACCCTTGGACTATCAATTTTTTGGTAGTCTTGCACTTTCATCCAAGTTCAGATATTATTGTGACTTACGCATTACCCTTGAACTGTCAATCCTTGGGTGATCTTGCACACTATCTAGTTTTAGATATCACTGCGTCTTACAGATAACTCTTAGTTTTTCAAGTTTTGGCAATCTTGTAAACTATTCAGTTTCATATATCGCTGTGACTTACAGACGACTTTTAGCCTTCTAATTTTGGGAAATCCAGTTCATTGTCTGGTTTGGATGGCGTCTTACAAACGTCTCCCAGACTATACGCTTTAGACCTCAATGGCAAGCGATATTTGATTATTGAGGTGACAAGGCCTTTGCCACACGATTAAATATAGCGGCATCTTCTGGCGATTGACACTTTCGAATAAGAGTGCATAAATATCCTTGATGTCAGACTCCTCCGTCTTACGTGATATCGGATACAAATATGCTTCATGCCAGACTTGGCATAATAAGGAGTAAATATACCCTCAATGTTAGACTCCTCCATCTTACACGATATTGGATATAAAAGTGTTGAATCTCATGGCATAATAAAGGAGCAAATATACCCTCAACGTCAGACTCCTCCGTCTTATGCGATATCGTATATAAATATGATGGATGCCAAACTTGGCATGATAAATAATAATATCCTCAATGTCAGAAACCTCCGTCTCACGCTATATCAGATATAAATACGCCAGGCTTGGCATAATAACAAGGAAGCAAATACATTCTCAACGTCAGACTCCTCTGTCTTACGCGATATAGAATATAAATATGTTGAGTGCCAGACTTGGCATAATGAATGATGATAATAATAATGATGATAATGATATCCTCAACATTAGACTCCACTATCTCATGCGATCTTAGATATAAGCATGCTGAGGGTCGATCCTGCGCAGCAAGTGCGACTTAGGGACGCCCATGAATGTTATCCTCTTTGAAACTGGGTGGTAGAGGGAAATAATACTCGCAGCGAATGTATATGCGATATTAATGAAGATGATGGTCCTCTTGACATGGTCCTCCCGACATGCAAATATGATGGCCCTCATGGCATGGTCCTCTCGACATGCAGATATGATGGCCTTCGTGGCATGGTCCTCTCGATATGTAGATATGATGGCGCTCGTGGCATGGTCCTCTCGACATGCATATATGATGGACCTCGTGGCATGGTCCTCTCTACATGCAGATATGATGGCCCTCGTGGCACGGTCCTCTCGACATGCAGATATGATGTGTTCCTCTTGACATGGTTTCTGCGATATGATGCCATACAGTACAATGCAACATAATATAATATGATGCAATGCGGTATGACATAATATGATTCGACATACTGCTTATGCCATGTAATGCAGTATGATGCAAAGTGGTGCAATGCAGCATGAGGCAATGTGACATGGTGCAATATGAATGCAAAATGTGATGCAATGTAGTGCCATGTGATGCAATGGCCCATTTTTAAAGTCATAGAAAACATCACCTCTGGTCTTTATTTTGTCATGTCGACTCATTTATGGGTACCTGTGCTCAAGGCAAACGGTTAGTAGACACAGTGTCGCTCTTACTAGCGACTACAGTCAAATTTTGAGAAATTTTAAAGATGACATTTATGAAGCTAATCAAAATAGACTTTCATTTGAAATGTGAATGAAATGGTCGTGTCCATTTCTGGGGACAACCATAAATACCATTTTTGAACATCGTCTGTTCGTGGTAATTTCTAACTTATCAAGGATTGGCGGAGAATAATGTTGATATCTTTTTTGGTGTCCCAATTCGAAACTCACCAAAATGTCCAGATCCGTTTGGGGACTTGAGGATGCGACATACTGCTTATGCCATGTAATGCTGTATGATGCAAAGTGGTGCAATGCAGCATGAGGCAATGTGACATGGTGCAATATGAATGCAAAATGTGATGCAATGTAGTGCCATGTGATGCAATGGCCCATTTTTAAAGTCATAGAAAACATCACCTCTGGTCTTTATTTTGTCATGTCGACTCCTTTATGGGTACCTGTGCTCAAGGCAAACGGTTAGTAGACACAGTGTCGCTCTTACTAGTGACTACAGTCAAATTTTGAGAAATATTAAAGATGACATTTATGAAGCTAATCAAAATAGACTTTCATTTGAAATGTGAATGAAATGGTCGTGTCCATTTCTGGGGACAACCATAAATACTATTTTTGAACATCATCTGTTCGTGGTAATTTCTAACTTGTCGAGGATTGGCAGAGAATAACGTTGATCTCTTTTTTGGTGTCCCAATTCGAAACTCACCAAAATGTCCAGATCCGTTTGGGGACTTGAGGAGGTTGTCAGTCTCTGTGAACTACAAGTAGATTTGCCCATTCTAGGGACTTTTGCCATCTTTGGCTTCTTTTCGCTGCTTTGGATTTTCTCGCCAAATTTTGGAGCATCTGGTCTCGTTGCATTTCTTTGAACACGTTGGATAATGAGAGACTGCTTTCTAACATACTTTTGGGGACAACTTTCATCCACAAAAAAATTGTTAGCTTTTAGTGAAACTAATCTGTGTTGACCTCCTTCGATCTTCTGCTCCTTGCTTTGTCTTTTCTGGGTGCTTCCTCTCTCGGGTGCTCGTCGCCCTCGATTCCCCGGGTCATGGTAGACATAAGACATAAATCAAAATTAAAGGAGTAAAACTAATCTTTTGTAAAGGTTTTGAAATCACGTTCTTTGAAACACAAAGCTTTTGAAAAATGATAGTTTGCGAAGGTCTATGCCCGTCATGTCATGTGCTAGATCAATGAATGTACTCTATTTGAGGTCTTGATATTGCTTACATACTGCCGGCAAACTATGAAGATCCTTTGTCTTCCTACCTGGGTAATTCGGAAATGCTTTTCGAGAAATCTATCACAACTGGGGATTAATCCACCTTGGATTGGAGATTTCTGATCTCTTAGTATTGGGGAGCCCTTTGGAGTTTAATTCTGAATTCTTGAAGGAATTTGGTGTAAATTTTGAGGTTTTCCTCAAAATTTCTGCCCCAGTTAAAGGTTTCATGACGAATCTCATTCCATTGGAAAGAGACTTGAGACTCTGTGGGATTACGAGATTCTGTCTTCATATTCTTTTGGGTTGCTCTTCAGCACATTTGGTATTCTGACTTGCTGGAGATTGATCTTTGCCTTCTGAATTTTCGAGATTCCTTTCTCGAAAATTCTACCCAGTTTCCATTTCCTAGGTAATATGACCAAGCAGTCGTGGCACATACGTATCCCATTGAGACAGGAATCAGGTCAAACGTAGTTCCCACACTTGAAGTGAGAGAATGTTAGAAATAGATAAAGGGATGATCGAGGCCGACAAAGGCTGCCTACGTATCTTATTTTTGAGAATTCAGGTCGAATGTAGTTCAAGATAGGAAGGGGAAAGATAGATTTTCCTAAGGGGTTGACCAAAGCTGACACAGGTCACCTAAGTATCTCATTTTTGAGAATTCAGGTCAAATGTAGTTCGTAGATAGGGAAGGGAAACATAGATTTTCCTAAGGGGTTGACCGAAGCTGACACAGGCCACCTACGTATCTCATTCTTGAGAATTCAGGTCAGACGTAGTTTGTAGATAAAGTAAAGGGAATTTAAGATCTTACAAAGCAAATACGATCAGATAATGCCATTTCAGGAAAAGAAAATTAAAGAAAAACTATCCTCGGGCATAGTATCTCTTCACAACATCAGAATTGATCGATTTAATCCACACTTGACCATCCATTTCAGATAGAATTGGAGCTCCTCCAGATAACACCTTTTGGACGATGTACAGTCCTATCCAATTTGGTACAAATTTTCCTTTGTCTTGCGAAAGGGAAGGATTAACCATCCGTTCCTTGAATTAAATTCTGGATTGACCAGTAAATTTTGGAAGATGATGTTTGTTCTATTATTATAGGACCAGTCAAGGATGTCTATGTATGACCTGAGCAGACTGATAAGTTCTTTCTTTTGTGCCTTTCACAAATGAACACCGACGCTGATTTCTTTAACTTGACTATTGTCTCCCAGATTGACCACCTCAAACTCTTTTAGGTGGGGCCTTTTCTGTTCTTCAAAGTTCTTAGACTTCTTGGTTGTTCATTCAAGGACCATGACATCTTCAATATACTCCTTGAAATCATCATCATCTAGCCTGATTTGTTTGTTAAGCTCTTGACATGACATGATAGTGGCAGGTTTTAACTTATTACCACCAGCCGAGAGAGTCATGAGGGGAGTTCAACCCAATTCTACAGCTTTCACCGGGCATGGCATCCCTAATCATGGCTGCTTCGAGGGTTTCTTCTGTTATGGCATCGCATTCCTTGAATAGATCTCCTATTCCATCCCCTAAATCATCACTTGTAGGGAAAAACTGGGATAGATGAGTCAAAGGTCTTGTTAATTATCGATCATCCTCTTTGTTAAGAGTAGTTCATTCATACCATTTGTCATCAGTTTCGTCTATACTGATGATCACCCCTCATGTTTTGGTGAAGGATTGCTACTAGGGGAGGTTGTTTGGAGAATGGTGACTCTTTGATCGATTAGGTTCTGAATTTCGTGCTTCAGATTGAGGCAATCTTCAGTAGTATGTCCAACACTTCTTGAATGATATGCGCAATGTCGATCAGGTTTGAAGCATTTAGATGCTGGATTAGTAGGCTTTGGCTCGATTGTTTGAATTAGTCCAGCTGCTTTCAGTCTCTCAAAGAGTTGAGTTTGGGTTTCAGCTAATGGAGTAAAGACTCGGGGAGGTCTTTTCTTAGGATTTGGAGGAGATTTTTTTATTTTGGTATGTCGGGGTAGCTGCTTTGTGGTATGCTTGTGTATTTGAACAGAAAGGAATTGGTGCTTGAAAATTTGATTGAAAGTTTTGGTATGTCTGTGGAAGTGGTTGGTAATTTTGAGGTGGAGCTTGGTACTTTGGGGATGGAGTTTTATATTTAGCTCGGGCAGGGATCGGGGTTTTGTGAGATTAAATGGTAGACTTTTGGTGGCGAAGGATTTATTGAGCCGTATTTGAGAGACTTTTTCGTGCTCCGCTTATAAGAATATGCAAGTGTATTGTTGGAAGATTGTTCAGGTGCCGCCGTATTCAAGGGAGGGACATGAAGTAGAGACCTTCCTTCACTTAGGGTGGGTAATTTTGTATGAATGATCAAATTAATCAGACTTCTTATCTCTCTCATCTCATTTCTCATCTTCTCAACTTGTTGTGTCAGTAGCGTAATCAACTCACTTTGCTTAGATAGGAGAGTAGTCATCCTAGTTAAAGCGATGTTCTCAGTATCCTCAGTCATTATTGTTTTCCCTAAATTATGATCAGGGGAGGAAACCTTGCTTTCTCTTGATTTTGTGAGGTAAGAGGATTCTGCCATCTTTCTCAACACAGATAAGTTTCTTTACCTGTTACAGGAAAAATAAATCAAAAAGAAGAATATTTTAGATTTCATAAGTGGTAAACAATGCAAGACATTTGACTGGAAATAAACACATAAAATTACTTTTGTTAAGGGGAATAGATCAACGGGTAATCATTGGCTCGAGGGTTCAATGGGCAGGAATTTGTCCATCGATTTTGGGGTAGGTTGACTTGTCGAGTTTTTATCTTCCGATACTTGTCTTGTAGCACTTGATATGTTTTCTAAAAAAATTCAGCAACTCCGTCGAAGTGGAGGAATGAAAATTTTTTTAGGGGATGGGGTCCTAAACAAATATATTTCGGATAGAGCAGGTTCATTTTCTGCACAAGACTTAAAAGGGTTTTAAGAAGTCTTTGGATTTTTCAGGGGAAATTTGAAGAACTCCGATGGCTATTTGATAGGATTTTGTGGTGGACTTTATATTTTGCTTACTGTTTTTTAGAAATTTTTGGCACGGAATGGACCAATTTTCCTTGATTCAAGCAACACACATAGCACATAAAGCAGTTATATCACATAACAGTTCATAGCGCATCCTATACAGATATGTGACCTTTTATGCCAAAGGTAGGCCTAGCAAATTGAAGGATATGTATGTCGTTTGTAAACGTTCCATTGCACCAAAAATATATTTATACATATTGATTAAATAAAATAGGGGTACAAAATTATGGGAAAAGGAATGTATATCAAAATCAGTCCCACACAGGGGTACAATTCTAAACTAGGCCACCTGGTTGGTCCTTCATTCTCGAACTTCTTGGACTTCTTGCAAATTCTGAACGCCTTTCGGATGTCAATCTTCAAAAAATAAAAGACCATCTAAATATATCCCAATCCTGAGGAACAATGGTTCGTACAACTCGACATCACATCCTTCAATTGAGCACGTAGGGGATGATTGTTCTTTCGGGCCGTGGGCCCTTTTGAAAACAAGGTGGTCTTACTAATAGACTTAAAATCCCTCGGATATTAAGACATCTTAGGTCAATGCCTATTTTGGGATTTAGTTTCGCTCTATCCTGAGTTTCTAGAATAGGTTTCGAAATTGATCGGGAACCCAGGCGGACAACCAAGGCTAAAACAACAAGTGACCGTTAACCAACCGCGGGTCAACTACTTCACTCGTCTGTTTTGAAAATTGTGTGTTTTGTTAAGAACGATCGCAAATACTTGCGTAATCGCCTTTTTACCCCTAATGCAATCTAATGCTTTGCCAAGGGAGGCAGAATATGCCATGAATAATTTATAATTGCGGATAAGTAAACAAATAAGGAAAGTAAGAGATAATGCAAAAGTACCTCCCTAAACTATACCAGAAGTTGCTATGACACACCTAAACTTTACAAGGGTCCTATTACCCCCCCTAAACTCATTTTTTCTGTATTTTTGTGCTCCTTTTGTGCTGACATGGCTGCCAAGTCAGCACAAAGGAGCATAAAAATATTCTGCTACTTGGCAGCCACATCAGCAAAAAAGAGCATAAAAATACAGAAAAAATGAGTTTAGGGGGGTAATAGGACCCCCATACAGTTTAGGTGTGTCATAGAAACTTGGGGTATAGTGTAAGGAGGTACTTGTGCATTATCTCAAAAAGTAATAAAGTTACTAATTATTACAATCCCAATAGTTAGTCAAATAAGTTAGTTTCAAACAATAAAGTTAGAACCTAGTTGAATTATCCCCAGCGAAGTTGCCATTTCTGTTTTATGGGAAAATGACTTGTTGTTTGAAAATCATTTCGAAAAATCTCAAGTTAAAGTTTCAAAATATTTTCAATTTAAAATCCAGAGTCGCCACTTAGTTTTATGGAAGTAAAAACCAAGAAAAACTTAGAAGAATCTTTAAAATCCAAAAAAAATAAAATAAAAATCGAGATTTTGGGTAAGGGTTCAAATTAATACTCTTGGAAGGGTGTTAAGGCACCAAGAGTATCTGCTAACTCGCGGTTATCCGGACTTGTTTGAAAAACAACTTATTCGACTAACTTTTTAAAATATCTCGTTATTAATTGATGAGAAAAATATCTCGTTTTTAACTCGATTTAGGAAAAACATAGCAAATGAGACTTGATTAAAACTAGATGAATTTTGAGATTTCTTTGAGAAATATAGCATGATTCACTTAAAGGGAATTATAGGGATGCTCGATGAATATTTTTCATATGAAAATACAAGTAAAGTAGCAAGAAATGTTTCTTCTTTGGAGAAAATTCAACTAAGTTAAAAGTGTTAGAGTCCAAATAAATACAAATAATCCTAGACTATACAAAATAATAAGAGAGTTTTAAGGAAAAGAGAGGTGATTAAGCCCTTTTGGCTTAAACAACTTGGACTTTATGTCCAAAACCCTGTCCTAAGTCTAATTGGGCTTTAAGGCCCACTTCATAATCTACATCCTTGAATTTCATGACCATTTTGGGCGGTGTTGCTACTGCATTCTCAATTTGTGGACTTTAACCCATTTGTTCAGATTCAGACTTCTTGGACTATTGCTGTTGACTTAATTTTTATGATCTTTTGGCCCATTTATTTTCTCGGACAGATATCAGCTTCCAATTTTGTGGGTTAACTTGACGAGGATGAGGTGTTGGGTCACGGCCCAATGAAAATGCGAAGGAGGTTTGGTGAATCTGTGTTGGACTCGAGGAAGTTTCATGTAGCAAAGAACAAAGGAACGAATTAGAGTCTATACCAACCAGCAAAGTTGCAAATTACACCCAAATAAACTCATCTATTCAGGCCTCAAGCAAATATGATTATTTGAATATTTATCATGCTCATACTGAAATGGAAAACACATATATGAAACTGATCAGAAGGGACAGATTACTTCAGGGCGGTATATCAAGGATTGAAATTTTTCTCAAACATTGATCCTTGGTGACTTTATTCACAATTTTTCCGGACCTTAAACAATGACTAATAACCACCCCTTCAAGATAATTATCAGGGTTCTTAAACATGGCCAAATCACACACACAAACTTTGAGGCATTGAGTCTATTAACACGACCAAATCATACAACTAGGAAAGAGGTGGCAAGAACATGTTAAACATGTAAAATATAATCGACATTTACTCTAGTAAGCCAGAAAGTAGAACCTTTAATATGCTCACGAGCTAACATATGTGAAGCTACAGATTTCAACAAGTAGACGATTAACACTCAAATCCATTTAAAGATAGTATATTCACAATTGTAAGAATTTAAGCTTGCAAAGCTGAATATTCTAAACAAATTTCAACCACACCATGAAAGGATTACAAATTTGATCTTAGCCGGCATGAATTTCACTTGAATCATCTACTAAAAATGGACTCAAGCCATGGGAAAACAGAGGGACAGAAGTAGATTTTTATGTCAAGGAAAACTCTTTAAGCATGAAGCTATTATGATTCTAATAAGAGTAAATCTTAAAAACTATATGGCAGATCTCGGGAGATGCTAAAGGGGGTTAGTCCAATAACACACAACGCTAAACTTAGATAAGGCAACATTTTTTAGCACATTAGACCAAAGCAAACTGGGGTACATAAAGTATGAGGACATTAAGTAATAAAAAATTACCTTGTTTTAATAGGTCATGACTAATCTAATCAGAAAGATATGCAGATTTCAACCGATGAAAAACATGCTTAATGAAACAGAAAATAATAAGCATTCAAATTTAACTGATTTTAACATACGAGGCAGAACCTGTCAAGGAATGAAAATGACAACTAAACATGAATTTAAATCGAGCCAAACACATATGAAGCATGAGATGAGTAAGAACAAACACACCAAAACAAAGATTGAAGTCCCAGAAATTCAAGATCATATTCGAGTAAAAAGCGACAAAGACTTTAAAAACACATACAATATATGCTTGTTCACATAAAGCGTACAAACAGTATTTTTAAGACTGGGAAGAACAGAACACAAGAAAACAAATGAAAATCCTCAAAACTTAGATACTTGACAACAACTTTAAGAAATAGATTTTAAAACTTTCACTCATAATTGCTTAACACCAAATTAAACAAGAAGAAACAGCCTAAAACCAGAAATCTCAAAAAAAGAATTCATAATCACAACATAGGCAGCCTAAAACCAACAGAAAAACATTCCTAAATAAGAAGGAACAAACGAATTTACATTCTGCTAAAGAGACGAAGGAAGGAAAAAAGGGCGAAGGGTTAGACCACCGAAATTAGTATTTGACTTTTAGTATGTTTGTATCTAAAGTTGACTCGGTTGCGTAAGGTTAGAGAAATGCTTCCCCAAAACCCTCAGTTTTACCACAAGTCAGCTAACCCAACACAAAGAGAGGGGAGGGATATTTATAGGGAAATTTTGGGGGTGAAAAGAGGGGGAAACAAAGGGGTAATTTTCTGGGAAATCCTTTGGAATTTGAAAATCCCTTGCTTGGGATAGGCTTGGACAGCAATGGGATTGTAAAAATTTGTAAAATTCCCCACTAAAAAAGTGGAGAAATTGCCACCTAGGGCTCTTTCTAGAACATTCCCCACCGTCAGCACATGATTTGACGGAGGGAAACATCGTTTGGGAATTTTAACAGAGGTGTGATGAAGATTTGAGCATTGAAGCTGTTAGACATTGGGGTTTTCTGGATTTTCTTGAGAAACGACGAAGAGGGAGAAGGTAACGACTATACTGGGGAGCTGACATATTGTACGAGGCATGTTTCTCATACAACACAGAGAGTGAGACGCGTGAGAGGGAGGCGGCTAGGGGTGTTTGGTTGTCTGAGTATATTAGAGAGGAGCATGAGTCATATGGGAAAAGCTGAGGGAGAATATATGAGTGTGTGAGGGTATTAAGTGTGTTTGGCTAATGCTGGACCGGGTCAGCGAGTTATAGAGTGGGCTGGCAGGGAAAAGGGAGATAAGGATTGGGCTGGAGTGAATATATGAATTGTTTTGGCCCAAAATGATGGTTGAAACAAAGGTGTTATAAGGTGGATTGAGGATTTGGCCATTTCAAGTTACTGATGTAGCCAAATTGAATAGGATTAAGGAAAATTCGGCTAGAATTCAAATAGGGATAATAATGAAGTAATTAAAATTAATCAATCGAGCTTCTTTAAATTTAAATAAATTGAAATAATTCCTGTATTAAACACAGAATTACCTCTTTTATAATTATGAAATTAATTTATTCAATTAACCTCTTATTTGAATTAAATTGGAGGAAAATCAAGTGTTTAATCTTTTAAAAGGACCTTTTTTTATGAAACTAAACTCTAAAATAGTTCTTTTAGTAAACATATATAAATTTCACATAATTAAATATGAAAAATGTAAATTTTTAATCAGAACTATTATAAAGCTTATTTGAAAATGATTTATTCCTTTTTACAAGACAATTATTTAAAAAATTGTTTAAAATTCAAAAAGGCTCAAGATTAATTCGTAGTGTGGAGGGTAAAAATTAGGTGTCAACATGTGTAACCTCTCATAACAATCCAGTATGAACTCATAAGCATCCTCCCTATCTGTACCCTGAAACATAGGAGGCTTCAGCTTGAGAAACTTGGTCAGCGTCTCATGTTCATTTCCTGTCTTCACTGGGCCTAGCATTGGCCTGAAGAAGTCATATGTGCCTGAAGCTGCATCCATCCTAGGAGCCGTAAGATCTTATGGTTGAGTTCCCTGTGCCTGATTTTTAACTCCCACGGGTATGTCTCCAGCACCAACCAAACCACTCAAGAAGTTCCAAGCCTACTGAAATGCTTCGGCCGTCATAGAGGGAAGGTCTGCACCTCCAGCCAGTGCCGCCTCTGCCTCCACCCGTGCCCCTTCATCTTTCACAACCACTTCCACTTCCTCGACAACTTGTTCCTGAGGCAGGGGATGGGTTGCCTCTAGCTCTCCTGCGGCAGCTTGAGCCCCACCCCTGGCGGGTGTGGCTCTTCCTAGTGCTCTTCCCCTTCCGCTGCCTCTACCATGGACAGTCAGGCCCACTGCAGGGACCACCGGTCTAGCTCCATTGTTCCTTGAATTAACCATCTGCGAAAAGAAGAGTGAAGGATCCACATACCAATTTGTATTACCAGATACCAATTGGAATCAATTCATAGCACGATGGAAAAAAGAAGAGATATTTTCCTAAAGTCTTATAGCCTCTCAAAGAAAAGTACAGACGTCTCTGTACCGTTCCGCAAGACTCTACTAGACCTGTTTTGGTACGACGAGATCAACAAACCTAGGGCTCTGATACCATCTTTGTCACGACCTAGGCCATCGTGAGTGGCACCCACCCAACCCCCGGATGAACGAACCATTAGAGTCCAACTCTTATCCTAGCCTAACAACTTAAAACCATTGCAGAAAAGTAAACTAGTATTCAATCATAAATAAAAATCAACTCTATAAATAAAATAAACTGCGGAAATTCCTCCCTAGAATCTGAAAGTCATCGTATCAAAAACATCTACCAAAAACTAGAGTACAGGGATGCAACCCCAAAAATAGAAATAGTCTAAGCCCGAACAAATGGGCTACAACTCAACTAGATGGACACCAAGGTAGCTCAGTCGAATAGCTCACCCTTGATATCTCGGAAAGTCTGGCCTACCAGTGAGGTCGTGCGTCAACCGCTGAAAGATTTCCTGTACTCACAAAAAGACAAGCAAGTGCAGTATCAGTACATAACCACCGTGTACTGGTAGGATCATCAGCCAGTTCCAAATAAACAATGTATGAGTAGTACAAAATCAAGTAAGACTACAGAAAACAGATAGGCAAGTCAACAGGTATTCCTAGACTACAAGTCTCTACCTAACTTGTCTCACATGTAAATCACTTAACAGTTATGATCAATAATCTAGAACAATAACAGTCATATCCCGTTACATATCCCGGACCCACCCTGGATCCCCTCTATACAACACCTAAGTGTCAGACATACAACCTAGTTTACACCAAGACAAAAACTCATAACATAATACAACAACCCGGCCTCTCAAGGACCAAAATACACAACCCCAATTCATAATCACAACCCAGTCCACTCAGGGAACCATTAATAAAGATGCAAAAATATAAGAAAGTAAACTCGTACCATGCGTGGTACCCGAGCCAACCGTTATTATTATCCTATACCAGGCGTGGTACCCGAGGCAACCATTAGTATATTTTGTACCAGGCGTGATACCCGAGCCAACCATTAGTATTATCCTGTACCAGGCATGGTACCCGAGACAAATGAAAGTCAAACTTTGTACAGTCACAAAAATGAACAATCAACTTGTAAACCAACAAGGAAAATACAACGTTCAGTTTACCAGACTACTAAGCAGGACTATTAGACATTTCTAATCATTTCCTAAGAAATGCATCTCATACAAATACTTAGATAAGAGTACTTAAACGCACAAAGCATATAGGAAGCAAACCATCACCTACCTCGAATGAACCAAATCTCTACTCAATCGGAGATTTCCCGTTTCCCAAAGTTATCGCCGGTTCTTGGTCTAATACAATGAACAATAACCAATAATCAATCTTTATGGACTAAATTTCACTTGGATTACCCAAAATCCCAAACCCCAGACCACCCATGATAATCCCACCCCTTTTTCCGGGCATTCCCACCATTAATTCACCTAGTTCTACCGTTCTTATGGGAACAATTAGGGAATTAAGGTCACATAATCATAAAGTAGTGGATTTAACAACAACCAAGAACTTCAACACATAGAATCCCCCTCTTTCCCCGGATTCTACCCTCTAAGCCATTCCAAACTCTTCCCCAAGTCAACTCCTAGAAATTCTACCGCATATAAAAAGTATTACGGAGTTCGGGGAGTAGAAACATTACCTTTTGAAGGAAAAACGATGAAGAATGGAGGAAATTTGCCTTAAATCGCCCTAGCCCTTCTCCCAAACAAACTTGTGAAAACTGAATGTTTTTGGGGAATGTTTCTGCATTAAATCCCGTCACACTCCGCTATAGCAGTCCACTCCGCTATAGCGGTACCACTGTAGAGGAGTCAACCGATATGGCAGAGGTTGACTGACTTGACTTCCGCTATAGAAGTAATTTTTCCGCTATAGCAGAGGTCACCGTGGCGGAGAGGTAGCGCTCGTCACCAATAGAATGTCAAGAATTCTCCAAAATTGGTCCATTTTATGACACACTTATTTTCCTGACGTCCCAGAACAAACCCTTCACATCAACCTTGATTTCAAGAGTTCTACTTACCCGAATTCGATTCCAAAAAATCCCTCAGACTCCTTTATGTATTAGCTAAAAGGAAAACTAGCTCAAATCAAGAGGTCTAACCCAATCCTTATCCGGATTACCCTAGACCATACCTCACTCCAAAATCGGTCGAAACTAGCCTAGCCCATAATTTCAAACTCCCAAACTCGGAGTGTTCTAACTCTAATAATTGGCCTGAATGGTTTACCCGTAATGACAGACCCGGTCGTTACAATATCAGGTGTATCAATAATAATATCTGCATAGCTTCTTGGACCTAACACTCATGAATAAACTCAATACTCAAGACACTATTCATACTTAGCCAATTCAGCCCACTCATACTTCCTTTTCATTTAGCCTATTCATACAAGCACAACAGGAAAAGCATACATAATACAACCATGTCTGGAGACCAATCACGAGTTAAACAATTTCACTACAAATATGAAATAAGGTAAGTCATAACTCCAATTCAAACCATAACCTACCTCGAATAAAGATATCACCCCTGCAAGCTATTTCACCACTGCTTTGTCCTTTCATAACTCTACGGAATGTACAAAGTCTCAAAATAACATTAGTAGAAGAGTAATTAGACAATTGCCCTTCATTTTAGGCTTTGGGAATTAAACCCAACCATTCTACCTATTAAATAAGGTTTTTAGAATTCCATAAGGGTTAATTAATTACTAATTACACCTATCACATTCATAGGATCAAGAACCCAAAGTTTCTAATCAAGTTCATATCTTTTTCACTATTTTTATGTCTAAAGGTTTCACCTTTATGGAACCCAAGGTTCCGCACTAACCTTAAACATATTAAGAACTAATAATTTCATGTTAGAACTCATAAAAACATGACTTAAGATTAATTCTAGGTGATTTTACACATACCCATAGGGTTCTTTCCCAAGTTTGTACTTCTAGGGCTTAATTGTAAGAAATCCACCATTAATGAGAGGAATGACTCAGAAAATTGCAAGTCGCACAGGTATATTGCCCCGTAATCTCATCGTGATGGATGGCTCTCCATCACAATGGATTATCGTAATGAGGATCAACTCATCACAATGGACCATTGCGATGAGGCATCCTATCATCGTTGCGAAGGTCGATTTTCGAAACATTACCATTTTACTCCTAGATCCTCATTTCTTAAAACACATTATTTTATAGACATCACGAATTATTTCCAATGCGGCAACTATCATATCCGTAGTTTTATGACTCTGATTCTCATCCCAAAACTTGCTACATGATCCGACAGTAGTTGGATATCGACAAATAAACACCACACTACCCCATGATATCACATGAAACATGAATTATACCTAAGGCATGGAATACTATATTTTAGTCTGATCTCACCCTAGCCTGAGATTTTTTAATTCTCACCTAGGGACTTTTCTAGTCGGGTACTTATGCCTTAATTCAGTATAACGACAGAACAAGGCATTACATTAGATACCAATTAAACAATTATTCATCCTCAAATGACAATCAAGAAGAAAACAAGGGGAAAATAAAGATTACTTGAATCGACGAATAAGTGAGGATACTTGTTTCGCATTTCTTCCTCAATCACCCAAGTGGCCTCCTCAACAGGACAATTCTTCCACTAGACTATCATGACCAAAATCCGGTCATGATGGCACCTATCTCACCTTTTTGATAGGTAAGCCAACCCAACACCATTTATGAAAGAATAAGATTAATAAGCAGAAGAAGTGAAAACAAAACTGAATCTTAATTGGATTTCTATAAAACAGTGATGAAGGATAATCTGAATCATAACAATCATCTTCAAAACCTGGTAGTCATAAGGTACAAGCCTCTAAGTATATAATACAATCAAAAAAAATAAAAGTATCTCAAAATACAAAAAGAAATACATAAAACTAGGATAGAGGGAGATTCGATAGTCATCAAGAACGGTGGTTGCTACCTCAGTAATCTCCAAAGATAAACCAAGAACGATGACAATCAATATCTTGGAAGAACTGGATCAATAACTGCACACAAAGTGCAGATATAGCAAGCGTGAGTACGAAAACATGTTCACTTAGCAACATCATCGGCCGACCCAATTTTAAAGTGATGGAGATAATAACCCACCCGAGACTACTTACTACAACCTACACGCACCTGCAAACAGGAAGGCCACACCTAGGCTAACAAATAAATAATCACTACAATAACACGTGTATAGGTATAAAATTTAGTACAAGTGTCATCCCAAAGCAGTCAAAGTAAGGCATCACATTATCATATTAAACTTTCCAAGCCAAAATCAGTACAAATCAATTCAAACAAGAGAGAATGTATGAATGTATGCAATGTATATGCTATAAACACACTGTGTAGGCCTTCACTCCACTCCAAATAACATTGTACAGGCATGCACATCTGATCCAAATAACAATGTACAAGCATGCACATCCGATCCAAATAACACTGTGCAGGCATGCACATCCGATCTAAATAACACTGTGCAGGCATGCACATCCGATCCAAATAATACTATGCAGGCATGCACATCCGATCCAAATAAAATGCAATGTATGATATGCAGGCGTGCCACTCCGATCCTAAATATCATACACAATCATCAAGTAAAGTATTTCATCTCATGTATCAATTCAAATATCAACCAAGGTTCCCCATTATCAGGCATAATCCACAACAAGTATGCTAGCAAACAGGGCAAAATAGTTCAAACAAGTTAATTAGTTAGTTTTATATGTTCATGAAATATGGATACCCGTATAGATACTCTTCATTCCATCTATATGGGACCCCTAAATCCCCATTACTCCCCTTTCATATCATAACATATAAGCACCTTGAAAAGAGTCAAAGGAACCTCAACTTGCTTTAATAGAAGACTCGTACAATCAATGCAAACCCTTTCCCTTCTGAATTATCTCTGAACGAGCCGAATCTATCCAAATACGGGTTCTACATAAGAATACAAGACTATAGACACTCATAGACTATACTTAGGATTTGGGTCCAAAGTTAACTAAAAAGTCAACTCTGAGCCCAAAAGGGAACAACTAGAAATTTTTTTGAAAATCACATTACCCACAACTTAAGAAGTTCAAATATGAAATTTCATCAAATTTGAAACCATCAAAATATCATTCTTTAACTTTTACTGAAAAATCCCCCCAAATTCTCAAGTTCAAATGCGGTTTAAAATGATCAAATTTAGTAAATTAATGTCAGAATCAGTTTACCAATACTATAAGGACCTTAGATTCCCAAAAATCAATGAAAATCCACCACCAATTGATCATTAAATCAAGAACTTTTCATTTCATAAACTTTGGGGTTTCAAATCTCGACTTGTAAATCAAAATTATGGAAGACGTAAAGTATAACATTGAAAAATGAATAAAATGATGGTATAAACACATACCCACTGATTATATGAGGAAAACGCATCAAAAATTTCCTCAATCGGAGTTTCCTAGCTCCAAAAATGCCAAAAATACAAAATCCCAAAATCTGCCCCCTTTTATACTCAGCGATCTCCGCATTTGCGATCGTTTTTACCACTTTTGCGGTCTTTTATCGCAAATGAAGCACCCACAATTGTGGTCCAAGTCCGCATTTTCAGTTGCACCAGCACAACAACAACACAAATTGTAAAAAGGTCATAACTTCCTCATACGAATACAAAATGCGACGATTGCTTTTGCATTGGTTTTGAAATTTTAGTACGGATCTAATGGTATCATCCAAACACCAAATAAAGATCATTTTCTTCAGGTGAAACTACTAAAACTCAATGACGATAAACTCCAAACTCCAAACTCCAAACAAGTACTCAAAACTCATCCGAGACCTACCGGACACAAACCAATAGTGCAAACTACTTGTAAAATACATTCCAGACCTAATGGAATTATCAAAACACCCATAGGAAGTCATATCGACCAAATATTGAACGAAGTCAACTCTTAACTTAGAAATCTCCAAATTTTCAAACAATGTCTCATAACTCATTTTGAAGCCTCGAGAATCGAACCAAACCTTCGACTAGACCAAAAGTAACCCTCTAGTCCTAGTGGAACCATCAAAACTCAAAAATGACCTTTCTAACCTTGGATGTTGACTTTGGTCAACTCTCTTAAGTTTCTAACTTTCAAAACTCAAAAACTCTTTCAAAACGCATCTAAATATCTCAAGACTCGAACCAATAGTCCTACTAACACAAAAACCATGTTCCAGAGCTGATGGCACTGACAAAAATTTGATTCGAGCTCAAATTCTATGGATGTTGACTAGAGTCAACCATATCAGCTTTCCAACATTTCAAGATGAGAAACTTGCATAATTCTCAACCAACTACCTCGAGGACCATGCCTCCCACTCTCGCATACCATGAATACCATAAGGCTACTACAAGAGAGGTTAAAATGGTCAAAACATACCAAAAATCAATAATCAATATAAGGGTTGTTACATGGACCTTCATAGATGCAATTTCCTTGGTTCTCAACTTTCGGACATCCCAATCAAATATAGCAATGGCTTGTTTTTCATAAGAAAGGTTCAAATCTAGCAGAACTGAATCCCATTGAATGATATAATTACCATCACTGTGGTACTTCTTAATCATCAACACATAGAATATAGGATGAACTCCTGACAGACTAGGTGGTAAAGCCAACATATAAGCCACTTGCCCCACCTTCTAAAGAATCTCGAAGGGCCCAATGTATCTCAGACTTAACTTGCCTCTCTTTCAAAAATGCATAACACCCTTCATGGGTGAAACTTTAAGCAAAACTTGTTCACCTTTTGCAAATTGCATGCCTCTATCCTTTCTGTCGGCAAACTTCTTCTATCGAACTTTGATACGCTAAAAGTTTCCCTTGGATGATCTTCACTCTTTCCATAGAGTTCCTTACTAAGTCCGTACCTAAAGGTTTAACTTTAGGTGAATCAAACCAATCAATGGGAGATCTACACCTCCTCCCATACAAAGCTTCAAACTGGGCCATGTTTATGCTGGAGTAGTAACTATTATTATAAGAAAACTCTGCCAATGCTAGATGTTGATCCAAATTACCTTCGAAGTCCATCACACATGCACAAAGCATGCTCTCTAACACCTGAATCATACGCTCAGACTGCCGATCAGTCTAAGGATGAAAGGATGTAGTGAGGTCCAATCTTGTCCCTGACTCTTTGTGTAACTTCTGCTAAAAATTGGAGGTAAACTGGGTGCCCCTATTGAAAATAATAAAGATAGGCACCCCATAAAATCGAACAATCTCATTCAGATAGATCTTGGCCAACTTGGCTACATTATAAGTCACTTGTACGGGAATAAAGTGTGCTGATTTTGTTAGTCTATCAACAATGACTCATATCGAATTGCACTTCTCCATAGTCATGGGAGGGCCAACCAAAAAATCCATGGCTATTCATTCTCACTTCCACTCAGGAATGGGCATCTTCTAAAGTGTACTGCTAGGTTTATGATGCTCATATTTAACTTGCTAGCAGTTTTTGCAATTAGCCATGAAATCCACTATATATTTCTTTACTTTGCCCCACCAGTAATGTTGCTTCATGTCTCGGTACAATTTTGTCACACCAGGATGTATGAAATACTTCAAACTGTGAGCCTCTGCTAAAATGGTGGGTATCAATGCCTCAACTTGAGGCATACAAACTCACCCTTTAATTCTTAAAACACCTTCATCATCAATGATTGCCTCCTTGGCCTCACTATGCAATACCTTGTCAAAACTTCCACTCAATTCACATCATCATATTGTTTACCTTTGATTTGCTCGAGAAAAGGGGACCTTAGGTAAGCCAAGCTACCCATACTTTCAGTCATTCTACTAAGCACATCAGCTACCATATTAGCTTTACTCAGATGGTACAAGATGGTGATGTCATAATATTTAAGCAGTTCCATCCACCTCCGTTGCCTCAGGTTCAAGTCTTTCTGAGTGCAGACATGCTAGAAACTATGGTGGTATGTGAACACTTCATAACAAACTCCATCCAAACAGTGCCTCTAAATCTTGAGAGCAAATATCACTGCAACCAACTCTAAGTCATCATTAGGGTAGTTCTTCTCATGTATTTTGAGTTTTCTCGAAGCATAATCAATGATATTTCATTTCTGCATCAACACAACACCTAAGCTAGATCGTGAGGTGATAAGTTGGTATTCTATCTACTTATTTAGCTCTTAATCTTATTCTTTTACTAGTATAAATTGGAAAAATAGTGCAATTGACACAGATTACTTCTATTTTACAGGTTTCTATTTTTTATAATTGTTCGGGAAGGATTCGGGTGAAAACAGGTCAAAATAAAGCTAATTGGAGTTTCTAATCACTGGAAGTGAAATATTCTATGCGACTACGAGCTACAGTGTATGCGGCTGTGGTCAACCAAAAGTCAAAGCTACATAATCGTTAGGTAAAGCCATGTGTTTGCGATGAAATATAAGTCAAAGGTACGTGATCGCGAGGTGATTTTACGCGACTGCGTTAAAGGAATTAACATACTATCGTGATTGCAAGTTACATTCGCATGACCGCAATAACGAAAATTAGCAGCTAAAGGGCAGAATTGGAAAATTGGATTCTTGGAAACCTAATCCATAAAAAAGCACATCCCATCCATTTTAGAGAGATAATGTGGATTATTCACAATTGTTCTTCAACCAATTCATCCTTTGCCTTAGATTGAACAACTTTTGGCTTGCTTGGGGATCAAGTTCATGACCCAACACCATTGGACTGAAGATTGGAACCTTTTATTGTAAAATCTTTAGTTCCTCTTCAACTCTTGCTTTGTATTGCTAAATTCATAGGTGTATTGGTTGATTTGAGATTTGAATATTGTGTTGGAGATAAACAATATTTGGGTGTGATTTCTTATCTTGTGCTTTTATAATTTATTAAATATTTTCTAGTTTATGAATTGGGTTTTTGATTCTCTAATTAATCTTGCGCTTAAATTGATTCTAAAGGGAGTGATCAACCCTTGGACTTGCCCCTCTTACCTTGGTTTGGCTTGAAAGAGTGAATTAAGGTGGGGAAAGGTTAATTGGCACTAACTTGAGACTTTAACCCTCATTCAAGGAATTGTCTAGAAATAGTGATTCTAGTGTTTCCATAATTGGAATAGCTTGTTAACACTTGGCTAGGTTCGAGAGAACTGGTTGAGAAATATTTGCCAATGGTCAAAAGATGTTGGTAGATAATTGAGAATTCCAAGGCTTGTTTCATTTGACCTATGATTAATCTAGTAAGTAATTGATAAACTTGTAATGGATTGTATGAATTTGAAGTAATACCCATTCCCAAATCTCCCTTGCGATCCTTGCATTGGGAAAATTGGTCAACTTCGCACTTGCAATATCATTTGTTTTTTAACAACAAAACCCCCAATCATTTTATTTCTTTTGCTCTTTGAACTTAAATAAGTTTCTTTAATTCTTTATTATCTCAATAGCCTTTATATTGTTCTTTATGGGATCAACCCCGACACCTGTTGGGAATGTAAATTTATTTTGCTCTGACGATCGCTGCCACCTCCTATTGGAGAGTGTTTTTGAGCGTAATAAAATATGGCGCCATTGCCGGGGAATAATTTGGCGTATTGAGTTAGTTTAGAATTTGAGCTTACTTACTTTAGTTCAAATTTGTGAATATTTGTTTTTGTTTTAGTTAGTTTTATTTTGTTGATTGATTCTATGGCATCTCTAAATGCTAGAGGTGGTGGTGGGTGCAACCCTTATTATAATTATCCTTGTAGTTTTTGTGGAGGACCCCACCCTTGGAAAAATTGTAAAATTGACCCTAGGAAAGGGAGGTATTTGCCATATCGCTCCTATGATGGGTTTAATTGCTATTTGTGTGGTGGTCATGATGGATATTGGAGCGAGTGCCCTAATGATCATCCTCCTCCTCCCCCCTCCTATGCTAATAATGGTGCTAGTGATGCTTGTGATCTTAATAGGAATCATGACTTAGCAAGCGAAGAATGCAACACCTTCCCAGAGGTTGTGTACGCCATGCTCCAAACTCTCTTGGCCAAGGAAGATGTCACAATCCAACTATCGGGCCGTGCGGGCACCTACTCTAAGCACCTAGATAGGAGAACCCTTACCACCCGATCCAACGAGGCAATGCATAAATTCAAAAGTAAAACAATAAATAACCTTCTTTTATTCAGGAAAACATTCTTAAGATTTTAATACAGGAAGAAGCCTTTGCAAAACTCGAATACAACCCTCTCTAGGACCTAGTCTAAACAAGTACAAGAGCTAATGCAGGAGAAGGACAAGTAAATATAAGAAGACACAACTTCCACCATGGACTCGAAGTGTAGAAGCTACTGGATATTGCTATCGTCATGTACCTATGAAAAATCACTGACCTACAACCAGACTATACCAAAAAAGGTATAGCAAGAGTAGTAGTAGTACAACACACGTACTGGTTGGCATCATTAGTCGACCTAAATCCACTACATACCATCATATAAGGAAAATAGGAGAAAATATGAAATGAGTTATAATAATCCAGTCCTTCAACATCCACCCTTACCACCGTGGTATTAATGCTACGAACTTAAACACTCTATCCCAAGACTTCCTATCCCATTTTGCTGCCAACTCCACCACCCGGGGACTCTACGCCCTGACACCTACAACTTCCTAAGTCACACTCACCCCCAGAATTCCCAAGTCACACTTGCCCCTAGACTTCCCAAGTCATACCTAAACACTTAAACTTCCCAAGTCACCTTAGCTCTAGTCCGACTATTATGTCCCGACCCAGACCACCATTCCCTTATCTCTGCCAACCACTATCACTTAATAACCAGCAGTAACCCAACTAATCAATGACTAGACCACCACAATCATACCACTACCTACATATACCAACCCACCCCTGACCCCTAAGACAATTACCTAACATGTAATAACAGCTAACGACTCAATTGTGGACTTTTAGTCTTCCTTCTAACTTACCAACAACATGGAACGGGTTCAATAACTATTTAACAGTGAACAATAATCATGACACTTACCCTTTTTAAGTTACCCGGACCAAGTCAGAATCCCTAGACCAACATCTAGTTTTAACATGTAACGCGCGGTCCATCCTAGGACCATCCCCCTATTTAAGTGTAACAACCCAATATCTCAAGGACCAATATAATCAATCACAGATTCAACAATCAACCCATTACACTCATGGAACCATCGACAAACACAGTAAATAATGCATAATTAAACCCATACCATGCATGGTACCCGAGCCAACCGATATAGAACATGTACCAGGCGTGGTCCCTGAACCAACCGTTAGTATCCCATACCAGGTGTATTACCCGAGCCAATCGAATATCACACAAAGCTAATATTCAATAATTAAACGAACAAAAACACACTTGTAAAACCAACAAGCAATAATCAAGTTCATTTCACATAGTTAACACCCCAAATACTTGGACATTTATAACTTCATCACCTAAGCATGCAAGCACGTACATCACTAAGCTAAAGTTACATGTATATACATTGCATTTGGTAAGACAAGAACCATCACAAACCCAACCACCGGGTCCATAACCCCAATCTTGAAATCTTGTGTGAAGACTAAGTCTCGGTTCACCCTCCAGACACCTAATCAGTCGATACATCAATTCCGGAACCTTCTTTTTAAAACAAACATAATACAGGGAACACTCTATAACCTTGAGACTCAAACCCTTCATGTTTCACCCTACTTCCCTTAATTGATTTATTCCTGAAAGTCCACTATAACCTGTCACATTGACCCATAATAGATTCGATTCCCCGAACCTACCCATCCATCTAATTCCCTGAAATCTAGGTTCACCCATAAATTAACAATTATAAACAAACCTGGAATGAAACACATCGCACCGACACCATCATTCCCAATTCAATCAACCAGCCAGACAATACAATATCCCTCCAGACTCTGTGCTTAAAGGCCTAGGCATGAATCCTCGCATCATTCTACAATAATATTATATAAGAAAATATGGGTCTACAACTACTAAACTAAACGTAGCCTACCCTGACGCCAAGCATCTGCTGCAGAGGTCTGAACACTGACTTTTGGCTCTGTAGAGGTGAATCCTGATGGAAAGTGGGCCTAAACTCCATGGGTTTTACCCCATTCGAGCAGGAATCCTTCCTCTCCATTGCTCCCTAGCTTTGGAGCAGCCTATTAGCATTTTGAGAGCAACCCTAGTCTATTTTTAACTAAAGAGGAGAGAATGGGATTATAAAACCCATTTATGGGCTTTTTGGTCCCGTCATTCTGCTATAGCGGGCTGCCAACCACTACCGTGGTACCGCTATAGCACCCTAATTTCCTCTACAGAGGCCTCAACTTTTCAGCATGGACAGTCTTCGTAAAATTGTCATAACTTTGTACTCAGGAAGCGGATTAACAAATGGTCAGTGGTGTTGGAAAGGGGACTCAAATATCTTTAATATGATAGGTATTAGGACCCCTAACTCTTTATATTCTAGAATAAATTTTTGTTTGAATTTGACCCTAGTTTGAACGTAGCCCGAAACTAAATCGATAAGGAAACTTTCAACTTGACTTTGTGTTAGGAGTATTGTATGACCTTAGTACATACAAAATGTACTCTCATACTAAGGAATTAATCCTAAAACTTATTATGAGTGAGAAACATATGCCTTGACCACACATATTTTTTGTAAGGACGGAACAAGTCATTACAACATATACCAATTTACCACACGTTCATCCTTGAACGATCTCTAAGGCGGTAGGTAAAGAATGAGCCAGCCTTTTGAACCTGAACGCTCTACCATGATAGCGTAAATGTAGCCTTATGCGGACCACCAAAACTCTAAAATCCCTCGGGGTACCCAAGCTCAACCAAAGTTTAATTTGATCCCACTATATCAAGGAATTCCTTTCTTCAAGATGTACGAGACCAGTTAGATTACCCCTTCCCGAGTGCCCAAGAAATCCAGGGCCTCATCAAAATACCGGAGCAAAAGAATTCCACTCCTAACGAACAAAATAATTTTCCATGCCACAAGGAACCAAAACCCGTTGTGGCGACCCAGTCCGCTATACTGGCCTTGCTATAGCGGGACAATTCCCTCTATAGCGGCACCGCGGTAGCATGCTTCCTCTCTCTATAGCAGTATAGGCGAGGCAGTAACTCCGGACAGTCTATGTTTTGGCCAATTTTACCATACAACACCCAAATTTTGATATTCCGGACTAATCCCTTTACGTTAAAGACAATACCCCGAGTTCTACTAACCCGAACTCCATTATGAAAAGTCCTACAGGTTCCTTATACCCTTATCTAACATCAAATCAAGCTAAACTTTAATATACATACCCAATCTATTCTTGGATTGCCCTAGATCATACCTTGTTCAGATTTTGTTTGAGACTAGCCTAGCCTTAAAATTCTAACTCCTAACCCGAGAAAAATCTTAACCTGGGCAATTATACCCTAAACAATGATATAAACAAAACATCACCAAACACTACACCGTGTTTTCCCTTTGGGATATCTAACTTATGACCGTTTTAACCCTTTCATGTTCAACACATAAGAATAGACAATCTAGAATATAACCACTAACCAATAAACCACTATGGGTTTCATTAACACATAGATTCTCTGCCACCACTTACATTGGTCTATTTAAACCTTATCAATTAACCGTTTATAACCAACCAACTTTTTATTTATCACCCGAGGTCAAGCTATACTTATTTAGCCTCGCAACTAGCTCATAACTAGTCAAATTACCGACTCAACATGTCTCAATAACTCAAGGAGAAATAACAACCAATGACAAGTCATTCTAGCAACCAATACATGGGTGACTATTTCTACCAATAGATAGTCATAATTTCACAAATACCCCGAAACTTAGTCCCAACATAATTTTATGATTTCCTCATCAACTACACATTATCATCAAAATGCAAGTAGTTACTCCATCAAGGGTAAAATTCACCGCATCTAATAAGGTCTAATGTTCAAATAAGTATAGGTTACCTAAAACAAGCAACATCCCCCACGTCAAGCCAATAACTCTTATGCCCCGGTCTACCTTATCTACCCTTTTCCTTTTGGCGCATTTGGATGCTAATTTTTATAATTCACGCAATAGTTAGCATCTTAACTTGCGATTTAAAACAACATGAGAATGAAAACAAAATAGGGGAAAGCAGGACAGGAATCCTGCACTTCCCACCCGTCTATAGCGGCTATCCCCAACAACAACAACAACATACCCAGTATATTCCCACAAAGTGGGATCTGGGGAGGGTAAGATGTACGCAGACCATACCTTTACCCCAGAATGAAGTAAAGAGGCTATTTCCGATAGACCCTCGGCTCAAAGCAATCCAGGAGATAAAACAAATAAACAATACAACAGATAAACACAAAACTATACTACAACAAAATAATATAAAAATTTAACTACACAAGGCATTAGCAAGTAGCCGGCGCAGAAAAGCATCAAGCGTAGCCTTTCAACTACTAAAAAGACAACAAAACCCCGCCCTCCTCCCTACACAGAAACCAACCAACCTACTAACCTACAACCCTAATCTGAGCCCTCCACACCTTCCTATCTAAGGTCATGTCCTCGGTAAGCTGCAACTGCACCAAATCCCGCCTAATAACCTCTCTCCAATATTTCTTCGGTCTACCACGAACTCTCGTAAATCCATCCATAGCCAGCCTCTCACACCGCTGCACAGGGGCCTCTGCGCCTCTCCTCATCACATGCCCAAACCATCGCAACCTCACTTCCCGCATCTTATCTTCCACGGAAGACACTCCCACCTTCTCTCGAATATCCGCATTCCTAAGCCTATCCCTCCTAGTAAACCCACACATCCAGCGCAACATCCTCATCTCAGCCACCTTCATCTTCTGAACGTGAGAGTTCTTGACCGGCCAAAACCCTGCCCCATACAACATAGCCGGTCTAACTGCTACTCTGTAGAACTTGCCTTTCAGTTTGAGAGGCACCTTTTTATCACACAAGACCCCGGATGCGAGCTGCCATTTCATCCACCTTGCACCAATCCGATGGGTCACATCCTCGTCAATCTCACCGTTACCCTAGATAATAGACCCAAGGTACTTGAAGCTATCTCTTTTTTGGATGACATGCGTATCAAGCCTCACTTCCACGTCAGTCACATATGACACCTCACTGAACTTGCACTACACATATTCCGTCTTGGTCCTGCTCAACCTAAACCCTTTAGACTCCAGGGTCTTTCTCCAAACCTCCAATTTGTCGTTAAATCCTTTGCGTTTCTCCTCAATCAAAACTACATCATCCGCAAATAACATACAACAAGGCACCTCACCTTGAATTTTCCGCGTCAACACATCCATCACCAATGCAAATAAAAATGGGCTAAGGGACGATCCCTGGTGCAATCCCATCCCCACAGGGAAATGCTCGGAATCTCCTCCCGCTGACCTAACTCGAGTCTTTGCGCCATCGTACATGTCCCTAATCACCTCAGTGTATGCCATGGGTACCCCCCTGACCTCCAAGCACCTCCAAAGAACCTCTCTGGGAACTCTGTCGTAAGCCTTTTCTAGGTCTATAAACACCATATGTAAATCCTTTTTCCTCTCCCTATACTGCTCCACCAATCTCCTCACAAGATGAATAGCCTCAGTAGTTGACCATCCTGCCATGAAGCCGAACTGATTCTCAGAAATTGACACAATTCCTCTTAAGCTCAACTCCACAACTCTCTCCCAAACCTTCATGGTGTGACTCAACAACTTGATACCCCTATAGTTGTTGCAATTTTGGATGTCACCCTTATTCTTGTACAATGGAATCATCGTACTCCATCTCCAAGTTTCGGGCATCTTCACCGTCCTGAAAATAACATTGAACAACCCCGTCAGCCATTCCATCCCTACGCTGCCCGTACATTTCCAAAAATCCACCAGAATTTCATCAGGTCCGACCGCTCTACCCCTATGCATCCTACGAATAACACCTCTCACCTCCTCTACCCTAAAACTACTACAATAGCCATAGTCACCGCGCCTCTCCGGATGCTCTAATCCATAGTCACCGCGCCTCTCCGGATGCTCTAACTATCCCAACACAATGCGTCCGTCGCCCTCTTCATTTAGGAGCCGATGGAAGTAAGTCTGCCATCTCTTCCTAATGAGCACATCCTCCACCAACACTTTACCATCCTCATCTTTGATGCACTTCACCTGGTCAAGGTCCCGGGCCCTCCTCTCCCTAGCCTTAGCTAGCCTATATGACTTCTTATCTCCACCTTTACCTTCTAAAGCAGCGTATAAACTCTCGAAAGCTGCAGTCTTAGCAGCCGTAACCGCCAACTTAGCCTCTCTCCTAGCTATCTTGTACTCCTCCCTATTATTTCGCTTCTCCTCCTCATCCTTACTTTCAACCAACTTCGCGTACGCCTTTTTTTTTGCCTCCACCTTCCCTTTTACTTCTCCATTCCACCACCAATCCCCTCGATGCTTGTCGGATCGGCCTCTCGAGACACCTAAGACCTTACTAGCTGTCTCCCTTATGCAGCTGGAAGTCGCCTCCCACATACTATCTGCATCCCCTCTGCTATCCCATGCCCTCGAAGTCATCAACTTCTCCCCTATTTCTAGGGCACTACCCATAGTAAAGCTACCCCATTTAATTTTCGGCCGATCATCCACCCTCTTCTTCCTTCTCTCCTGCCTAATCTCCAAGTCTATCACCAAGAGCTTTTGCTGGGTCGAAAGGTTCTCACTCGGTATTACCTTGCAGTCTTTACACAGACCTCTATCCCCCTTCCTAAGGAGCAAAAAATCAATTTGTGTCTTGGCCACCGAACTACGAAAGGTAACCAAATGCTCCTCTTTTTTTGGGAAGCTCGAGTTTGCTACCCACAACCCAGAGGCTCTAGCGAAATCCAATAGGGACGCCCCTCCTGCATTCCTCTCCCTGAAACCAAAACCTCCATGAACCTCGGCGTAACCCCCAGGGGATGACCCTATGTGCCCATTGAAATCCCCCCCTATGAAAATCTTCTCCGAGTTTGGTACCCCTCTCACCACCTGGTCCAATGCCTCCCAAAAGCCCGCTTTCACCTCCTCCTCCAAACCCGTGTGCGGCGCGTAGGCACTAATAATATTCAGAGTAGAACCTCCAACGACTAACTTGATCAACATCATCCTATCGTTGACCCTCGTGACCTCAACCACATGCTCCCGAAGCTCCTCATCAACTAAGATGCCTACGCCATTCCTATTCCTAACGCCTCCCGAGTACCACAACTTATACCCATCCACTACCCGCGCCTTAGTGCCCACCCATTTAGTCTCCTGGACACAAGCTATGCTAATCCTTCTCTTCCTAAGACTCTTGACTAACTCTACGGACTTTCCGGATAAAGTTCCTATATTCCAAGACCCTACTCGCAACCTGGAGGCACCCTGGGCCCACTTACCCCTACTACCTCCCGCCCCAGGCCCCGACCCCAACCCCAACCCCAACCCCAACCCCGGTCCCGACCCCGACCCCGACCCCGACCCCGAACCGCTCCGATGATATGACCCTAGCCTCCCATCAACCAACAAAGCCACTAAGTAAAGGAAAACTACACAGGGAAAAGGACCAGACTGCTGCTACACAATCCAAAAACAAACAAGAAGGGACAAAGGCACAATATATCACAACAAAAAGCAATCTCAGAACTCCAACAGACGACTAACAACTTCTCAAAATTGAAACTAGTAGCAAAGAGGCCGGAGAAATAAAAAGACTAGGACAAATAGAGATAAAGGTGAAGAGAGCACCGGGATAGATCTTGCGAAGAAGAGACGCTGGCTTGCTTGGTGTGACAGATTCCGGCAAAATGAGGTGACGAAATTGGTCGCCGGAATCTTGTTGATCGCCGAAAACTTATTGCACGCTGGGTCTGTGGTTGGAAAATTTTCCTGCAAGAAGAAGAGAGAACAAAACAAAGAAAAGAAAAGAAAAAGAGCTGGCGGCGCTTCTGGCCGGAAGTTGCGGCGCCGTTCATCGGAGCATAGGTCGGCGGCAGCTGCCGACGATGGCGCTGACCTTCGGGTATGAGCAGATCCGCTCAGATCTTGGGTTGAAGAAGTTGCCAGAGTAGATCGGCAAGAATGTACGATCTCCTGCAACCGAGACGGCGATACTCCTTGGACGGAGGAGGCGCCGACGACTGTTGGAGGCGGCGGCAGCAGAGTAAAAATGGTGTCTCGCGAAAAGCCAACGTCCAGTGAAGTTCCGTCGGCGAAAATGGCGAATTTTGTCGGAAGCTCAAAGCTCTACGATGTCACAATCAGTTGTGGCGAATTGGCTATCCCCAACAACAACAGCCGAAAAAATTTACCATTTTCTACAAAATTCACTTGTTCCCCATTTCATGTTATCAATGTTAACCCCTGAAATTGCATCGTGGTCTTACCAATAACCCCAAGACCATCCCCAGCAATGCATAATTGAGAATTTAGCACTACATTATCATAAAATCAGTTATGAAATACACCAGAAAGTTGTTCATAACATCACATTCCCGCTATCATACAAGATTATCCCTTTTTCCCCATGGTTCCCAACTAATCTCGAGTGTCCTGAAACTGGAGTTTCCCTACAGTCACAAATGATCATGTCTCCTTACCATTTTTACCAACAGTAAGCCCATGCCTAAAAATTAGCACATAATTTTAGTTAAATCACATAACAGTTAACCCTTTAACCAATCACATATAACTAAGTTAAAACTCTTCACTAACCACAAGTTTAAAAGTAACTCAAGGAATTACACACCACACATTCACAGTCATTCAAACAATGCAACGCATACGATCATAAGTCTCAAGCTTTAGCACCCAATCAAATCAGGTTCATTATATTTTATTCATCTCATGGATGACTGTTAGCCGATTCATATATACCTTTACATAGCCTTCCAGGACAGATACCAGTTGGAACCTTCCCTTTCTAATTTCTCTTGCTTATGTCAGTTCAATTGAAGTCAAATGATATCCTTTTTCCTTGTCAAGATACAAACTGGAATCGAGGGATACCAATTGGACTCAACCCATACAAGCAAGTAACAATCCGTACAAAAGGAATGAAACAAAGGAGATGATTCCTAAAATGATTCATAGCTTCCCAAAGATTAGATGTGGACGTCAACACACTAATCTGCAGGAGTCTATTCGACATTTGCTCTTGTATTGGAAGACCGATAACCTAGGCACTGTTACCATTTATCACGACCCAACTACTGATCCATGCGGTACCTACTCTAAGCACCTAGATAGGAGAACCCTTACTATTCGATCCAACAGGCAATGCGAAAATTTAAAAGTAAAATAAGAAATAACCTTTTTTTAATCAGGAAAACATTCTCACGATGTTAATACAGGAAGAAGCCTTTGCAAAACTCGAATACAACCCTCCCTAGGACCTAGTCTAAACAGGTGTAAGAGCTACTATAGAAGAAGCATAAGTAAATAAAAGAAGACACAACTTCCACCATGGAATCAAAGAGTATAAGCTGCTGGAGATCGCCATTCTCATGTACCTATGAAACATCACTGACCTACAACTGGACTATACCCAATTATATAGCAAGAGTTGTATCAGCATAAATACATGTACTGGTAGGCATCATCGGTCGACCCAAATCCACTACATACCATTATATAAGGAAAATAAAAGAAAATATGAAATGAGTTATAATAATCCAGTCCTTTAACATCCACCCTTACCACTATGGTATTAACCCTACAAACTTATACACTCTATCCCAAGCCTTCCTATTCCATTCCGCTGCCAACTCCACTACCCGGGGACTCTATGCCTTGACACCTATGACTTCCCAAGTCACACTCACCCTAGACTTCCCAAGTCACACTTGCCTCTAGACTTCCCATGTCACACATAAACACTTAGACTTCCTAAGTCACTTTAGCTCTAGTCTGACTACTATGTCCTGACTCAGACAACCATTCTCTTATCTCCACTAACCACAATGACTCAACAACCAGCAGTAACCCAACTAGTCAATGACTAGACCACCCATGGTCATACCACTACCTACATATACTGACCCACCCTGGGCCCCTAAGATAATTACCTAGTATGTCATAACAGCCATCGACACAATCATGGACTCTTGGTCTTCCTTCTAACTTATAAACCACATGGAATGAGTTCAATAACCATTTAACAGTGAAGAATAATTATGACACTTACCCTTTTTAAGTTACTTGGACCAACTCAGGATCCCTAGACCAATATCTAGTTTTAACATGCAACGCTCGATCCACCCCAGGACTATCTCCATATTGAAGTGTAACAACTAGGCCTCTCAAGGACCAATATAATCAATCACAGATTCAACAATCAACCCGGTCCACTCATGGAACCATTGACAAATACAATCAACAATGCATAATTAAACCCGTAACCTTAGACAACCGATATAGAACCTATACCAGGCATGGTACCCGAGCTAACTGTTAGTAGTCCGTACTCTATGTGGTACCGAGCCAACCGAATGTCACACAAAGCCAATAGTCAATAATTAAGTAAACAAAAACACACTTGTTAAACTAACAAGCAATAATCAAGTTCATTTCAAATAGTTGACACCCCAAATACTTGGACATTCAGAACTTCATCCCCTACGCATGCAAGCATGTACATCACTAAGCTAAAGTTACATGTATATACATTACATTTGGTAAGACAAGAACCATCACCTACCCAACCACCGGGTCCATAACCCCAACCTTGAAATCTTGTCTGAAGACTAAGTCTCGGTTCACCCTCTAGACACCTAATCAATCGATATATCAATTCTAAAACCTTCCTTTTAAGACAAACATAATACATGGAACATTCCCTACCCTTTAGACTCAAACCCTTCCCATTTCACTGCACTTCCGTTAATTGATTTATTCCCAAAAGTCCACTATAACCTATCATATTTACCATAATACATCTGGTTCGCAGACCTACCCATCCATCTAATTCCCTGAAATCTAGGTTCACCCACAAATTAACAATTATAAATAAACCCGAAATGAAACACATTGCCCCGACACCATCATTTTCTATTCAATCAACTAGCCAAAAAATACAATATCCCTCCAGAATTTGTGCCCCAAGATCTAGGCATGAATCCTCTCATCATTCTACAATAATAGTACATAAGATAATATGAGTCTACAACTACTAAATTAAATCTAGACTACTTCAACACCAAGCATTTGTTGCAGAGGTCTAAACACTGACTTCTATCTTCGTAGAGGCAAATCTTGACAGAAAGTGGCCTTAGAACCCATAGGTTTTAACCCATTCGAGTGGTAATCCTTCCTCTCCATTGCTCCCTAGCTTTGGAGCAGCCAAGGAGGGGTTTTGGAGTAACCCTCGCCTGTTTTTAACTGAAAATGAGAGAATGAGACTATAAAACCCATTTTTGGGTTTTCTAATCCCATCATTATACTATAACAGCCTGCCAGCCAATATGACAATACCTCTATAGCACCCTAATTCCTTCTATAGAGGCCTCAGCTTTTCAGCATGAGAAGTCTTCAGTAAAATGGTCATAACTTTTTACTCGGGAAGCAAATTAACAAACGGTCAGTAGCATTGGTACGTAGACTTAGAGATCTTTAATTTGATGGGTATTGTGACCCCTAACTCTTTATATTCTAGGAAGACTGCTCATTTAAAGTTGACCTTAGTTTGAACTTAGCCTGAAACTAAATCGATAAGGAAACTTTCAACTTGACTTTGTGCTAGGAGTATTTTATGACCTTAGTACATACCAAATATATACTCATACTAATGAATTAATCCTAACGCTTATTATGAGTGAGAAACATATACCTGGACCGCACATATTTTTAGTAACAGCGGAATAGGTCATTGTAGAAGATAGCTTAGCGGAGGACCTTAAGTGTATAAAGCAAGCTTTCTTGGATACAAGAGCTAAGGAGGAAGAGGAGAGAAATCATGCCAAACAATCCATGGTGGATTTGTCAACTCCTCTTAATCAAGTTGATAAAGAAGACCCTCCAAGCCAAATAATTGAACATATCTCGAACATTGAGGTCAAGCAACTTCACTTAGGGGACGATGATGAAGACTTTAAAAATATGGAATCGCCTATGAGTGAGTTTGCACCAGTTGTGATTGAACCCCAATAAGAGGAAAAACTTGATCTAGATGAGATTGTGAGCCAAGAGTGGTTGTAGAATCGAGCTGACCAACTTGAAGCCTATGGGGATCAACGTGAAAGAATCGTACCAATGTTCGAGAAATTTCTCAAAAGGCATGCCAATAAAAGTCAAAAAGAGGGGTCACTTGAAATTGCTATTCGGAACTTGAACACCCAAATGAATGCTCATGTTGCAACATACATACTCGTGGATAGTAGTTTTGAGTTATTTCCCATTGAAGAGGAGGACACAAGGGATTCTCATGAATTAAAGGTGTTGTGGCAACCAACTATTGCACACATGAATCAAGATGTTAAGATCAAAAGAATGATACTGTAGTTGCAAGGCAAAGTTCAATGTTTCATTTTGAAAGACTCTAGTTCATTCGAAAGTGAGGATGTCAAGAATGAGGCAAATTTAAGAGTGGAGACACCCAAGTCTCACTCCATCCATTTTTTGACCTTAAGTTTGGTTGAATGGATGAAGGTCAAAGTAATCAAGATTTTGGAAGACTTTAGAAGGAGGAAAGAGCAAGGTTTCCATTTTGAAGTTTGTTGTTGATAGAAGGCAAAACGACCTTCCTCACTAGAAGGCAAAAAAGTGCAAAATGTGACACCAAGAAAAGGGCCTTCTCATAGTCTCACCTTCACCCCGTGATTACCATTGGAAGTTTGATTCTAATTTGGGTTGAAGGTTAAAATCCTCAAAGTAGAGATCTAAAGGGTGATATGACTTGCATCACGCTGCACTGTTAAATTGAGTGTTTGATGAGAGACAACCCATTGTTTGAAATTTTTCTTTATGTTTTAATTTACTTTTGGTATCTTTTTGATTTTTTAGGTGCCCAAAGGAAGGAGAAGAGGACCCAAGTGTTGAGAAGCACCAAAACCACCCCTGAAAATAAGCATTTCACACCTGGAATCCTGTACTTCGCACATACCATCGCACAAACAACCAGTAAAATGGGGAGAAAATCTATCCCATGTAAAGTGGGTGCATCTTTCACCTAGAGTTGTGTGGGTTGCACCTGCCATCACATGAGAAAATAGTTCACTGTGAAATTTTTTAAAGTGCAACTGTTACTAAGGCATCACAATCGTGAACCCTGAACATCACAATTGCGATGAAATAAAATCTCTGTCACTCTTTGTGACTGCATGGACCAATTGCGATCATGTGAGGTTATGACATTTTAATTCATCACGATCGCGTGAAAAGGCCACGTGACCGCATAAAACTGAATAGTATCCAGGTAATTACGTTCAAAAGAACCATTTCACAAATGAAAATATGCTTAAAAACTTGGCTAGTCTTCTCCCCCTCAAGCACAAAAATAAAATTCCTCCATCAAGTTTCAATTCCATAGTTCCTGAACTTGCAATGCCACAGGTATGTGTCTCTTTTCCTCTTTCTCCTTGAAGTTTCATTTTTTTCTTTTTGTGCAAAATGTTAGATTGAGTGATGACATTATTAAGAGAAATCATCGCTTTGTTGGATGTTTTAAGGCCAGGGTAAGTCTGAGTACCCATTAGGCTAGTTGAAGCTTATGTTTTGGGTTATGTGTTGTGGTGAAGTCTAAGTAACCATGTTGATTTAAATGTATGATTTGGCCCGATGATGGATAGGGTGATATATTTCTTAAGGGCAAAACATCATCTTTGGAGATATTTGGAACATTGAATTATTTTGTACTAATGGAGTTAGTCTCGCATGTGAATTGAGTTAGAGCATACCCCTCCAAAAAAATTGTGAAAAGTTGCATCGCAAAGAATGATGTTAGTGACAATTCCTTTAGTCTTTTTATGACTCTTAACTTACTAGTGGTGATTAAGGAAAAGGTGGAATGTGTCTCAATTTATTCTTGTTTAGGAAGTGAAATTGACCCATCTTGAATAGTTTGCATGCCATGTGTGGTGAGATTTTGTGGAATAATTCTTGTACTTACTTGTGTCAAATAGAACTTGCCCTGTTAGTCTTTCAATGCTAGTCTTGATTGCTTTTTGTTGGAGAAATGATCTTATGCCATCTTTGTAATCTTTGGAAGCCTACTTAACCTTAAAAGCCTACCATTGCACTATATGTATCATTAGTGACCCCATCTGATCTTAATACCTTTTCTTTGGTAACCCCATTATAAGCCTTGAACTATTTTGAAAATGATCCCTCTTTTGAACCTTCCCTACTTGAATGCTAAAAATGTGAAATTGAGGCTAAAAGCCTAAGTTTGGGGGTGATTGAGAAACTCCTTAGAGGAAATGAGAAATACATGGTGGTTTGTGGCAAGAATTAAAAGAATTGACAAAAGAAAGGATTAAGTTGAAAATAAATGCAAAAATGAAAGAAAGAAGAAGGGAAAAGAAGGATAAGGAAAGAAAACCTCTAAGGTAGATAAAATGAGAAATTTTGGGCATCAAATGAAAAGAGTGAAATAGTGCTTTGTGTTGCATAAAAATTGGAAAGAAAATTTCACTACCGTATTTGCGAATCAATGTTTGGCTGTGCCACCTCGAATGAAAATGGCTTCGGTTTCTAATTGAAAAAGTTGTGTAGTGTTCAAGAAGTATGTAGTCACTTTAATCCAAATGCTTACCCTACACTTCCCCGAGCCTACATTACAAGCTTAGAAAAGTCCTTTGAGATCTCAGACCGATTGCTTTTGAGAGAGTGGCAAATGAAAATAAGGGCAAGCTTATGGTTTGACACTTGTTGGTACTTGAAATTCTTTGTGAGTGTGAGTGTTTGTGCATTTTTCCCTTGTGTTACCCTTGTACATAATGTGTTTTGGGACTTTTGTTCTTGTGAGGGCATGCGAATTAGGATAGTTGGTGAGATTGATAAATTCCAAAAATGTGTCAAATGAGCATGTTTTGGTAAACTAGTGGTTTCGAGTCACTTCTTGAAGATTGGTTATTGTCACTTGGTTGTTCTTGTAGTCCCATTGCACTTGTGAATTGTGTTTTTAATTGAAGGGATTGCTTAGATAAAGTTAACATGTGATTGACTAATCATTTGTACCAACTAGAGTCATGCTTCATGCTTGAAATGGATTTTCCTTGGCATATAGTGATGTCATTTCACTTTTGTTGTGTGTCTCTTGAATTAGAATTTTGAGTTGCTTGATGACAAGCAATAGTTCAAGTTTGGGGGTTTGATAAGTTGGTATTCTACCTACTTATTTAGCTCTTAATATTATGCTTTTGCTAGTATAAATCATAAAAATAGTGCAATTGACACAGATTACTTCTATTTTACAAGTTTTTGTGTTTTAGAAGTATTCGAGAAGGATTCGGGTGAAAACAAGTGAAAATGGAGCTAATTGAAGTTGTTGATCACTGACAGTGAAACGTTCTACGTGACTGTGAGCTATAGTGCACGTGACCGCAATCAATCAGAAGTTAAAGCTACGCGATCATAAGGTAAAGCCACACTACCACGATGAAATAGAAGTCAACGCTACACGATTGTGAGGTGATGTCACACGATTGTGTTGAAGGAATTAATAGACTATCGCGATTGTGAGGTACACTCATGCAACCGTGATGAAGAAAATCAACAGGTAAAGGAAAGAATTGGAAAATCACACTTGCAAACCCCAATCCACATAAAAGCACATCCCAGCCATTTTGGAGAAATAATCTGGATTATTCACAATTGTTCTTCAACCAACTCATCCTTAGCCTTAGAGTGAACAACTTTTGGCTCGCTTGGGGAGCAAGTTCATCACCTAACACCATTGGAGTGAAGATTGAAAGCTTTTATTGTAAAATTTTTAGTTCCTTTCTTCAACTCTTGCTTTGTATTGCTAAATGCATAGGTGTATTGGTTGATTTGAGATTTGGATATTGTGTTAGAGATTAACAATATTTGGGTGTGATTTCTTATCTTGTGCTTTTAATACTTATTAATTATTTTCTAGTTTATGAATTGGGTCTTTAATTCTCTAATTAATCTTGTGCTTGAATTGATTCTAAGGGGAGTGATCAACCCTTGGACTTGCCCCTCTTACCTTGGTTTAGCTTGAAAGAGTGAATTGAGGTGGGGAAAGCTTAATTGGAACTAACTTGAGGCTTTAACCCTCATTTTAGGAATTGGCTAGAAATATTGGTTCTAGTGTTGCCATAATTGGAATATCTTGTTAACACTTGGCTAGGTTCGAGAAAACTGGTTAAGAAATATTTGAAAATGGTCGAAAGATATTGGCAGATAATTGAGAATTCCAAGGCTTGTTTCATTTGACCCATGATTAATTTAGTAAGTAATTGATAAACTTGGAATGGATCATATGGATTTGAAGTGATACCCATTCCCAAATCTCCCTTGTGATCCTTGCATTGGGAAGATTGGTCAACATCGCACTTGCAATATCGTTCATTTTTTAAACAACAAAACCCCCAATCATTTTATTTCTTTTGCTCCTTGAACTTAAATAAGTTTCTTTAATTCTATATTATCTCAATATTCTTTATATTGTTCTTCGTGGGATCGACTCCGACACCTGTTGGGAATATAAATTTGTTTTGCTCTGATGATCGCTACTACCTCCTATTAGAGAGTGTTTTTGAGCATTACCATGAGGCATCACAATAAACAATAACGTCTTTTTCTTCTACTGGTAAGGAGAGGATGGGAGTTGTGGTTAACAAGGTCTTGAGTTTTTGGAAGCTCTCTTCACACTACTCTGACCAAAAAAATGGCACATATTTTTGAGTCAGACAAGTCAAATGAGTAGAAATGGATGCAAAATCCTTAACAAACCAGCAATAGTAGGTAGCCAATCCTACAAAACTACGCACTTCTATTACCAAAGTAGGTCTAGCCCAATTCTTAACTACTTTTTTTTCTGTAGGTCTACCATCACCTCGTCTTTCGAAACCACATGTCCCAAGAAGGACATGAAAGATAACCAGAACTCGCACTTTGATACCTTTTCCATACAATTCCTTCTCTTTCAACAGTCCCAACACAATTCTAAGATGATCCTCATGCTCCTTATCATCTTAAGAATATATATGAATATCATCAATGAAGACTATGATGAAGGAGTCAAGATAGGGCTTGAATACTTCATTCATCAAGACCATGAGAGGAGTTGAGGCATTGATCAACCCCAATGATATTACCAGGAACTCATAGTGCCCGTATCAGGTCTGAAATATAGTCTTAGGAATATTTGAAGGTCGGATTTTCAGCTGATGGCAACTAGACCTAAAGTAAATCTTAGAGAATACAAAATCCGATTGTAACTGATCGAACAAGTCATCAATGCAAAGGAAAGGGTACTAGTTACGGATAGTAACCTTATTCAGCTGTCTATAATCTATACATATGCGCAGGCTGCCATCTTTCTTTTTAACAAGGAGCACTAGAGCACCCCACGGGGAGGCACTCAGATAGAGGTTGGCTCGAAGTTATAGGATGAGTGTTTGGCTCTAAGTTAATGCAAAAACCAATATCTCGGTCAGGTGGCATACCATGCAGATCTGCTGGAAATACCTCTTAGAACTCACACACTATCAGAATCAACTCAATAGATGGAACCTATGAACTGGTGTCCCAAAGATGAGCTAGGAAGGATAAACATCCCCTCCCTATCAGACTGCACACAAAAGAAGGACACAAACTTCATTGGATCCAGACTATAATAACCCTCCAACTCTAACCTATCCAACCCAGGCATAGCCATGGCCTTTCTTAGGATAACAGTCTAGAATAACATGATGCAGACATAACCAACTCATTCCCAAAATAATGTCAAAGTCTACTATTTCAAGAATAACTAAATCAACTAAGGTATCTCGCCCTACAAATATGATAGGCAAGCCTGGAATAGCATACCTTTGAAACTGAAACAAAACAAAGTCCAACTCATGCCTCTCAATAATGCCCATTCTATGAAGTCTCTCATGACAATCTATGATGAACTCATAGGCGTCCTCAGATTCTAATCCATAAAATACAGGAGGCCTCATTTTTATAAACTTGAAGAAGAGCTTGTGTTCACCACTTGTCATCACCGGGCCTATCATCGATCATGGAAATATACCTGTCTCGAAAGCAGCTTCTAACCACGGAGCCATAGCTACAACATGCTAGGTAACAGGATCATGGACAACGTGAATCGTAGGAGTAGCCTCATCCCCTGCTAATCCACTAGAAAGGCTCAAAACCTGCTAGATTACCTCAAATGATAATGGAATCTATGACATACCTCCCTAAAATAGGTGCATGCCTATCCCTTAGACTGGTTCAGTCGCCTCATTGTTCTTAACTCAAACTTTTACTCTACCACAACCTTAGGAATATTCTCTTTCGGAGAAAGAGCTTTCGGAGAAAGAGATGCTGACCTTTCATTAGCCAGAGCTATAGCTCGAGCTCCACCCATCACGGGCATACCTCATCCCATTCCTTTGGATCTACCTCTAACTCTGACCCTACCATGAACCACAACCTCAATAAATGGCTCAGGTGTTATTTCTCTAGCTCAGATGAACATGTCCTTAATATCTGCAAGAACAAGAGTGAAAGAGTTAGATACCGATTTAGATTGTCAGATACCAATTGGAATCAAGTTATAGCACGAGGAATGAAAGAAGTAGAGGTTTCCTAAGGTCCTATAGCCTATTGTAGAGAAGTACATTCATCTATATATCATTCTGCAGGACTCTACTAGACTCATTTTGGTATGACGAGATCAATGAACTCGGGGCTCTGATACCAAATGAACTATGATTGGCACCTACACTAACCCTCTGGTGGGAGAACTAAACAACCCAAACTTAGTCTAACAATTAGAAAAATTTTAGAGGAGTAAACAATGATACTAGCCTGTATTATAAATAAATAATAATACTCTAATATAATATAAAAATAATGCAGAATTCAACAACTAAAATATCCCCAAGAACTGAAAGTCATCGTCAAAAACACTAAGCCAACATAGTCTAAGATATCCAACAATGTCTAAAAAAAGTATGATTAAAGAGTTCCATTATCAGGAGGAAGGTTAACAACTCATGGAGGATTCAATGAAGCCTCAAAAGTAGTTCTCACCCTTGGATCTGCAATCGGTCTCTCTACTCTAGCCAATGTCGCGTTTTTGCCTCTGGAACACGATCTAAACTCAATAAAATAAGTGCATGGGGTTAGTACAACACACTATGTACTTATAGGTATCATAGGCCAATCCAACAATATAGCATGAAGATAGTAAAACATATAACAAGTAACAGGTCTTAAACAATTATCACATAATCAACCAACAGATAATATTTTCAATGCAAGTTCAACAATAACAATCTCAAGTTCACAATTCAAAGAATATAATCATGAGAGGGGAAAGGAGTAATCATACTTAACAACTATCTGACATATCACTATGCCCATCAATATCTACTCATATCATCTGTTTATCTAGTCTTACCTCAGTTCTCATCCCACTCATCATAGCAAGCAATACAATAATACAAAACAAGGTAAAAGGGTGTGCACACATGTTATGGGTCTTAATTCTGCCCACTAACCATGACATGCAAGGGACCCTAGGTATCTATGTACCATACTGGCATGGTATCCACTCCATATCAGGTGTATCAAAAACAGTATCTGCATATCTAGGTTCTCAGACCTAACACTCAGGAATAAACTAAGTGCTCAAGATACTATTCATACTTAGCCAATTCAGTCCACTCATACTTCCTTTTCATTTAGCCTATTCATACAAGCACAATAGGAAAAGCATACATAATACAACCATGTTGGGAGACCAATCACGAGTTACACAATTTCATTACAAACATGAAATAAGGTGAATCTTAACTCCAATTCAAACCATAACCTACTTCGAGTGAAGATATCACACCCGCAAACTAGTTCACCATTACATTGTCATTTATTAACTCTCCAAAATGCACAAGGTCTAGAAATAACAATAGTAGAAGAGTAATTGGCCAATTACCCTTTATTTCAAGCTTTGGGAATTAAACCCAACCATTTTACCCATTAAATGAGGTTTATAGCGTTCCCCAAGGGTTAATTAATTGCTAATTAGACCCATTACATTCATAGGATCAAGAACCCAAGGTTTCTAATTAAGTTCATATCTTTTCCACCATTTTTATGTCTAAAGGTTTCACCTTTAGGGAACCCAAGGTTCTCCCCTAGCCTTAAACATGTTAAGAACTAAGAATTTCATGTTAGAACATATAAAACACACTTTAAGATCAATTTTCGGTGATTTTACACCTACCTATAGGGTTCTTTTCCAAGTTCATACTTCTAGGGCTTAATTACAAAAAATCCACCATTAATCCTCCCCACCCCTCGGTCTAAGGAAGATAATTAATCAACAAGTTAAGAGTTCTACGAATTACTTACCTCAAACGATGAAGTTTGCTTTAGTTTTCTTGGAGAAACAACCTTTGATAGCTCTAATTAGAATAATGAGAGGAATAAATCATAAAACTGCAAGTTGCACAGGTATATTACCCCCTAATCTCATCGTGATAAATGGCTCTCGATCACAATGGATCATCACAATGAGGATCGACTCATCATGATGGACCATCACAATAAGGTATCCTCTCATCGTGGTGAAGGACAATTTAATGAACATCCCCATTTCACTCCCAGAACCTCATTTCTCAACACATATTATTTATAGATTGTAACACCTCGAAATTTGAATCATCTTTTAAACTCGAAGTCTCTAATTTTTTAGCTTTCCAGGAATTACGGGTCCAAACCATGAGTCATGGTTTGAACCGCGAGCTATGGAATGGAGTCGTGGTTTGCCTTCTGCAGTTCAGACTCTGGTCTGAAGACCACGAGTGGGTTTTATGGACCATGATTTGTTCTACGGATCATAACAATAACTCGTGAAACTGAAGTCTGAGGTCTGCCTTATCCCCAGGAACCACGAGTGAACATTACAGACCATAGTCCATTCTACGGGTCATACTGTTCACTCGTAGTTCCTCTTCTACAGCTTGAATGATGAACCTAAGATCACGACTGAGTCTAGGGACCATAGTTCATTCTACAGCCCGTACTTTTGAATCATAGAATATCTTCTGTAGCTTGACTCTTTGGCCAGGAACTATGAGTGGAAACCACGAGCCACAGTTTAGTCTATGACTCGTGGAATCCATCCGTGATTCCTGAAGCTGACCTTTTTCTAACTTTTTCATAATTAATTCCTAGGGGTATTTTTATAATTACCCACCCTTTTAACTCCTAAGTGAGGTCACTTTAAGCCTATTTAGGAAGGTTTTATTCCCACTTAGCCTAAGTTTTCTCCCATTCTTTCAATCAAGTTCAAAAAGAAGAAAAAGGGTTCCATCCTCTAAAGCATCAAGTTAGGGTTTCAAGCTCCATAGCAAGGGATTCACTTCAAGTCTCCATTCTTCTCAAATTCTTAGTGGGCTAGCTTCAAATAAGTTATGTAGGTATTCAATAAGGGATTCTTCCACCCTTATGCCCAAAACCCCAATTCTTCATATGGATTTTCATGAATTTCAAATTAGGGTTCTTATTCAATTCTTATGGGCTTTGCTATAAATCATTTTCTCATGATTCTACTATGAAATTTACTATTAAATTGCATGATTTTACATGGATTTTTACATGTGAACTACTATTTCATGAATTGAAGGCTAATTATAGCAAATTTTACATGCATGAAGTGATTCAAGTAAATTGGGGTATTTGATAGTATGATTTCATGAATTTCAAGCGAGTGCATGCCTAGTTCCTATGTTTTATGAAAATATATGTTATTATAAAATTGGAATAGGGCCATGCAAGTTTTCAAGTTATGAATTGTTATTCAAGACAAGACACCTGATGTGCCATCAATGCTCATGAATCATTTTCTAAACCAAGGTTCATGATTAGTATGAAGATCCGGGTTATGAACATGTATATGAACAAGTTTTGGCATCCATATATGTCACATGTATGTGAGCCTAATGTTGTGTTTTGGGAGTAGTATTTAGCACCAATTTGGACCGGGTGAGAGTACCCTTAGTCCCAGAACTATGTGCCACCATAAGTGCCCTATGTGGCTTATGACAGGATCCTGGTATGACATGGTTCTACCTTTGGCCGGTTAGGACAACCTTTTTTGGTGTGGGTAAATGACACTAGACTCCATGTAGCTCATCATGGTTTATGTCGGTTAAGAGAAACTCTCGTATGATTATTTTCAAGCTATGAAATTATATGATACTCTACTTAGAATCTTGACTTAACTTCATATTTTATGTCTTATATTTTGATATTTACATATGATTTCTTCTAGTTATGCATGAACTCAGTTTTAAGCATGCTTTCAAGTATATTTTATCATGGCACATGCATATCTCATATACTCAGTACATTCCATAGTACTGACCGCATACTTCTTTGTGTTGTATCCTATTATGATGTAGATCATGTAGCCCGCTTCGAGATCCGTGGCTAGTAGATCAGCAGCACATCCATCCAGCTTGGTGAGTACTCCTCATTTGAGGACTTGGAGATTAGCTTCATTCTAGACTACTAGTTCTTTCATTCAGTATTTTAGTATTTAGAGTTAGCTGGGGGCCTGTCCCAGCAACTCGCCAGTAGTAGAGGCTTTCAGACATAGAGTCAGATATTCAGCTGTATTCAGATCTTAAATCTTAGACTTTATTTATATAACAAATTAAGTTGTTCATTACTTCAGTTGAGCTTCTGTTCCTATGTTTTGTTCAGATTTTAAGTCATGCTAAGGCCAGAGGGTTATCTTGAGATCACTTATGATCTTGGGTCCCGTGTTATGTCCAGGGGGTAGGCTCGAGGCGTGACAAACTTTGTATCATAGCATCAGGCTCAAGAGTCCTAGGGAGTCTGAAAGCTGCATCAAGTAGTGTCTCTTTCATAGGTGTGAAGCACGCCACACTTATGAGGAAGAGGCTATGAGGTGTATTAGGAAAAACTTCACTTCTTCATGTTCACTATCGTGTGATAAATTTTGACTCTACTTACCCTTTTAATCTCTTGCTTACGCATTTCAGATAATGTCTTCGCGAAGAAACCCTATGAGGAATGCTAATCCAACCACTCCAGATCATGAGGTTAGGAATGCGGAATTTAGTGAAGCCATCTGTTGTCATACCCTAAGCCTAGATAGGGCGTACCAGAACCCTATGAGCAGATGTTATACCATTGACCTGTACTAAATGGAAGAATTACTACTAGTAAGAAAATATTAAAAGAATATACATAACAATATTGTTCAGGCATCACAACTGCAATAGACAACTAGAGTTATAACTACACATAACAATTTTATAATGTCTACAAAGCCTCTAATAGAATCTGTAACTATACAATGGCAGATGGTCAAGCTAGGGCCCCCACATATTCAAATTATAACTATAAGTACAAATAAAGAGTACTACACATCTATTTGATCCAGATAAGAAGGGACCTCACCAACAACTTTGTTGAATAGGTAGTAGGTACCTATCATGGGAGTCTGCTAACCTGTATACCTAACCCAACATTTACAAAAATGAAGTGCCCCCAAATGTAGGGACGTCAGTACATATGAAATATGTACTGGTATGTAAAGAAGACAGAAGAACAAGTAAACAAGAATGGATGCTCATGTGAATCAGATATCAAGATTAAGGACCTATGAGCATACAAGTAACATATATACAATATGAAACAATGACCTATGTGCTAGTCTTATAGGCATATCATACTTCAAGTATTAGAGACGAGCAACTAGGGACAAAGTTTATTCTAGTATGAATTATATAAATAACCTTATTAGCTTACATATGTGTCCGAAGATACTCTTTATTATAAGCCACTTAGAAATTTGCCTAGGTGATATCCTATGCCTATATGAAGTACAAATGATCAAGTGATGGCCTACCAAAGGCGATCAAGGTCACGTATAAGGCATATGTTGCTCAAGTACTTATTGCTATGATTTTATGCTTATAACTATAATTGCGGTCTGATACGAGATACGCCCTTTGAGGGCTCACTATAAGGGTATGCCCGCAGGCCACATGTGCCATGTATTGGCTCGAGTCAGGGAAAATGAGTGCATGACATTCCAGATGACTCCAAATACAAATAATTTGACAAGGGCGGGTACGCTACAATATTCAAGCTCATTATAAAGGTCTGGTCTAGATCCTGTGCAGATAATAGCATCGTGCAAGTGTGTCGAGTAAAACCAATAAATACCCATCCATCGCAAAGAGTAACTTATCAACTGATGCCTTAAAGGCATATGTCGAGTAGATTAGGATAAGGATCATTTAACTACTCATGTAGTAATCTCTATTTAGCAACTAATTTCCTTAAACAATATATCAAGTTATTCGAGTGCTAGCTCTTTATTTTATCTCATATTTATGCCGCTATGTGATCAAATATGCTAGTGCAACTATATATGGCTGATTATCCAAATTTATAACACATTTCATATATACCATATGACTTCCAGAGTTTCAAGTAAAATACATTTACGATCATGCGAAACATTATGAGAACCCGACTCGAAGGAGTAATATGAATATGGTGACTTCAACAAAGAGATGTACGAAGTACGAAGAGAAGTAATTTCAAATGGAAAGAGTGCGTAGGTATTTTGGCCATGATAGGCATGTAATATGTGTTTGATATGTAGAAAAATGAAGGCTCTATTCACATATATAGAGTAGACTATGTTAACCTTTTCGAAGAAACAAATGACTAAAGGTCGTGCCTTAATGGCGAAAGAAGTTTTAGCTTACATACCTTTGGTACCTTTCTAGCTAATGGTAGTACCACAGGTCTCCAACAACTCGATCCGCGGGGGTGTAGCCTTTACATAGCCCACTAGTACCTTTCATCATCCAATAGGCAACAAATTTACTACAAAAATTATATATACTATCATCAATAACCCGTAGGTTCATCTAATAATTTACCTCAATATTCTTCACTTATGTTCAAAACCAATCAAATTCCTTAACAATCGTTTGGAGTAAATTTTTATTTTTCCAACTTATAAATTCAATATTAAATCTTCCCCGCCAATAGAAATATCTAAAAAGTCCACTTTTAACACAAATACATCTTTTTCCCCTTCTTGAGAACCCCAATTTATAGTTCCATTACAAGAGCTAGTAAAAACACAAATCAAATATTGAAAATACTTATTCATAATCATATTCAAGAGTGGAATAAAGGATTTACCTTTTGAAGTTCAAATTTTAACTTTAAACTTTGACATCAATTCTTGAAAATTCCTTGAGATTGTCAGAAAAATCTTCTAATTTGTAAGGAATTTCTGCATGCTCTAAAAGCCTCCACGACACCACAAACAAATTTCACTTTCTCCCCGTTACTTAACACTTGAAATGGTCAAGAGTAGCTACTTCTACTGGTGCTAAATGCCGAACAAAAAGACCCAAAATATGAGGAGTTGGACCCCAAAATATTACTTTGGCAAAGATCTATAACCTCAATGTGTCATGATCTCAAAGCAGAAGGAAAGCATATAGTAGTATTACTATGGATGTTCTCGTTTCTGGAAGAAAAGGAACCTTCCAGGTACTTTCTTTTTAAAAAAACAAGAAGAAAACTTTACAAATTCCTTGTAAACAAATATTAAAGGGGAGAAAAAGTGACCCACTTGGTTCAATATAAATGATTTAACTAGGGGTTACACATTAGTTTTCTAATAATTATCTTATTTCATAAATAGCATCCCATAAGTGATATAATTATATCTACATACACATTGCTCCAATGGTGCACAAAGTAACTCTTTATAGATTAAGAGTTATGCTCATTTAAAGTATTAAACTTAATTCGATTTTTTTTCGAGGTAATACAATCTCCCCCACTTAGGATCATTCATCCTCGAATGATGTTTGTAACTCACTTTGAGTTCCTTAAGTATCCAAGACATTCATGAGATCATCTACCTAACTTCTACCACACTTTATCCATCACAAGTTTTAAAATTTGTTAACTCTCAAAAATTTCAAAAATTTCAAAAATTTCGGCAGAGTTTCCTTTATAAATAGGCCTATCAAAAACCTGTTAGCTATCCAGAATAGATATACATACGCCTCACAGAGTATCACAATAAAAGTAATACTCAACAGATAACAACTAGGGCTCCATGTGGCCTTATGCTCAAATGAAAGTCATAATTGATATTATAACCTACCTTGTACTCTACATCCGGGGAGGGGGGTACATCTATGTAAAACTCTGAACTCATAGGCGCAATCAACTAATGGGAGATATGAGTGTAACAAGACTGAAAAAGTGATCACCCCCTTTATTAATTTACCCTTTTGAACCCATAAGAGGGAGATCTGTGATGTTGCCTGGCTTCAGAAGATGTAATCATGATATTGAAGAGTAACTGCCCTTACCTGTAAGTCCATTTTTTGATAATCCTCTTGATTACTGAATATATAATCCCACCATACCCTCTGTCTAGGTATAACTTAACCCTTTACACATTTTATTCAAGTAAGTAAACACAAAGGATACATAGCATATAAATAATTAAGTTGTATAAATATTATAATATATAGTCAAATAGACACAAAAGGCATGTAGTCACATAAACGTGCGAGCCACATAAGAGGGCTCAAACCTAAAAACATGTAAGCCTAATAGATAAGTAACTTATGAACCGGTGAATTATAGAAGCACACAATCTATGTGCGATAAATTATAAAACCTATAGCATATGGAGTATAAAATTGCATCTAAACATGTGGACTACAAAACAAATAACATGTAAGCAAATGAATTATGACACAAAATGTATTACATTAATCATATGCACAGGTGAACTCTGAATATACTTAATACATGTGCTCTTTAAAAAAATAAGAGAACATATATAACATGTAAATAAGCACGTATGACTTATAGATATGTGAGCAGTAAAGAAACCTAATACATGGGCTCTTAAGATTGTAAAAATACATAGCATGAAGGCAAGCTAATCGTAACACATAAACGTGCCAATTATAACATTCAAATAGATAAACTCAAACTCTATCAGCAAATACAAGGTATATCATATGAATCAAATAGACTTTTTACATTTATAAATAAGTCAACTGTAAAACATATATTTCTAAACAACTATACTGTCATGCCTCGAAGCTACCCATGGATGCAACACGGTGCTTAATGTCACAAGTGACCTCAAGCAAACCCATGGCATGGCATATGTATGTAAAACCAGTTTAAAGATATGTACTGTGCGGAAAACTAAAGCATTTTAATATCTTAAAGCAAGATGAGAGCCCAACAAATCAGAAAAGGCTATAATATAGAAATATAGTTTAGTGATGACTGAAACAATACTAACAACTGTTGAGTCTAGTCTTTTAGTGCTGACTGAAATGACACTAACAACTGATGAGTCTAGTCTATGTCTGGAAGCCATCTAACTAAATGGGAGTTGCTGGGACATGCCCCCAGCTAACTCTACAAAGCTAAAACTAAAAGTAAATAATGAAATGAAGCATGTCTATCATCCTCGAACTAATGAGGACTCACCACTGAACTGCAGAGTACAAACTGGGGAACCGAACTAAGCGCAGTTTGGATGCTGAGTGCCTGAACCTATATCATAAGAAAATGTAGCACAAGAGTATGTGTCAGTACTTTGAATGTACTGAGCATGCAGGATATATATATACAAAGCTGGGCAACATAAAATAGAACATGTAGATAGATTTACTGCAACATAACTGAAAACTAAATTGAATGCAATGACCAAGTATAAATAATGAAATAGCATACTGAACTGAATACTGAACATAAATACTGGATACAAGGTCAATGCACACGAATCTGACTGTGGGAGACACTACTAACCGCCATACCGCAAGTTGAGCTAACTATAGGGACAACCTATAACCCTGGATGTAATGTTGTTCACACCTTGCCAAGAGTACGAACAAGTCTGACGTGGATCCACTACTGATGTCCATAAGGGACAAGGAGATGCAGCCTAGTGTGATAGCTGAATCCTTAAACCTATGGTGTTGCCGTAGTTCTGGGACTTGAGGACTGTTACTAAAGGTCTTAGCCTAAACTGACAGCTAAGCCTTTATCCTCTGGTCCGCTCGGTACTAAGTCTACTCCCAACTGAATGTGAACAACAATATACTGAAATGATTTATAGCTCAAAATACTAAAAATCGCCTGAAAATGCAACATAAATATAGTGGGAGATATCGCATTCGAATCCTGGTACATGAACATATAATTAGCATGTCTAGTGAACTTAATTCATGAAATACTGGAAGTACACAACTAGGTTTTTTAAACCTTATACATGGAACTACACTAATTCTCCAAGAACATGTAGTCAATACCATAGAGATTGCAGAAACTGAATTACGATAAATCTCTAAGTTCTAGGAACACTAAGTTTGACAATTCCTGGAGAAAACTGAAGACTAGTTAGAATCTAGGGAACTAATGGGTGAAAGGAACCCACTAGTGAAATCCCACATACCTGGTGAAGAAATCCACGAAGAAATCCTTGGAGTTTTGGGGCTGAACTTTGGTGAAGCCCTCTGCTGGTTCTTGAGAGAAACTACGCCTCTGTTGATTCCTTTTTGTCTAAGTCTGATGATTTTTAGGAGAATGAGGGTTTAGTTAGTTTTAGGATACTTAATAAGGCTTAGACGACATAAAACAACTTAGTGTAGGCATTAAATTAGGAAGGAAATGTCTGGAATGCCCCTGGAATTTAATTAGAAAAGTTGCTGAAAATCGCGACCCAGGGATCACTACTGGGTTCTATGACTCGTGGAAAGTTCCATGGGTCGTGGAACCCTATCGTGGTTTCCTGGTCCTGAAAACTGGCCACTGGAATTACCCCTACAAGTTGGGTTCACGACTCGTGGAAACTTCCACGGGTCGTGGAACCCACTCTTGCTTCCTGTAAGAAATTACTAGTCCTCTGAACTTTGGTTTCACGACTTGGGTTCACGACTCGTGGAAACTTCCACAGGTCATGGAATCCACTCATGGTTCCTGAGGACATAATCATAGGCTACTAGAAATGGTTCCATGACTCGTGGAAACTACCACGGGTCATGGAACCCAATCGTACTTCTTGAAGGCCGTCTGTTACAAGGATTCCACGGACAAGTTCTACGGTCTGTGGAAACTTCTACGGTCCGTAGACTTGAGTTATGGGATGCACTTCAGAGGAGAATTCCTCTGATCTTTGTTCCACGAGTCTATTCCATGATTCGTGGACTATTCCACGACTCTTGGAAGTGACTCATGGTTCGTGACAGTTGAAAATTTTTATTTCTCCTAGTTTTCTGAGCTAAGTCTGGGCTTGGAAGTTGTGGGGTGTTACAATATCTCTCCCTTGGGATTATTTATCCTCGAATGAAGACTAAACAAGCTGAGTTTGGAGGTAAAGAGATGAATCCTACCAACTGAGTACTGGAAACTGATATCTACTGAACTAAGTTCCATAAACATGCAAGTATGCTGAAAAGCAAGGATAACTGATGGAACAATGGTACTGAGACTGAATTACACAAGAGTAAACTGAGATATTGGAGAGGAACTAATTACCTCAAGTTGAAACTGAATTGGAGGGAAAGAGGTGGGGGTACTTGGACATCATGGCTGCTTCTGCTTCCCAAGTAGCTCCCTCTATGGACTGATTCCTCTACAAAACTTTAACTGATGCGACTTCGTTATTCCTCAACCTACGAACCTGGAATTTCAACTGGAACCTACTCATAGGTGAGGCTATCCTTCACAGCACACTTTCTAAGGGTACTATCAAAGTCAGATCACCCACACACTTCTTCAAAAGAGAAATATGGAAGACTGGATGAAATAATACTAGGTCTGATGGCAACTCTAACTCGTAAGCCACATTACCAACCCTTTTCAGAATTCTGTAAGGACCTACATACCTGGGACTGAGCTTCCCTTTCTTGCCTAATCTCATCACCCCTTTCATGGGTGACACCTTAAGGAAAACCCAATCATCGATATAAAACTCTAAGTCTCTTCTCCTCACGTCTGCATAGGACTTCTGATGACTCTGAGCTATTTTTAGACTCTCTCTGATGAGTTGAACTTTACCCATAGTCTCATATTCCGAATCTGGCCCAATCAAAGCTACTTCACCAACTTCGAACCAACCAACAGGTGACCTATATCTATGCCCATAGAGGGCCTTATATGGGGCCATTGGAATGCTGGAATGGAAGTTGTTATTGTAGGCAAACTCTATGATAGGTAGGTGATCATCCCAATTACCCTTGAAATCGATCACACAAGCTCTCAACATATCCTCTAAGGTCTGAATGGTACGCTCAGCCTGACCATCCATCTGCGGGTGAAATGTTGTACTGATGTTCACTTGAGTACCAAGACCTTTCTGGAAGGATCTCCAGAATGAGATGTAAACTGAGGACCTCTATTTGAAATGATAGACAAGGGAACCCTATGCAATCTGACTATCTCGTTGATGTATAGCCTGGCATAATCCTCCGCTGAATCTGTAGTCTTGACTGCCAAGAAGTGAGCTAACTTAGTGACTCTGTCCACTGTTACCCAAATGGAATCATATTGCCTACGAGTACGGGGTAAGCCCGTAATAAAATCCATGTTGACCACTTCCCACTTCCAGGTAGGAATGTCAATCTCCTGAGTCACACCTCCTACTTTCTAATGTTCTACCTTTACCTGCTAACAGTTGGGGCACTTAGCCATAAATCTGCGATGTCTCTCTTTATGCCGTTCCACCAATAGACTTCTCGTAGATCATGGTACATCTTAGTGGCACCTGGATGAATGGAATATATGGAATTATGGGCTTGTGAGAGGATCTGCTGCCTCAATTCACCTACCTTTGGAACATATAAGTGCCCCTGATAACGGAGTACACCATCTCCCCCTTGGGAGAAAACCTCTACTCTTTGCATATGAACTGCACCCTTCAGTTGAAGTAGTAAGGGATCACTATCTTGCCTCTCCTTAACTTCAGCCACCTATGAGGATTCTGACCCATTCTGAACTATCACACCACCATTTTTCGTGACCATAAGGCAAACTCCTAGGCGAGCAAGCCGATGAACATCTCTGACCAGTTCGTTCTTCTCTTCCTCAACGTAGGATATGCTACCCATAGACAGTGTACTAAGAGCATCAGCCACTATATTGGCCTTACCCAGATGGTAGAGCACATTCATATCATAATCCTTGAGGAACTCAAGCCACCTTCTCTGACGAAGATTAAATTCTTTCTTGGTGAACACATACTGGAGGCTCTTGTGATCTATGAAAACATCAACATGAACACTATACCGATAGTTCCTCTAAATCTTTAGGGCAAACACAACCGCTGCAAACTCGAGGTCATGAGTCGGGTAGTTCTTCTTATGGGTTTTAAGCTGCCTGGAAGCATAAGCTATGACCTTACCCTGCTGCATCAAAACACAACCCAAGCCGACTCTGGATGCATCATAATAAACCACGTAACTATTTGAACCATCTGGTAGAGTCAAAATAGGAGTTGTAGTCAACCTGGTTTTCAGTTCTAAGAAACTTTTCTGACACTCCTCTGACCACTGAAACTTGACCTTTTTCTGAGTCAACTTGGTCAATGAGGTAGCTATGGATGAAAATCCTTCTACGAACCTCCTGTAATAACCCACCAAACCCAAGAAACTTCTGATGTCTGTCGGAGAGGTGGGTCTGGGCCAGTCCTTTACTGCCTCAATTTTCTAGGAATCAACATGGATCCCTTCTATGGATACCACATGACCAAGGAAAGCGACAGACTATAACCAGAATTCACACTTGCTGAACTTAGTGAATAACTAGCGATCCTTGAGGGACTGGAGCACAACCCTCAAATGAGTTGCATGCTCCTCCTCATTTCGAGAATACACAAGGATATCATCAATGAAGACAATGACGAACAAGTCCAAATACTGTCTGAACACCCTGTTCATTAGGTCCATGAAAGCTGCAGGAGCATTGGTTAGTCCAAAAGAAATAACAACAAATTCATAGTGATCATACCAAGTTCTGAAGGCTGTCTTTGGGATGTCACTATCTCTGTCTCTGAGCTGATGATAGCTGAATCTGAGTTCTATCTTGGAAAAATAACTAGCGCCCTGAAACTGGTCAAACAAGTTATCAATCTTAGGGACGGGATATTTATTCTTGATTATGACTTTGTTCAACTGATGGTAGTTAATGCACATTCTGAGGGAACCATCCTTTTTACACACGAACAACACTAGAGCACCACATGGAGAGATGTTGGGTCTGATGAAGCCCTTATCTAGCAGGTCCTTCAGCTACTCTTTCAAATCCTTAAGCTCAGCTGGAGCCTTTCTGTAGGGTGGAATCAAAATAGGCTGGGTATCTGGAATGAGATCATTTCCCAAGTCAATTTTTCTTTTGGGAGGAACTCTGGGAAGATCTTCTGGGAACACTTTTGGAAACTCGTTCACCACTGGGACTAACTCTAGAGTTGGGGTCTCAGAGTTTGAATCCTTAACCCGAACAAGGTGATGGATATACCCCTTGGAGATCATTTTTTCTGTCCTTAAGGTAGGAGATGAAATGACCTACAGGCCCTGAGTTACTACCCTTGCCCTCTAGTACTGGCTCGTTAGGAAACTAAAATTGAACGATCCTATTTCTACAATTGACTGAGGCATAACAGGAATGTAACCAATCCATGCCTAGAATGATATCAAAGTTTACCATTTCTAACTCTACAAGATCTGCTGAGGTGACTTTCTGGGAAACTATGATTGGGAAATTTTTGTATACCCGTCTAGCTATGACTGGGTCACCAACTGGAGTAGAGACTGAGAAGGGTTCTAGGAGGGTTTCTGGACTAACATCAAAATTTACTGCTATATATGGAGTTATAAAGGAAAGTGTAGCCCCTGGGTCTAACAATGCATAAACATGATTATTAAAGACTCGTAATGTACCCGTGACCACATATGGAGAGTCCTCTTGATCATGTCGAGCTTGAAGGGCATACAATCTATTTTGGCACTGACCGCCACCTGTACCAGATGAGGCACCCTACTGTGTGGGGCGATATGCTGGGGATATTGTAGAACCAGTATGAGTCTGCGGGTGGACATCATTACCCTTCTGAGAAGCTGTGGGACAATCCCTCATCCTGTGGCCTGGCTTGCCACACCTAAAGCAATTTCCACTACCTGCTAGGCACTCACCTTGGTGGTTCCTACCACACATTTTGCACACTAGGTTATTGCACCCACTAGTAACTGTACCATAGGACTTAGAGCCAGACTCTCTATCCCGTCTATCCTTCTTAAACTTGGGAACTAGGGCACTAGCAGAAGATGGAGCTGGAGCTGGAGCAGAATTTTTTTTGGTGATAATGAGAGTGGTTTCCACCCTCTAACCTCTGCTGAGAGTGGCCATACTCACCTGTCCTATCCCTCTTAGCATAACCTCCCCTTTCCTTGATCTTTTCCTCCTCCATCTGTTGAGCATAAGTAACCAACCTAGAGAAGTCCATTTCCTTCACGAGCATTACAGTCTTGCATTCCTTGACCACATCATCATACACACCAGAAACGAACTTGCTTATACGATCTCTAGGGTCAGCTACTATTGCCGGGGCATACTTAGACAGCTGAGTGAACTTCAGAGCATAGTCCTTCACGCTTATGTCATCCTATCTCAGATTGATGAACTCTTTAACCTTGGCTTCCCTGAGCTCTAGTAGGAAGAACCGGTCCAAAAATGCAATCTTGAAAAGATCCCATGTCACTGATCCTGCATTGTCACAACGAGATTCCTTCCACTTCTGGTACCAAGTATAAGCTACCTCTTTCAGCTGATAGGCAGCTAAGTCTGCACTCTCCATTAGGGTGACACCCATAACGTCTGTCACCTTCTGAATATCTTCTAGAAACTCTTGGAGATCTTCCTCTGACTTGGACCCATAAAATTTTGGAGGGTTCATCCGAGTGAAGTGCAGGATTCTGGCTGAAGTAGTATTGACCTGAGGCGGTACTTGAGACGCAGCCTTCTGGTTGACCTGGGCGGTCATGGCCTGAGCAAGTACTTGAAAAGTAGCCCTGAATTCGGCATGCGTAACCTGCTCATTCAATGGGTCTTCTGGAGCTGCTGGTGCTGGCTGATTCCTAGCGTTTGCTCTTCTGGGAGGCATTTTTCTGAAATACGAAGAGCATGAGTTAGAATAGAGGATAATTTAAATAAAGTTTATACTCTATAGCACAAACTGGGAAAGAATGAAGGGAAGTTATTCCTAATAATGCCTCATAGTTTCTCCCCCTAAGTGTGACGCGCTTCACACCTATAAAGAAGACTCTACTTGACGCGGCTTTCAGACATCCTAGGACACTTGAATTTGATGCTCTGATACCAAGTTTTTCACACCCTTAAGCTACCCCTGGACGCAACATGGTGCTTAATGTCACAAGTGACCTCAAGCTAACCCATGGCATGGCATATCTATGTAAAACCAGTTTAAAGATATGTACTGTGCAAAAAACTAAAGCAATTTAATATCTTAAAACAAGATGAGAGCCTAACAAATCTGAAAAGGCTATAATATAGAAATATGGTTTAGTGCTGACTGAAACAACACTAACAACTGCTGAGTCTAGTCTAGGTCTGGAAGCCATCTAACTAAATGGGAGTTATTGGGACATGCCCCCAGCTAACTCTACAAAGCTAAAACTGAAAGTAAATACTGAAATGAAGCATGTCTATCATCCTCGAACTAATGAGGACTCACCACTGAACTGCTGAGTACAAACTAGGGAACCGAACTAAGCATGGTCAGGATGTTGAGTGCCTGAACCTACATCATAAAATGATGTAGCACAAGAGTATGCGTCAGTACTTTGAATGTACTGAGCATTAAGGATATATATATATATATATACACACACACACAAAGGTGGGCAATATAAAATTGAACATGAAGATAGATTTACTGCAACATAACTGAAAACTAAATTGAATGCAATGACCAAGTATAAATCATGAAATAACATACTTAACTTAATACTGAACATAAATACTAGATACAAGGTCAATGCACACGAATCTGACTGTGGGATACACTACTAACCGACATACCCCAAGTTGAGCTAATTATGAGGCCAACCTATAACCCTAGATGGCAGGGTGTTCACACCTTGCCTAGGGTACGAACAAGTCTGACGTGGATCCACTACTGATGTCCACAAGGGACAAGGATATGCAGCCTAGTCTAACAGCTGACTCCTTAAACCTACAGTGGCGCCATAGTTATGGGACTTAAGGACTGTTACTAAAGGTCTTAGCCTAAACTGACAGTTAAGCGTTCATCCTCTTGTCTGCTCGGTACTAAGTCTACTCCCAAATGAATGTGAACAACAATATACTGAAATGATGGATAGCTCAAAATACTGAAAATCAACTGAGAATGCAACTTAAATATACTGGGAGATATGGCATTCAAATCATGGTACATGAACATATAATTAGCATGTCTAGTGAACTTAATTCATGAAATACTGGAAGTACACAACTAGGTTTCAGAACCTTATACATGGAACTATATTAATTCTCTAAGAACATGTAGTCAATACCATAGAGATTATAGAAACTGAATTATGATAAATCTCTAAGTTCTAGGAACCCTACGTTTGATAATTCATGGAGGAAACTGAAGACTAGTTGGAATCTAGGGACCTAATGGGTGAAAGGAACCCACTGGTGAAATCCCACATACCTGGTGAAGAAATCCACAAAGAAATCCTTGGATTTTTGGGGCTGAACTTTAGTGAAGGCCTCAGCTAGTTCTTGAGAGAAACTACGCCTCTATTGATTCCTTTTTGTCTAAGTCTGATGATTTTTAGGAGAATGAGGGTTTAGTTAGTTTTAGGCTACTTAATCAGGCTTAGACGACATAAACCAATGTAGTGTAGGCTTTAAATTAGGTAGGAAATATCTGGAATGACCCTGGAATTTAATTAGAAAACCTACTCAAAATCGCAACCCAGGGATCACGACTGTGTTTTATGACTCGTGAAAAGTTCCATGAGTCGTGGAACTTTATCGTGGTTTACTGGTCCTGAAAACTAGCCACTTTAATAAACCCTACAAGTTGGGTTTACAACTCGTGGAAACTTCCACAGGTCGTGGAACCCACTCGTGTTTCCTGTAAGAAATTCCTGGTCCTCTAAACTTTGGTTCCACGACTTTGGTTCATGACTCGTGGAAACTTCCACAAGTCATGGAATTCACTCGTGGTTTATGAGGACATAAGCATAGGATACTGAAACTGGTTCCTTGACTTGGGTTTACGACTCGTGGAAACTACCACGGGTCGTGGAACCCAATCGTGGTTCCTGAAGGCCATCTGTTACAAGGATTCCACGGATAAGTTCTACGGCCCGTGGAAACTTCTATGGTTCGTAGACTTGAGTTATGGGATGCACTTCAGAGGAGCAGTCCTCTAATCTTTCTTCCACGAGTCTAGTCCATGATTCTTGGACTGTTCCACGACTCGTGGAAGTGACTCGTGGTTCCTGACAGTTGAAATTTTTTATTTATCCTGGTTTTCTGAGCTAAGTCTGGGCTTGGAAGTTCTGGGGTGTTACATGTACCATGATTAGGATGGAATGTGACCAAATAATATATAATACCTATAATCTATAGAGAATAACTTATGCTACATATAACATGTAAACATCTAGACATCTAAACAGGAGAACTATGATGTGACATTTACCATCTAATCATCTTGACAAGTAAACTATTGAAGTACTTAATGCTTAAACCTTAACACTGTAGGAGCATATACCATATAAATAGCTTGGTTATTACATATTAGCCTATGAACTATAACTATAAACATAAACACCTACAATCTATAAATATTTAAACATATGTCATGAGTAATTAATCTTTAAAATTCTAATCACATGAACTTGGGACACGTATAATACTTTAAACAAATAAGTTATAGGACATAAGACAAAAAAATAAGTGAACTATGACATCAACAATATGCAAAAAAATAACCTCTAATGCATATGCATATAACATGTGATCAAATGTTCTATGAAGCAAGTAACATATGAGTAAGAAACCCATGAATCACGTAACATGTGAGTCATTATTCTATAAAACATTGGTGTTCTAATATGCTAAAATTGAACAATTTTTTTTTCCCGTTCGCTAATGACTCCAAGGGATACAATATTGGAATCTCATTTGTGGGCTGAGACGATGGAAGAATCAGTAGCAACAACTTGTCAGTTACATTATAACGGTTTCCAAAGTGGAGGATAAGATCAAAAACTTTTTTTTTGCATCTCACACTCATTAAAGTTCACTCTCAAACACTTATTGTGAATATACTCCGAGCACATCTTTTATCTCTCAAATTCCCCAACTCCAACTCGCCCAAACCCCCTCTAAGCTACTCAAATCAGTGCACCATTGAAGAAATCCCGTACCCTCGATAATTTTGTGTTTTGTTGGTATTTTGGTAATTTTTCCCTCTTCTCCTTTGTTGTCTTCTCCAACTACCCAAACCTCCATTGTTGTAAATTCTTGAAGCTTGGTCTTGCTTGTAGATTCTGCCTCTTTTCGTGGATGCATGTTCGTAGGCTAGTTCAATTCACATTCTTGGCTAAACTCTCTTACGTGGTAAGTGATTCTTGCCTATTTCCGATTTTCTTTCCCTAAATTTCCCTAATTGGACTCTTGTCTACTAAGGGTTGTTTGAGCTCAAAATTTCCACCCTATTCCTTCGATTTCCTGGGCATGCACTCCCATGATCTTGGGGATCATAATGTGAGTTTTCTTTTTTGGTTTTGGGTTGTGGAGCATACGGGCCCTCCGGTGACCTGAAATTTGGCCCAGCTATTATTATAGCAATATGGGTATCATTAGACCTGTCTTTATGTTCTTTCCATGATCTTGATAGCTTGATCCTCGTTCGGAGCTTCTCGGGGCAGCTCGGCCTCGGATATCGTTGTTCTTGCAGCTTGTCATCGGACGACAGGTAGGTTACGGCTTAACTCCCTAGACTTCACATATATCAGGTAAAATTATACTAGTTGGCATCTTTGGGTTGGGCTGTTAGGTTGGTACCACAGACCTTGGTCGCTTCTTCATAATCCGTACCGTTTCTTTCCTCCGTTGTGTGTAGAATTCTTGTTAATTTATATTATTACCCTTGTGGTCCTATGACGCCTTGTTGACTCTAGAACATAGACGGTGGGATCATTGGGAATGTTCGCGAGTCCCGGATGTAGAATTATCCTTCTAGGCTAGTTATGCTTGCTTAGTAGCTTTGGAGCCTGTGCAGGGCCGATAGGTTGATTGTGAGCTGTGGGGCGGCTATTGTGTGTTTGATCATGCCATTTCCATGCATATAGAGGGGTTTTCCCATGTTTTTACTATAGTTTTGTCTTCGGGCCTTCTGGGACTATTTTCTAAACTTTGTATGGCTCGGAGGGCCCATTTTCGACAGAAATGATTTCGAAATAGTTTTGACTTGTCATGTGGATCTTCTTGTGGTAAGGAAAGTTGTAAAAGACATTTCATCAATAGTTCCACTTTTCTTGGGCTCGACGGGGTCGGGTGCCCTACTTTTATACAACAGTATCTAGGGTGTTGCTGGACTAGGCAGGGCTGAGTACTAGAGCTTTTGGGCTTACTATTTTAGACCTGGATACCCTCCAGGCAGCTTTACTTGGGGATTGTCTTGAGAATGCGGGGCATCTAGTATATTCGTCAGGGGCCTCTATGGACCTTGTTGTTCCGTACCAAAAGCTACGAGCTGCGAGTGCTGGAGGGAGGGTATATGGTGTAGCTGTGGTATACGGGTGGACCTTCCATAGATTCGGTCTTCTGGGCCTTATAGTTCACCGGAAGCGGGTGAAATACGGTACTTTGATCACTTTTACTTAGCATAGCATCATATCATTCATCTACGTGAGGTACCACCCTTTGTCTGTTGATTATTGATTGTACGCTCCGGTAGTATAGGATGCCAGAGGGTTTGTTTTCACTTGTTTGCGTTCCTCGGTTGTATGGGAGATCGAGGGACTGTAGGTAAAGTCTTATCACATTACTTCTATCTTGAGTGTGAGCTTGGTTACAGTGAGGTCGTTGATTTCTGGAATGAGATTGTTCTGATTAGTGGGGTTAGATCTTGGTTACAGCGGGGTTGTTGGTGACTGGAATGATATTGTTGTGATTAGTGTGGTTATTGTTTACTTTTTCCGAGCATGTCTACTTTACACTTCTCTCCCATTCCTTATACTTGAGGTTACCGGTATACCATCAATTTCTAGACTTATGCATATATACTGTTGTTACGAGGATCCTAGGTGCGTTGTTACTACTTTCACCTGTGTTTGCCATGTATATATTCTATTTGCTAGCCTTGCTTGTTTCTTTCTATTGTCTTCCCTATGGGCTAGTTCCTGTGCACTTTATCGTTGATTGTCGTGACTGCTTACTTCTATTCTGTTTGTTATTTTTTTTTACTTTATATGTTCCCAGTTGGCCTATGATACCTACTGGATACCTTATGCTTCACATTTGGTGCTCACCCTACCCTATGCATCTTCTGGTGCAGATCCTAGTGTGGGCCATCGCTGTTAGAGCACCAGAGACTCGTGCGGGGTGTTGTTTTGGGATCATCTAGGCTGAGGGTGAGCTCTTGGCGTTCAGATCTTGACTTTAGTTTATCCTTGTTTTTTGTACTCTTATAGTTTCGGAGACATCATGTATATATTACCTTTGGACCTTTGTACTCCTGATGTAGCTCGGCTCTTATACGCTATCATACCATATTTTGGGTTGGATTAGCTTTCGCTTTGTATTTATATTACTCCGGTTATCCAGTTTATTCATCTTGTTCACTTTCTTCTGCTTATTTATTTGTTCTTCCACTTAAACTGTTAGAAGGTAGCCCATTACTAACCATTTCGGGCTACGGGGATTGGTTCGCCTACTGGAGGGTTGTAGGTGACATCATGACTGAGAAATTGGGTCGTGACAAAAGAGTATAGTGATGATTGAAAACAACACTATTAACACAAATTGAATCTAGTTTATGTCTGAAAGCCTCTAACTGATATGAGTTACTGGGACATGCCCCAGCTAACTTTAACAATCTGAAAACTGAAATAATAAGACTGAAAGGTAAAGCATTTCCATCATCCTAGAACTAAGAGGACTCACCACTGAATTCGTTGAGTAGGACTGGAAGTTGATCTAAGCGCGATCTAGATGCTGAGTGCCTGAACCTACATTATAAAACAATGTAGCACAAAAGTATGTGTCAGTACTTTGAATGTGCTGAGTATGCGGGATAAGGGCTAAGCTGAACAACATGATAAAAGAACATGAATATATATATATATATATATATACACTGAAGCATATACTGAAAACTAGCTGGATGCAATGACCAAGTACTAACATGAATATACAATTTGTTGAACTGAATACTGAACTAGATATTGAGTACATGGTCAATGCAACAGGAATCTGAATGTGGGAGATACTATTAACCGGCATACCCCAAGCTAAGCTAACTGTGGGGCCAACCTATAACCCTAGATAGTAGGGTGTTCATACCTTACCAAAGGTACGAACAAGTCTGACGTGGATCCACTAAACTGATGTCCTCTAGAGACAAAGGTGACCAGCCTAAAATGGCAGCTGACCCCTTTCATACCTACGGTGGTGCCGTAGTTCTGGGACTTGGGGACTACTACTAAAGGTATCATCCTAAACTGACAGCTGAGCCTTCATCCCCTCGTCCTCTCAGTTCTAAGTCTACTCCCAACTGAATACAAGCTAACATGCAACTATAATACTGGATATCTCAAAATATGATATAATTTGAGAATGCAACATACATATACTGAAAGATATGGCATTCGAATTCTAAAGCATTATTTTTTGACTGATCTGCCTAGCAAGTATAATTCATGAAATAGTGAAGTTAACACAAGCTAGGGTTTCTGAGTTCTATACATGAAACTATACTAATTCTCCAAGAACATGAACTAAGCATCATATAAGTTATAGCATCTGAATAGCAAGGAAATCTCTAGGGTTTATAAACCTAGGTCTGAGTAATCATGGAGAAACTGAAAAAAATCACTGAGTTCTAGGGACCTAGTGAGTGAAAGGAACCCACTAGTGAAATCCCACATACCTGGAGGAAGATTATACGGTTGAACTAGGAGGAAACCCTCTGCCTTGTTCTTGAGAGAAAGCGCTTCTGTTCTTGTCTGATATTGCTAAGTGTCGATTGAATTTAGGAGTAATAAGTGAAATAGAGTAAAAACCCTTTAATTACTCCCAAAACGACTTAGGATCAGAGTTAAAATAATTGGGAAAAGATTGGAATGTCCCCAACTTAAAATTGGAAATTTTGGAAAAAGTCACCGCCGGATGGGCCGCTTGACGGGAGTCGGATCTATGACGGCCCATAGGCCAAGGAGTCGGGATGGGTCAAACTGGGCTGGCCCCCTGGACTATTCCCACAGGCAGACCCATAGCCCATCGCTTCAGCAATTCCCATAGTGATTTGCCCGTTGGGGAAAGGGAGGTTGGGATAGGGGCGCTGCTCCTTCTCATAGGCTGCCCGATGGCTCATCGGACCTCCGACACCCATCAGGTCCCCCATTTGGCTGGAGCCGGCTTGGACTGAGCCTCTGGGTCCTTCCCATGAGGACCCATGATAGGCCGTCATGTCCATGGTGCCCGTGGGTCAGCCCGTGGGGCTTGATTGGAGATTGAATTTTCTTAAGTTTTGTTGAGTTTTGGGTTTTTTAAGTTGGCCTAAATTCTAAGGTGTTACAATATCTCCCCCTTGGGATCATTCGTCCTCAAATGAAGACTAACTAAGCTGAGTTTGGAGGGAAAGAGCTGCAATCCCTACCAACTGAATACTAGGAACTGACATCTGACTGAGTCTAGTTCTAAGTATGTGAAAACATGCTGAAAATACTGGAATAGCTGGGAGAACATGATTCTAAGACTGACATGTATAATAGGAAACTGAGAGACTGGAGAGGAACTATTACCTCAAGCTGAAGCTGAATCGGAAGGAAAGAGGTGAGGGTACTTGGCTAACATGGCTGCTTCTGCTTCCCAAGTAGCTCCCTTTTCGGACTGATTCCTCCACAAAACCTTTACTGAAGCGACCTTTTTATTTCTCAACCTACGAACTTGACGGTCAAGAATCTAAACTGAACCTCCTCATAGGTAAGGCTATCCTTCACAGCCACACTCTCAAAATGTACCATCGATGCTGGATCACCCACACACTTCTTCAACAAGGAAATATGAAAGACCTGATAAATCGCTGCTAGTTCTGCCGGTAACTCTACTTCATAAGCCACATTTCCAACCCTCTTAAGGATTCTGTAAGGACCTACATACCTGGGACTGATCTTCCCTTTTTTGCAAAATCTCATCACCCCCTTCATGGGTGATACCTTCAGGAAAACCCAATCATCGATTTCAAAATCTAAGTCCATTCTCCTCACATCTGCATAAGACTTCTGACGACTCTGAGATGTCCTTAGTCTATCCCTGATGAGATGAACTTTCTCCATAGCCTCATGAACCGAATCTTGCCCAATCAAGTCAGTTTCACCTACTTTGAACCAACCAACTGGTGACCAGCATCTACGCCCATAAAGTGCCTCATATGGGGCCATCTAAATACTGGAGTGGAAGTTGTTATTATAGGCAAAACCTATGAGAGGTAGGTGATCATCCCAACTACCTTTGAAATCGATCACGAAAGCTCTCAACATGTCCTCTAAGGTCTGAATGGTAAGCTCTGCATGACCATCCCTCTACAGATGAAATGTTGTACTGAGATTCACCTGAGTACCAAGACCTTTCGGAAATAATCTCCGAAAAATGAGAGGTAAACAAAGGAACTTTATCTGAGATGATAAACAATGGAACCCCACGCAACCTAACTATCTCGCTGATATAGAGTCTGACATACTCCTCTACGGAATATATAGTCTTCACTGCTAGGAAATGGCCTGATTTAATCGTTATGTCCACAATCACCCAAATGGATTCGTGTTGTATATGAGTACAAGGTAAACCCGTAATGAAATCCATGTTGATCACCTCCCACTTGTAAGTAGGAATTTTAATACCCTGAGTCACACCTCCTGGCTTCTGATGTTCTACTTTCACCTGCTGACAGTTGGGACACTTAGCCACAAAATATGTGATGTCCCTCTTCATGTCGTTCCACCAATGGACTTCCCATAGATCACGGTACATCTTAGTGGTACCCAGATGAATAGAATATCTAGAATATGGGCTTCAGTAAGGATCTGCTACCTCAACTCACCTATATTAGGAACACATAAGTGACCCTGGTAACGAAGCACACCATCTTCCCCTTGGGAGCAAACCTCTACTCTCTGCTGAAGGACTGCACCCTTCAACTGAAGTAATATGGGATCATTGTCCTGTTTCTCTTTAACCTCTACTACCAATGAAGATTCTAACCCATTTTGGACTATTACACCACCATCTGACATGTCCATAAGGCATACTCCTAAGTGAGCAAGCCAGTGAACATATCTGGCTAATTCTTTCTTCTCTTCATCAATATGTGATATGCTACCCATGGAAAGTCTGCTGAGGGCATAAACCACTACATTGGCCTTACCTGGATGGCAGAGTACATTAATGTCATAGTCTTTGAGATATTTAAGTCACCTTCTATGACAAAGATTCAACTCTTTCTAGGTAAACACATACTGGAGGCTCTTATGATCTGTAAACACATCAATATGAACACCATACAAGTAGTGTCTACAAATCTTTAGGGCAAACACAACTGCTGCAAGCTCGAGGTCATAAGTCGGGTAGTTCTTCTCATGGACCTTAAGCTATCTGGAAGCATAAGCTATGACCTTACCTTGCTCCATCAAAATGCAACCTAGGCCTACCCTGGATGTATCGCAATAAATCACATAGCCATCTGAACCCTCTGGTAGAGTCAAAATGGGAGCTGTAGTCAAACTCGTCTTCAGTTCAAAGAAGATTTTCTCACACTCGTCTGACAACTGGAACTTGACCTTTTTCTGAGTCAACTTGGTCAATGGGGCAGCTATGGATGAAAATCCTTCAACAAACCTCCTGTAGTAACTGGCCAAACCCAAGAAACTTCTGATATCAGTAGAAGAGGTGGTTTTGGGCCAATGCTTTACTGCCTCAATTTTCTGAGAATCCACTCGTATCCCTTCGCTAGATACCACATGACTAAGGAAAGTGACAGACTACAACCATAATTCACATTTGCTAAACTTAGTTAATAACTGGCGATCCCTGAGAGTTTGCCAAACAACCCTCAGATAAGTTGCATGCTCGTCCTCAGTCTGAGAATAAATGAGGATATCCTGAATGAAGATGATGATGAACAAGTCCAAATACTATTTGAACACCCTATTCATTAAGTCCATGAAAGTTGCAGGAGTGTTGGTTAGTCCAAAAGTCATAACAACAAATTCGTAGTGACCATATCGAGTCCTGAAGGCTATTTTTTGCATATCACTGCCTTTGACTCTAAGCTGATGATAGCTGGATCTGAGGTCTATCTTAGAGAAACAACTAGCACCCTAAAGTTGGTCGAACAAGTCATCAATCCTGGGATGGGATACTTATTCTTTATTATGACTTTGTTCAACTGACGATAGTCAATGCACATCCTGAGAGAACCATCTTTCTTACGCACGAACAAAACTGGAGCACCCCATGGAGAGATGGTGGGTCTGATGAAACCCTTATCTAGAAGGTCTTTCAACTGTTCTTTCAATTCCTTAAGCTCTGCTGGAGCCATTCTGTAAGGAGGAATTGAAATAGGTTGGGTGCCTGGAAGGAGATCTATTCCAAAGTAGATTTCCCATTCAGGAGGACTTCTGGGAAGATCTTCTGGAAACACTTTTGGGAATTCATTCACCACTAGAACTGACTCAAGAGTTGGGGACTTAGAGTTTGAATCCTTAACCCGAACAAGATGGTAGATATACCCTTTGGAAATTATTTTTCTGGCCTTAAGGTAAGAGATGAATCAACCTACAGGCACTGAGCTACTACCCTTCCATTCTAAGAATGAGTCATAATAGGAATGTAACCAATCCATGCCTAGTGTCTAGAGCTAGCTTGGACTGAGCCTTTGGGACCTTCCCACCAGGACCTCTAACGGGCTGTCGTGTCCACGACGCCTGTGGGGCTTAACTGGAGATGGAATTTTCTTATGTTTTACTGAGTTTTGGGTTTTTTAAGCAGGTCTAAATTCTGGGGTGTTACATGAGTTGTCTTAACCTAGAACAAAGTGGAGGTAGAAGGGTTAAGGCCTAGACTTTTATGCGAATGAGAGTCTTAGACTATAGAAGGAAGTGGGTATTCATGCTAGATTCTGGAGTAGTGTATGTTTTATTGGGGTGAAATTATCATAGTTCCTTTGATAGTTTGGTGAGATGTCCATAGACTTAAAAGGGTAGCATGAATCTAAGGGGGAGATGGTGGGATGTAGAATCGGTCAGATTTTGGAGGCACAGGTAGTAATGCTTTTGTGTGTTAGAACAAAGTTGAGAGGGGAGGCAGAAGCTTATTTCCATCCTAGAATCCTAAGTATACTTATGCCATTACAATACCTTTTGCATTTCTTGTGTGTCAACATCATGTTCCTAATTTAGATTCACGCTCATAGTCAGCTTCTAGAATGACATGTGATGGATTTAGTCAACGATTCTACTCTTACTCTGTGATTCTATAAATCCCAAATTTATGCCCTGAGACTCGTTATCTATGTGAACTCATGTCTCTCAGTATGCTCAGTCCTATTTACTCAGTTCAGTCCTCAGGCATGCCTTAATGGAAAATTGAATCTTGTTACGTCATGTATATGCTCAAACCTGATCCTTGAAACAGTTCGTGCTTATAATTTCCTTGCTCTAAAGCCCTTGACCTTTTCCTTTGATGACAAGGGGTGATGATCCCCACCATTTGTGTCGTACGTGCCCAGTATGTGAAATACTCATGCTTTGTTCTCAATTCCCCAAGCCTCACCTTGAGTGGCTTGATCACGCTAAGTGTAGGTCAAGATCAATCTGTAATCTTTCATTCGTGATGCTCCTGCTCCCGCTCTTTTTTTTCAGTGAATCTGGTTTAGGTTGTTATAAGCATTAGGGGAAGGCCTTGTAGTAGCCTAGCTGGGAGGTAGCTGATTTCTTTTCCTTGTTAGTATACTTGTTCCACCTTGACTTTTAGGCGTTGTGAATTGTGAGGTAAGGATTATTCATGCAAAGTACTTAGATGAGGAATTTTAGTATGTCCCTCTGTAGAAGTTCTTGAAGTGCGACTCCTAATTATGCTAGGGAAGAGGGGAGAAGTCTTAAATAGGGTAAGCTACAAAACCATTACGTGACCATAGTTATAAGCTTGAATATCGCGATGGGATATATGTGGATCCTTGTTTTGAGCAACTAGTGACCCTTTGGTTAGGATCCCTAGGTTAGTTGGTTGTTGTGATAAGAGCGAATACTATCCTTATAAGATGTTCTTGATGAAAGAGATCTAGTCGAGATAGGTTTAAACATGGAGAATCGGGTTGTTAGATTCAGACCTTTGTAACTTTATGTGCGCTGTTGAGGTTGTTAGTTGTTAATGGTAGGGGTGGTATTTAGAAGAGAATAGTTTTCCCGTACATCTACTTCTCTCAGTTTGGTATCCCTTTCAGTTTACTGCGATTTCTAAAGTATGTTTGTTCTTTATGAGTTTTAGCTGAGTTCCTACTCTTGTCCCAAACCAGTTATCATGTTGGATATCCAGTTCCTGTCCTATTAGTTGTTCTTACATTCTCAGCATGCATACATGTCTTATGAATCCAGCTCAGTTTTTATTTCAATCAGAAGTCAGTTACCACGATAGTACTTGAGCTTTTACAAATCAATTGTAGGAGCTACTTGGGAAGCAAAATTATCCATGAAGGCCAACTACCCTCGTCCTTTTCCTTCCGATCCAGTTTCAGCTTGAGGTAGTAGTTCAATTCTTAGTATATCCCTTCTGATTCTATTCCAGCAGTTTCTCTCATGATCCTAGCATGTATTCATGTTTCCGGAGTTAGCTCCATTATGTTTTGAGAGGAGAAGTCAGTTTTTATGCTTATTCTTCAGTTTTCATGTTTTTTTTAGTTGGGCTATTTTATCTCTAGAGTTCCCTTTCTTAGTCTTCATTTGAGGATGAATGATCCCAAGGGGGAGATATTGCAACACCTCGGAATTTGAATCAGCTTTTAAACTTAAAGTCGCTGAATTATTTTAGCTTTCCAGGAATTACGGGTCCAAACCACGAGTCGTGGTTTGAATCACGAGTCGTGGTTTGAACCACGAGCCATGGAATGGAGTCGTGGTTTGCCTTCTGCAGTTCAAACTCTGGTCTAAAGGCCATGACTGGGTTTTATGGACCGTGATTTGTTCTACGGATCGTAAAGACCACTCATGGAACGGAAGTCAGAGGTCTGCCTTATCCCCATGAACCACGAGTGAACATTACGGACCGTAGTCCATTCTACGAGTCGTACTGTTGACTCATAGTTCCTCTTCTGCAGCTCGAATGTTGAACATAAGATCACGACTGAGTCTACGGACCGTAGTTCATTCTATGGACCGTACTATTGACTCATAGAATGTCTTCTGCAGCCTGACTCTTTGGCCAAGAACCACGAGTGGAAACCACGAGCCGTGGTTCATTCTACGACTCATGGAATCCATCCGTGATTCCTAAAGTTGACCTTTTTCCAGATTTTTCCTAATTAATTCCTAGGGGTATTTTTGTAATTACTCACTCTTTTAACTTCTAAGTGAAGTCATTTTAAGCCTATTTAGGAAGGTTTTATTCCCACTTAGCCTAAGTTTTCTCCCATTCTTTCAATCAAGTTCCAAAAGAAGAAAAAGGGTTCCATCCTCTCAAGCTTCAAGTTAGGGTTTCAAGCTCCATAGCAAGGTATTCACTCCATGTCTCTATTCTTCTCAAATTCTTAGTGGGTTAGCTTCAAATAAGGGATGTGGGTATTCAATAAGGGATTCTTCCACCCTTATACCCAAAACCCCAATTCTTCATATGAATTTTCATGAATTTCAAATTAGGTTCTTATCCAATTCTTATGGGCTTTGCTATAAATTATTTTCTCATGATTCTACTATGAAATTTACTATTAAATTGCATGATTGTTCATGGTTTTTTACATGTGAACTCCTATTTCATGAATTGAAGGCTAATTATAGCAAATTTTACATGCATGAATTGATTCAAGTAAATTGGGGTATTTGATAGTATGATTTTATGAATTTCAAGCAAGTGCATGGCTAGTTCCTATGTTTTATGAAAATATATGTTATTATGAAATTGGACTTGGGCCACGCAAGTTTTAAAGTTATGAATTGTTATGCAAGATAAGACACCCGATGTGCCATCAATGCTCATGAATTATTTTCTAAACCAAGGTTCGTGAGTAGTATGAAGATCCGGGTTATGAACATGTTTATGAACAAGTTCTGACATCCAAATATGTCACATGGATGTGAGCCTCATGTTATGTTTTGGGAGTAGTATTTAGCACCAAGTTAGACCCGATGAGAGTATCCTTAGTCCCAGAACTACGTGCTACTGTAGGTGCCCTCTGTGGTTTATGACAGGATCTTGGTATGACATGGTTCTAACTTTGGCCGATTAGGACAACCTTTTTTGGTATGGATGCATGAAACTAGACTCCATGTAGTTCATCATGGTTTATGTCGGTTAAGAGAAACTCTCGTATGATGTTTTTCAAGATATGAAGTTATATGATACTCTACTTTGAATCTTGACTTAACTTCATGTTTTATGTCTTATGTTTTGATATTTACTTATGATTTCTTCTATTTATGCATGAACTCAATTTTAAGCATGCTTTCAATTATATTTTATCATGACACATGTATATCTCACGTACTTAGTACATTCCATAGTACTAACCGTATACTTATTTGTGCTGCATCCTATTATGATGTAGATCCTTTAGCTCGCTCCCAGATCTGTGGCTAGTAGATCAGCAGCACATCCATCCAACTTGGTAAGTCCTCCTTATTTGAGGACTTGGAGTTTAGCTTCATTCTAGACTACTAGTTCTTTGCTTCATTCTAGACTACTAGTTCTTTCATTCAGTATTTCATTATTTAGAGTTAGCTGGGGGACTGTCCCAGCAACTCGTCAGTAGTAGAGGCTTTCAGACATAGAGTCAGATATTCAGCTGTATTCAAATCTTAAATCTTAGACTTTATTTATATAACAGATTATTGTTCATTACTTCAGTTGAGCTTCCGTTCCTATGTTTTGTTCAGTTTTTAAGTCATGCTAAGTCCAGAGGGCTATCTTAAGATCACTTATGATCTTAGATCCCGTGTTACATCCAGGGGGTAGGCTCGGGGCATGACATAGACATTATGAATTATTTTCAATGCGGCAACTATCATATCTGGAGTTCTATGACTCTATTTCTCATTCCAACCCTTCCTAAGGGATCCTAAGGCAGTTGTCTATCCACAAATGGACACCACACTACCCTACGATATTACACAAAATGTGAATTACCTTTAAGATATATAACACTACATTTTAGTCTTAGCTCACCCTAGCCCAAGATTTTTCAATTCTCACGTAGGGACTTTTCTAGCTGGGTACTTATGAATTAATTCAGTGTAATAATGGAACAGGTCATTACAGAGAGATTCCCAGAGTTCTCTTATCCTTCTGGCTTAGTTTAAGCATACATAGTAGTAACCTAAAAATTGAATTGAGTTATAGCGTGTTGAACTTGTGAACTGATTTCTTGAACATGATCTTCTACTACATTAAAATTGTAGTTGGGGTCTAAAAACACCAAATCTTGTCAGTATGGCGGCAACTGCATTAGAGAATCCATATTTCTCTTGTATGGTTCTTCTAAAGTAACAAAAATTTCACTTTATGAATTCTCACTAGTTTGACGAGTCTTTCAAAAGCACTTTTGGATAAAACACCCTTATATTCCAAATAATTATATTTATTATTGAGGATAATGTGATTAAAGTTTCTTGTCTTCTGCATCTTCCTCTAGTCAAAGGGGAAATAATAATACTAGGTTTGGGGCTTTATTTTTGCTTAATTTGAATACCTTTGGGGGCAATTCCACTATTTATAGTCACATTCATACCTTTTGTTTGTTTAGTGATTTTATCTTGTTCCTTAACTGAAAGATAGAATGCCTTAATCAAACTATTGGCAACCTCTTCTTTAGTGTTCAGAGTGTCAATAGAAATTCTTTTGTCCTTTTCAAGAAAGTTTGAGCTCTCTCCTTGTTTATTTAGGATCTTCTGGTAACCTAGAGAAATTGAGGGGTCTGAAGATGCACATTGCTCCTCAGGGTTCTTTTGTTGGGTTAGTAACAAATCATCAATATGTAGGGTGTTTTGAGAATGCATGGGGGTCTCTATTCTAAGAGACTGAGATTCTTCAACATTGTCATCATCTAGAGTTTGGAAGTTGTTTTGAACATGAATAGGAGGGTGTTGATGTTCAACAATGTTCCTTTTCCTTTTTCTTAAGTCAGACCAACTTTAGGTCCAAGTGTATGCACACATTCCACTAGTTGATTTTGTGCATTAGAGATCTTCATATTCTTCTTCCTTATGGTTCTTTGGATAACTATCCTTCTTCTTTTTTTCCTCTTTTCTCTATATTTCATGGCTCTTTTTTTAAAAAATTGTTATTTGCAATGTCCTTCTTAGAAGTACCATATACCTTATTTGTTTCTTGATTTTTTTATTTTTTTTCCCATTGTTGGTAACTCCTTGTGTTTTTTGAGGTAGTGATTCATTCCCATCAGCACTGCTATTTCCCTTTTCTCATTCAGTATTTCATAATTATTCTCTTCAGTGTTTTCATTCTTCTTGGCCTCAGTTTTCTTTTCCTCTTTAATACCCTGCATTCTTTCATATTATGTCCCAAACAATTGATAGTGTTTACAGAACTTAGGAATAGTTTCATAATTAAATTTTCGTGTGAAACTTTTCAGCATGTTGTCTTCCTTTTCATGACTAACTTAAACAGTGCTTACTCTCGTCTTGGTAAGGTCTATTTTCACCCTGAATTTTGCCCCATTGGTGGCCTTATCAAGTTTAAGGGGAGTTTTAACATGACCTAGATTTGTTTTACCTTATTTCAAGTAAGACTATGAAATGGGAGTTTAGGGAGTAACACCAAAATAGGAAGAATATGGTTGTCTGTTTTAGCTTTTCAATATGAAGACCATTTTGACGACCACATTTGCATACCATTTCACTACTAAAAGTAGCTCAAAAAGAGACGGACAGAAAAGCGACGGACAGCGTCACTCCAAAAAAGTGACGATGTCCATCGCTTTTCCCATTTTTTTAATTTATATTTAGTTTTTTTGCAAAAGCGACGGACAACATCTCATTTGCCATCATTTTTTCACAATTTTTTGTGTAAATATTATTTACATATAATTTATATTTATTTTTTAATATAACTGATGGAAAACATCACAATTAATTAAAAAAATAATTCTAAAATAACAATGTTGTCCGTAATTTTTTTAAATTTTAATTTATTAATGTATAAATAACAATATTATCTTAAAAACTTAATATAAAATTTTATTTTTTTTAAATTGTGGCGGACAATGTGATTTTTGTCTGTCGCTTTTTGATCAATATCTGGTCAAACTTTAAATGAAAAAAGTGGCAGACAAAAACCATGTTGTTCGTCCCTTTTTCTAATTTAACAGACTCAGATCAGGTCATTTTCTTCCATTCTCTCTTTTCTCTCCGTCACAACCCGATTTCTCAGGTCATGATGCCACTTACAACCCCCAGTAGACGAACTAATTTTCGTAGTCTGGAATGGTTAGTAATGGTCTACTACCTAATCAATATGCACAATAAGTGGAAGCAGATATAAAATAAAGATAACAACACGGAAGCAAAAACTTGAATATATATACATAAAGAAACTACACCAACCCCAAGACTTGGTATTGATAGTACAGGAGCTTCTAATAGAATACAAGTGCTAGAAGTAACAAAATAGAATATACAATTATTTCTGAATAAATAAAGAGTAACATTACAAAAGATGGGATGTGGTCAAAAGATGGGATATGTCGGGCATGCCTATGGCAATGGTCTTGGCATAAAAATCCAAAATCGCTCGGTGAGGGAATAACCAGTCCATGCCTAAAATCATCAAGTCAACCCAAGTCTCAAGATCATTAACAGCCATTAAGCAGGATCTAACAATCTGATCCACTACTAAAGAATTGACTACTGGGGTAGCAACAGATACAGGAATGGATAATGGCTCACTAGACAACCCCAAACAAGGAACAAAATAGGCAGAAATATATGAACATGAAGATTCAGGATCAAACAATGCTAAAGCCAAATGGCGGCAGATAGAAATTATACCAGTGATCACCGAGTCTGAGGCCTCTACCTTTGGTCTACCAGGGACCACATAGAACTAACACCAACCACTACCTGACCGACCACCATCTTGACCACATGTCCTGCCACACTGGGCACCACCTCTACCAGGGATACCACCTCCTCTGATTGGTGGCTGCACTGCTCTCATAGGCTGAGCCAGTTGAGTCGCTGGCTGAACTGTACTCTACTAGGGACACTCTCTGGAGAAATGACCAATAATACCATACTCATAACAAGGCCCTAACGGCCAACCCTGCCGAGATGAACTGGTTGAACTTGTATGGCCACCTCAGCCTGATGCCCCAGATAATGTACCCCTCAATGGCTGACCATTGTAACTCTGATCAAACTGAGGCCCAACAGAATTCTAAAGTAATTCCTGAACTGCCAGCTAGAATGAACCTGATGCTATTGTGGCTAATATCCTCGGCCCCACTAACCTGAACCTCTATCGCCAAAGTGGGAACCAATGTAACTGCCCTGATGGCATGGCCTCTTATCTGTGGACCCCAGGTCCTGACGACACAAATCCTCCATAGTGTGATCATGGTCTGTTATAGGCTAAAATAGTTGCCCACTAGCAACCAGTATCTTCACAGTCTGTCAAAGCTTGGTCCCCTCCACCCTCAAATGAACTAACAAACCTTGTTTGGCTCTGTAGGAATGATCAAAACCCCAAATGGAGCCAACTAGTGAGAATGGGTCTCATACTCAGCCACTGACATACATCCCTGCATCAATCAGGTGAATAGATCTCTAAGATGCTCATGGTCACCCTGCGGAAAGAACTTGGCTATAAAGGCCTCGTAGAACGCTCTCCAAGTAAACTGAAGGGATTGAGAAGGTCTGTAAGATACTTGGGACCTCCACCAAAGATTAGCTGGTCCATCCAGCTGATAGGTGGTATAACCCACTCTGTGAGTATCCAATAAGCCAAGATGATGAAGCATCTCCTTGCAAGTGGAAATAAAGTCATAAGCATCCTAACCAGGTGCACCAGAGAACCTCGGTAGGGATAATTTCAGAAATCGGCCCAAAGCCTTCTGCTTCAACTCTGTCATAACAGGGCGAGAAGCAAGAGGCTGAGCAACTGTAGGCACTCATAGACTTGTGCAGGGGGAGCCACAGTAGTTGGCTGCACTCCAGAACTCTGAACACCAAGGCTTCCCCCTGAGTGGATGTAAGTGTTATATCTAGAGGTTGACCCTCAACCATACTCAATAACTGCAGAAGCACACTCCAAATATTTGATGAAGGAGTTGTGGCTGGTGTTGATGCAGATGTTGCAACTGGCCCTAGTGGCACCTGGGCTGCTCCCTGGTCCATGTGTTGCTGATCAAGAATTTGCTCAGGCTCATACTCAGCCGCAGGAGCTCTAACTAGTACTGCTGCTTGGGCACATCCTCGACCTCAACGTCTATGACTAGCCTACCCCTAGCTAGAGTCGCGTGTGTTGGTGCAAAAGGCTTGCCCTCATTTGCTGCTGAAGATATCGTACGAGCCATCTATGGAAGAGTAAATAGAACAAATGAGATTCCAGGAAACCATCTAGAATAAGACGCATGATATAAAAGAAAGAACAAATTCATGTTTCCTAAAATGCCACTATAGCCTCCTGAATATAGGGTACAAACGTCTCTGCCCGGATCTGCAGGACTCTACTAAATATTGGCTCCTAAATCGATGACACCGATAAACCTAGGCTCTGATACCAAGTGGTCACGACCTAATTTCTAAGGTTATGATGGCACCTACAATCCCCCTATAAGCGTACCAATCACCATGGATCAGAATGGTTAGTAATGGGCTACTATCGAAGTGAAGCATGCACAAGAAAAATAGTAAGTGGAAGAATGTAAAAAAGACATAAAAAGAGGAGACAACTTAAAATATGTATATACAGAAGCTAAACAATCCCACGACCTGGTATCATAGTATAGAAGCCACTACTAAAAAGTGCATAGTACAAGAGTGTACAAAATAAGAATATACAACTGTCTCTGAATAGCAAAAGAGTACATAAGGCCAAAGAAGAGATAAAAGCCAAGCCTCAGTCATCAGGAGCTCACCCTAACTCTCGGATGTACAAAAGCATTGCACGAGTCTCCATGCATCGATAGCGATAGCTCACACTCAGATCTACACTAGAAGATGCAGAAGTATAGTATGAGCACCAATTGCAAAGCAATGGGTACCCAGTAAGCATCATAGGCCGATTGAGCATATATAAAATATAAAAGTAGTAATTAGAAGATAAGAAGGAAGTAGTCACATAAACAAATAGAGGAAAACACACGAAAGCTACCAACAGATAGAAGGCAAGGAGAATACAAGTATACTATACTAGCCACAGAAGATATATCACAGAGCACAGGTGAAAGAGTACATAATGCACTTGGGTCCTTGCAATAACAATATATACAGAAAGTTTAACGAACATAGCAGTATACCAGTAACCTCAAATAAAAGGGGAAGGAGGAAATGCAACTAAACATAATCATGTTAACAATACAACTCATAAGGTAAGAATGATTGGAAAGGTAAACTAACAAGTACAATAATAGGAGCAAGTGAACTTACAGTCCCAACAGACGCCCATACACCCGAGGAAAACATACAATTGAAAACAAACCCTCCGGCATCCCATACTATCGGAGCGTACACTCAACAAATAGCAAACAGGGGTGGAACCATGCAAACAATGTATGATATCATATGCCATGCCAGTGGTACCATATGCACCTCATCCGGCACCCATAGGCTCAGAGGGTAGGACCCATGGAAGGCTTCTTGCATATACCTCTACTCTCCCATATACCCCTCCTTTGGCACTCGCAATTCGTAGCCCCTAGTCTGGATTGACAAGGTCCACAAAGGTCTTTGCGACTGCATACAAACTCTTAGTATCTCAATCTCTATGCCCAGAATCTGTTCAGGTCTAAAATCAGTAGAAAAAGTCATGTCTAGCACTCCGGCCCAGCCGAGCCTAGTATCACATTAAAATCAGTAGAAAATCATGTCTAGCACTCTAGCCTGGTCGAGTCTAGTATCAGTTCAAAAATAGTAGAAAATCATGTCTAGAACTCTGAACCAGCCGAGTCTAGTGTTTGTGGGAAAAACCATCATAAAACCTCTTTTATCTCAAGAAAATCCAAAAAACTAGTTTAAATCCATTTATTGGCATTTTATAGTCGAAAATAGGCCCTTGGGTACATGCAAGGTTTAAAAAACTGGTGATAGATAGGCCTGCAGTCATAGTAGTGATAAATCAATGCAAAAAACTCCTTGCATGATGATGATAATAAGATCAAATACAACCAATAGATCAATAGATCATAATTAACCTTTGGCCCTACATAGGCTAAATCCACTCTACAGCACAGATAACCAGCTCATAAACGTGAATAAATGTCCGGGAGTCAAAGGCATTTCCTAAATACCCCACAACTATGGTCCATGGGCATATACAAAGGCCACAAGGGGCAGCAAGAGGTATTGCTACCAACTAGCTCAAATACTAAAGCAAAATGTAGGAAGTAAGTACAGGCCGAAGAAAGTGGGCAAGGTCTGGGGTGCCAACCTAGTAAACCCAACCCAAAGAATCTAAAATAGTACAATTATATTCTATATACGCAAAGTCTAAGGTGGATAAGCCGTAACCTACCTGGCGTCCGATGAAAAGCTATTGGAATGCCGTCTCCCAAGCCTGAACTACTCCGAGAAGCCCCCAATAGCAATCAAACTATCAAGAACATAATCTACTTATCAAAACAAAAGTAACAATATCCATAATGCTAATAATTTAGTCGGGTTAAAATCTGGGTCAAAAGCGGGTCCGTACACCCCATAACCCAAAACTGGAAATAAAAGTTACCACAAGGTTTCCAATGTTACCAAGAGCACATGCTCGAAAATTGAGCAGAAAATGGGTAAAGGAAGGGCCTAAAATAGCCCCAACACCCCAAGAATAAATTAGAAATCAAACAAAGAAATTAGCATAATTAAAGAGGAGAAAACATACAATTTACGGCAAGGAATCGATCATGGATATGGGAATAATCCCCCCAACACTTATGGATGCTCCCACACAAAATTTGGGAGCTTGGAGCTCAAGAACAATGGAGAAAATGCTTTTGGGAATTTTTAGAATGGAAGAGAAGAAGGCAATATATAGGCTGCCAGGCAATGCCTATGCGCACGCGGCCAAGTCCCTATGCACAAAGCCAGGCAAACGTGCACATCAAGGGAAGGTGGAGGCCAGGCCAAGTGGCAAGCTAGCGCACGGGCACGCGCACGCAGCCTAGCTATCGTGCAGGTGAAGGGAAAGGAGGGAAGGGATGGTTTGCCTTCTACGTGCACACAACCTACTTACGTATGGGCAATGTCTTGGCTGGTGTTGCAACAGCCACCAGCAACCAGCAATTTGCCATGGCTAAAATGTCATCGGATGGACACTCGAGATTCATCTAGGGTCTCGTAAATGCAAATAAACTATGCTACTCAACCAAAAATAACATTACAGACTCAATGGAATCAATAAAATACCTAACGGAGGTCGATTATGAAAATTGAACCCCACACCCAAATGGCCAACTTTTCCAAAATGAAACCCAAGGCCTAAAACGAGTCCAGATGCCTCATAACCCAAACCAAAGATCCCTCTAGTCCAAAGTCGACATTCCAGAGCTAACATCACTGATAGAATTCTTATATGTGGTTGTCTTCTCTGAATGTTGATCAAAGTCAAACTTCCAAGTTTAACTAGGCAGAAATCTCATAAAGTGAGAGAAAACTAAACTGAAATCTCCCAAAACCCGACTAAGGGTCCAACTAGACCAAATCCATGGTCCAGAGCTAATGGAACTATCAAAATTTGATTCCGAGCATGCTTGCTAAGAATGTTGACTAAAGTCAATGATTTCCTAAGTTAAAGCTCTAAAACAGGGAAATAGTCATAACGATCTAACGAATGGCTTGGGCACCAAACCACTGATCCCAATAAGTCATATATAACTTGGGTCTTCTATAGGCAATCTCTAACAGTACAATGAAAGTGAAAATGCGAGAATGACAGGAAGGGTCATTACATTAAACCCGAACAATATTTAGAAGAAGCTCTTAATGAAGAAGCAAAATGCTTCAATAAATAATTACAAGAGGGTAGTCATCCATTAAGTGAAGGGAATCTGCATTCTGCTTTGTTAATTGCAGTTAGATTATTGAGTATCAAATCATATTGAAGTGCTCCTCAAGCTTGTATGGACTCTGTAGTTGATCTTTTATGAGGGAATTAGTTAATAATCCGGAGTTGAAGATACCTAAGAATTTATATGAAGCAAATAAATTAGTTGCCAAGTTAGGATTGTCATATGATTGCATTCATTGTTATATAAATGGTTGCATATTGCTCTATAAGTATGATGATCATATTTACAATTATAATTTTTGTGGACATGCTCGGTAGGAGCGGACTCCCGGTGAAAAGATAGTTCCAATTAAGGCGATGCACTATCTACCCCGTATACTTAAGTTAAAGAGGTTATATGCATCAATGAGTTTTTCCCCACATATGAGATGGCACCATGAAAATAAAAGTCCACTGAGTGTCTTGTCTCATCCATCAGATGGAGAAGCTTGAAAGCATTTTCATAGAACATATCCTGATTTTGCTAGGGAATCAAGAAATGTTAGATTGGGATTATGTGCAGATGGTTTTATACCATTGTCTAATAATGCTGCACCTTATTCTTGCTGGCCTGTATTTCTTACTTCGTATAATCTCCCACCTAAAATGTGTATGATAAGTCCCTACATATTCCTAAGTTGTACTATCCTTGATCTCCATAATCTAAATTTTTTTATTGATGTCTATCTGCAACTATTGATAGATGAGCTAAAATAATTATGGTTTGATGGTGTAGTGACATACGATATATCAACTAAGTAAAATTTTATTATCCATGATTCATTAATGTGGACTACTAATGATTTTCCTACATATAGGATGCTGTCTGTTTGGATGACTGCTGGAAAATTAGGTTGCCCGTATTGCATAGAAAATACTAAAGCATTTACTTTAAATCATGGCCAAAATAATTATTAATTTTATTGTCACTGTCAGTTCTTACTAATGGACGAGTTTAGAAAGATTAAAAGTACATTTAGAAAGAATAAGATTGAAAATGATCCGCCACCTCCATCACTTTCAGGGCATCAAATTTGGGAGAAGGTTAGTCAGTTTTCTAAAATTATAGATTTGAGAGAGAGTTCTAGACTTCTTGGATATGGTGTTGAACATAATTGGATCAAACAAAACATATTTTGAGAGTTACTATATTGGAAGGATAATCTTCTACGACATAATCTTGATGTGATACACATTGAAAAAAAAATTGACAATTTGTTCAACACAGTGATGGATGTTAAAGGCAAGACAAAAGACAATCCAAAAGCTAGAATGGACTTAAAGGAATATTGTAGAAGAAAGGAGTTGTGGTTGCAGAAAATGGGAAATGATAAAGTGGTTAAGCCCAAGGCAAGTTTTTTATTCACATTGGATGAGAAATAAGAAATTTGTGAGTGGCTGAAGAATTTGAGAATGCCCAAGGACTATGCTTCAAATTTGGGAAAGAGGACAGATATGAATGAAGGAAAATTGATTGGTATGAAAATCCATGATTGTCATATTTTTATGAAAACTTTGCTTCCTATCGCATTTAGCCACCTTTCCAACAAGATATGGAAATCAATCACAGAGATAAGTCTGTTTTTTAAATATTTTTGTTCTAACACTTTGTTGGAGAGTATCTTGGAAAGGATGCAGCAAAATATTCATGTCATCACCACTAAGTTGGAGAAGACCTTTCCATGTGACGTTTTTTATGTGATGGAGCATCTTCCAATTCACCTTATAGAAGAGGCACTCCTTGTGGGCCCAATTCAAACAAGGTGGATGTATCCATTCAAGAGGTAATGATCCTTTATTGTTTTTGTTATTCTTTCTTAAACATATTATATATCAATTACTAACATGTAATTATACGGGATAATTGATAAGTGCAAATAAACTATTAAGCAAAGGGGAAAGATCATAGGATCAATTTGTCAATCTTATCTTACAAGAGAAACTACTCATTTTTGTTCTTACTACTTCGAGAATATAGTGCCACGTAAGAGATATAGGGCCAATTGCAATGATGATGGTGATAGGATCCTACGTTTGAACCGATTTCAATTTTTAATCAACCTGGATGAGGATCTATAAAATGTCAAAGTCAAGGTTTCACTAGTATTGAAAAGAAATCAACTGTGACACATATATTGCTCAATTTTCCTGAGATTCAACCATATCTTAAGTAAGTCTTGTTGAATTGTGTTATCAAATTATATGAATTTAAATAGTAAGTGTTAAACTAATAAAATATCTCAATATACACTTAACAGTAAATTCACAAGCATATGGGGTAATGATGCCATATATACGAACTTTTTTGATTGGCTGAGAGAATATATAAGTGTATAAAAGCTCATTTACTCATTTACTCTTAATACTGAATCAATAAGTATAATATACTCATTTACTAAAATTTAATTTGTAGGTCTTTTATGAACATAATTTTGTCGAACATTTACAATTGGTGAGAGATGTTGCACTTGGGGCTGAAAGTCAAATTCAGACGATGACTAAGTATTGTGTGAATGGTTTTAAGTTTCAAACTTAAGAAGTTTCTAACTATAAAAAAACTAATAATAGCAGAGTGTCCATTCAAGTGATGTCAACGTTAATGGCCAAATTGTTGAATATTATGGTATCATACAAGAGATTATTGAAGTTAGGTATCCTGGTTGGCCCGAAAAAAAAAGTTAAGCACCCTGGTATCTACTCATAGAGGTACCAGGGTTAATCAACAACATAATATAATTGAAGTTAAGCACACGAGACAATATGATCGCTATGATCCTTTTATCATTGCACAAAATATTAAGCATGTGTATTATGCTCCATACACATCGTGTATAGATAAGGCTGATTGGTGGATGGTCATAAAGACTAAGCCAATGGGCAGGATTGAGATTGAGAATACGTTAGATATGTTATACCAGAATGATATCGCAGTTGTTCATCAAGCAGTGGATGTTGAGTTGGAAAACAATCTAGAACATCCTCAACGCATATAAGAAGAAGTTTCTGATGATGATATAATTGTCAGCACAAATATTGAGGAATAAATAACTGAGGAGGAAGAATGAGATGATGAAAATGAAACAACTAATGAGGAAGAATGAGAGACTGATAAAAATGAAATAAGCAAGGACAAAAATTGGGAGAATATAGACTAGTATGTAAATTTGTTTATACTTATGGTTATGATTTTTATTTCTTTACTACTTATGATTATGATTTTCTTTAATACTTATGATTTTCTTTATATATTTTGATGTAAATTTATATACAGATGTCATCAGGTGATGATGTTCACATTGCACATATATTGCAGCAGATCACACTACTAATTATGCGTGCCTTGATAGATTTTGAGAGACAACAGATGAAGAAAGATAAAGATATGTGCAAGACCGTAGAATCTCTCAAAGAGCAAGTGAATATATATCCTAATTGATTGCCGATGATATAACTGAGGGTAGTGATGGAGAGGAGTTTGTAAAGAGTACTCCTTAGATTGACTTTCTTTTAGTTTGCATTAGTATTTTGATACTTTGTTTATAATCTTAAACTTCTTTTATGTTTTGAAACACTTTGTAGATCCTTTTGGTGGATCTTTCATATGTTTAATGAATGTTTTACTTCATATTTAGTTTCTTGTTGATGTTGTAGTTTCTTTATGAATATTGTGGTAGCAGTTAGTGTTGGTTTGGGCTGTATTTAAAATAGTTTTGTAAATGACAGGTGGTACATATTGAAAATGCAGATTTCTATAGCTGGAAAAAGGCAAAAAAGCGACGGATAGGGACTCATTTGTCTGTCACTTTTTTTGAATTTTTTTTTAAAAAATTTACAGAAAAGCGACAGACAGCATCACTTTTCTGGAAAAAATAATTTAATTTTTTCCAGAAAAGAAATGGATAATTGAGTCCCTGTCCATCTCTTTGTTCTTAAGGTCCAAGAACAAAGTGACGGACAACGTCACTTTCTTGGAAAAAAATAAAAAAAACTTCATCGCTTTCAACTTTGCATCATTGTCCGTCATTTTTAAGCAATGGTGTCTGTCGCTTTTGGCCGTCATTTTTCTGTTGATTTTGACCAAAAAAGCGACGGACAGCGTCGCTTTTGGCCGTCACTTTTCAGGGTTTTTTTAATAGTGTTTATTATCATAACCCTTTTGTATCTAACATTGTTAAAGTCTTCCTCATTTGTATGATTGATGAACACATTTCGATTATCATACACTCCTTTAGTCATGCCTTTGAGAGGTTGTTGTTATGAAAAAGAGGCTCTTATACGATCGATTTGAGGTCTGACTTTCAAGAATCTACCCGCGGATGTCAATCGCATTCCTAGGCCATGACTTTGTAGCAGTCTTTGGCTTTAAAATAATAGTAGACATGTCATTGTAAGTAGTGATCGAGTCTTGACAAAAGGATCTCCTTGTTGATTTTTGGATTTAGGGGTTGCAATTGTTGTCGCATTCAATGGTTTCTATGGAATTCATCCTTGGTGTTATCCCCAAGAGCTTGGAAGTATTGGGGTTTCATAGCTAGCTTCAGGGTGCTATTTGTCGGATGTTCCATCCGAAAAATTGTCCTAATTTGGGAAAAATTACAATACATGGAGAGTTCTTAAAGATAGAAAGAGAAAGAGTTTTTTTGGTTGAACAGACATATACCTTCAACTCATGTTCTAATCAACCCAGACCTTTAGACACCTCACATTAATTAATTCATGTTTGCAAGAATACTCTACCATCTGGGATCAAATTCTGTCTTTACCATGGTAGGATACTTTTCTATCACTAGACCATTGATGATTATTAGTTTCAGACTTTTGGTCTTTTATTTTGTACTATTCAGATTGTTTTTTTCATAAAATTTTTAATTGAATTAGGTTGATGTTTTAAAATAAAAAATAAATAAAATTTTGCAAAACCGATCGAATTTAGTCAATTTTTCAGTTTTATGGATTTTTGGTTCCAAAAACCGATCGAATTTGATCAAGTTTTTAAAAATAAATTTGCAAACAATGGATTGATCTCGATCGGTTTTCTTAAATAATTTTGTTTTAATTTTAAATAAAATCGATCAATGTTAGTCCAATTTTGTAAAATAAATTGGTATCACAGTATTGTAATGACCCTTTCGGTCATTTATGAGTTTTCACCTTTCTTGTATCGTTAGAGCTTGTTTATAGTGGCCCCAAGTCATTTAAGGCTTGTCGGGATCAGTAGTTTGGTGCCCGGGTCGTTTGTTTGGTCTTTATGGTCGTATGATAAGTTTTGAAGTCAAGCAAATCGGCAAAAGTTATCGTAAGTTTCTTTAATAAATTTTCTGGACTTTGGGTCAAATGTCTCAGAGCTTTTCTCTCAATATATAATAAGTTAGAAGTCCCCCAACCTACCAAATCGAAGGTCTACGAGTCTAGTTTGCAACACACAAAACCTCACGTCCAACCGATGTTGGAGTAAAAAGTATAACTTTTTTACCGCGGACTGTCTGGCAGAAACCGGGTCGCGAACCGGGTCGGGTCAAAATTGATTTAAAGCCTCCAATTCACGTTTTAAAATGCCATTTCAGTTCTAAAACAGAGAGAAAACATAAGGGAGGATTCCAAGAGATTTCTTGAGTGATCAAGGTGCATTTTTGGTGATTTCTATCGCTAAAATTTGTCTGGGTGCCTAGAAACGCGACCTCTATGCGTGGAAGCCACTTTCCCCTTCGATAAACCACGTTTGGAGCTAGTTTCAAAAGATAGGAATTGGTATTTCTTGGTGTTTATTCAAGCTTTACACTTGGTTTGCTAAGGTGACCATCTCGGGGCTCTTTTATGATCGTTTTTATGAAATTCTACGGATGTTTCGTTAAGTTATGATTCTTTTGGGAAATCTGTCGATTTAAGCTTAATTATGAACTATTTATAGGTGAGTATAAGCTGCGTATATATAGTGTTTGTGAAGCTTAGGACGTAAGGAACAATTTCCATGAAGGAACTACGGGCATTCGAACGTTCGTTGGAAGGTATTTTTGTCATTTTGGAGCTTCTTGGAGTGGTTCGAGCTTGGACATCGTCGTCCTAGCAACTTGTCATTGGACGGAAAGTAGGTTATGGTTTAAACTCATTATAATTAGAATATATCGGATAAAATTTTACTAGCTGGCATCCTTGGGTTGGATTATTAGGTTGGTACCACAGACCTTGACCGTTTTATTCATGTCCGCCTACTTTTGTTCCTCCGTTGCTTGTAGTACTTGCCGATAAATTTTACTTACCCTTGTGGTCCTGTGAGGCCTTGTTGACTCTGGAACATAGAAGGTGGGATATTGGGAATGTTCGTGCATCCGGGGAATAGAATTATCTTTCTAGGCTGGTTATGCTTGTTGAATAGCTATGGGCCTGTGCAGGGTCGATAGGTTGATTGTGAGCTGTTGGGCAGCTATTGTGTTTGATCATACCATTTCCATGCATATAAAGAGGTTTTATCCATGTTTTACTATGGTTTTTGCTTCGGGCCTACTGGCACTATTTTCTAAACCTTGCATGGCCCTGGGGGGTCCTTTTTGATGGAAATGAATTTGAAATGGTTTGATTTAACTTGTGAATATTCTTAGGTAAAAGAAGGTAAAATTGTGATTTATATCACCAGTTTTATGATTAACGCTAGACTCGGCAGGGTCGGGGTGCTAGTTGAGTTTTCTTGGTACTTGAGATGATTTTAGCCTCGGTCGGACCGAGCACCTGAGATGAATTTCTACTGTTTAGACCCAGTTATGCCCGGGCACCCTTTGAGGGGTTTTTGAGATATTTTACCACTACTTTAGTCCTGGACAGGGTATGGGCTTGCATATTCGAGACTGGGTCTCTATCTTGAACCCGGCCTTGCTTCCAGATTACATGTTTTTATACTGAGTTTTAGTATGGGGTCGGGGACCTCCATGGACCTTGCCATCCGGGCCTGGGGCTTCGGGATGCGTGTCTTGGAGGAAGGGTATATGGAAGAGTAGAGGTATACGGGAAATGTCCTTCCATGGAACCTACCTGCTGGGCTGGATCGGCACCGGAGGAGGTACATACAGAGATACCATTTCACTTGAGAACTTCATGCATCATATCATTCATTGTTTTAGGCTCCACCCTTGTTTGTTGTTTGTTGATTGTACGCTCCGGTAGTATGGGATGCCGGAGGGTTTGTTTTCACTTGTTTGTGTTCCTCGGTTGTATGGGCGGCCGGGGGACTGTAGGTAGACTCTTGCTATTTACTTACAGAATCGTTCCCTGTTACGGTTAAGTATGAAATTGGTTACTGCTAGGCTGTTAGCTTCTGGATTTGAGATTGATATGATTAGTTGAGTTTAATTCCTGTCTCTGAGCATGCCTATCATTACTCTTTCCCTCTTCCTCTTACACTTGAGGTTACCGGTATATCGTCTATTTCGTAAACTTATTATGTATACACTGTTATTGCAAGGACCCCAGGTGCATTGTTTCTTACTTTCACCTGTGCCTATGGTGTATATATTCTGCTTTCTGGCCTCACATGTGGTTCTGTTGACTTCCTTCTGGGATAGTTCCTGTGTACCTTTTGTTGATTTCTGTGACTACTTGCTTCTATTTTGTCTGTTACTACGCTTTTATCTTATATGTGCCCAGTCGACCTATGATACCTACTGGGTACCTTATGCTTCGCATTTGGTGCTCACCCTACCCCCTGCATCTTTTGGTGCAGATCCTAGCATGGGCCATCGCCGTTAGATCGCTGTGATTCGTGCTTGGAGATCTGTTGGGGACTACTTCAGACTGAGGGTGAGCTCTTGGCGATCAGAGCTTAGCTTTAATTTATCTTTTGCTTTATGTACTCTATTACCATTCGGAGACATCTGTATACGTTGTTTTGGATCGTTTGTACTACTTATATGTAGTCTGGCTCTATACTATGATACCAGGTCTTGGGGTTTGATTTAGTTTCCGCATATGTATATATATATTCCTGCTATCTATTCTCTTCATCTTGTTCCCTTACTTTTTCTTATTAAACTGTTCTTCCACTTATTTGTAGATAGTAGCCTATTACTAACTATCCTGGGCTACGGGGATTGGTTCTCCTATTGGGGGGATTGTAGGTGCCATCATGACCAAGAAATCGGGTCGTGACAAGTATATATATATATATATATATATAGAGAGAGAGAGAGAGAGAGAACTAAACTATCCCACGACCTGGTATCATAGTATAAGAGCCGCTACTAAATATATAGAGTATTAGAGGGTACAAAATAGAATATACAATTGTCTCTAAATAACAAAAAGAGTACATGGTACAAAAGAAGAGATAAAACTCAAGACCTAATCACCAGAATCTCACCCTCAATATCGGATATCAGAAGCAATGCACGAGTCTGCGCACGATCAATGGCGATAGCTCACACTAGGATCTGTACCAAAAGATGCAGAAGTGTAGTATGAGCACCAATTGTAAAGCAACGGGTACCCAGTAGGCATCATAGGATGACTGAGCATATATACGATATAAATTAATATAAAGCAGATAAGAAGAAAGTATTCATAGAAGCAAATAGATGAAGCACGTGGAGGCTAGCAATCAAATGGAAGACAGGAAGAAAACAAGATTACTATGCTAGCCACAGAAGATATATCACAGAAACACTGGTGAAAGGATATAGAATGCACCTGGATCCTTACCACAACAATATATACAGAGAGTTTAAGCAAAATATGATGGTATACCAGTAACCTCAACTAAAAGGGGAAGAAGGGAAAGCAGCTAAATATAGTCATGCTTGAAAATACAACTGAAAAAGTAGGGATAATGGAACAATAACCCACAAGTAGCTATAATATGAATAGGTACTACTATAATAGCGAATAAACTAATTCTACAAACAGTCCCAACGGGCGCTCATACACCCGAGGAACGCATACAAGTGAAAACAAACCCTCTGACATTCCATACTATCGGAGCGTACACATAAAAAATAGCAAACAAGGGTGGAACTGAACACATTGAACGATATGAAATGATATGATGAAACTAGGTGGTACCGTATGCACCTCTTTTGGCGCATCAAGTAGGACCCATGGAACGCTTCCCCCATATACCTTTACTACCCCGTATACCCCTCATCTGGCACTCTCGGTCCGTAGCCCCTAGTCCAGATCAACGAGGTCCATGGAGGTCTCCACGACCACATACTACTCTCAATATCTCAAATAAAGTGCTTGAACTCAAACCAGGTCTAAAATCAGTGGAAAAATCCAAGTCTAGTGCTCTGGCCCAGCCGAGCCTAGTATAGTGTCAAAAGCAGTAGTAAATTATTTCCATCACTCTGGCCTAGCCGAGCCTAGAATCAGTGTGAAAATTATTTTATAATAAATATCTTTTACTCCAAGAAGATTCATAAACCAGTTTAAATCTATTCATAGCCATTTATCACGGAAAATGGGCCTATAGAGCCATACAATGTTAGAAAACTGGTGATAAGCAGGCCCGCAACCATAGTAGTAGAAAAATCAATATAAAAACCCTTTTTCATGATAATGATGCTATGCTCGAACACAATCAGCAGCTCACAATCAACCTACTGGACCTGCACAGGCTCATTCCACTCTACAGCACAGATAAACAGTTCAAAATAGTAAATCGGTGTCCAGGACTCAAGGACATTTCCTAATTATCCCACATTTATAGTCCAGAGGAAAATACAAGGCCACACAGGGCCACAAGGGTAATACTACATAATGAAATCAAATACTAAAGTGAACGTACAAAATGAAAGGGACAGAAAGAAAGCGGACAAGGTCTGGGGTGCCAACCTAGTAAACCCAATCCAAAGATGCTAAATACTAAAATTATAACCTATATACACAAAGTCTAAGGTAGGGAAATTGTAACTTACCTGGCATCCGATGAAAAATTTGTTGGGAAGCCAACGCCCAAGCCCAAACTGCTTCAAAAAGCTTCGAACAGCTAACACACTATCAAGAACGTAATCTACATATTAAAACAAAGCTAATGATACACATATTGCTAAAAGTTTAGCCGGGTCAAAATCTGGGTCAAAAGTAGGCTCGTGGGCCCCACAACCCAAAATTGGAAACAAAAATACTATAATAACCCCAACGTTACCAGGAACTCATGCCCCAAAATTTGGAACAATTCGGCAAGGAAAGGGCCTAAAACAGCCCGGAGAAGAAGAGGGAGATAGCATGCGAAAACTTAACAAAAATCAAGATTAAACGCGGGGAATTACTTACCACGGAGGAAGGGAACAAGGTCTACAAGGTGAAATATGCGTCTCGACAAACAAGTAGGCCCAACAATCAGCTACAACAAGGGAGACAACCCCAAGCTAAGATAAGGAGCTTTAATGGAGTTTTGTCCAAGGTTAAGAAGAAATTGGGGAAAGGGAACTCACCAAAGCGAATAGATCACCTCCAATGGTTGGAAAATGATTTGGAGGAACTTTCAGGTTAGGGGTAAAGGTTTTAGGGTGAGAAAGCAAGGAGGAAATGGCTGGAAATTTTGAGGAAGGGGCCTTTTATATTACAGGTTGCAGACTAGGTCTATCGCGGTGGCCTAGCGTAATCGCGCTAAAGGAGGTGGCAACGCACTGGCGCGATCGTGCTCCCCTAGCAATGATCACGCTGAAGGAGGAACAAGGCACCTTCATTATCATGGTGCCCCTGTGTGATAGCGCTAAAGAGGGAAAGCACCAATGGCGCAATAACGGTGCTCTAGCGCGATCGCGCTAAGCATTGCTCTGCTACAAAAATACCAGCAATACGAGATAATCCCACGGGAGGTTCCGAGCACAATCAAAACCTGATATTCACAAACCGAACATGTAACTAGAGTAGAAACAATGTTCCAGACTCAACGAAATCAATAAAACTTCCATATGAGGTTATTTCGAAGGAATGTTTACCCATGTCAACACTTGCAATTTCCAACCAAACACCCAAAATGAGCTCGGCTCACCCAAAACCTGAACCAACCACCTACCTCACCCAAACTCGACATTCTAGAGCTAATGGAACTGTCAAATTTTGAATCTGATGCTCCGATCATCAAAAGTTGACCAAAGTCAAACTTCTAACTCTAACTGACCTGAAATCTCAGAAAGCGAGATGAAACCAAATCGAAAGCTCCTAGACCCCGGCCAAGAGTCCAACTAGACCAAAATCCATGCTCCGGAGCTAACAAAACTGTTAAAATTTGATTTTGAGCATGTTTATCAAGAATATTTACCGAAGTCAATAATTTCCTAAGTTAAAGCTTTAAAACAGAAAAATGGTCATAATGATCGAACGAATAGCCAGGGCAAACCACTGATTCCAGCAAGCTATAAATAACTTGGGGCCACTACAGAAACACTCTAATAATGCAAAGAAGATAAAAATGTGAGAATGACTAGAAGGGTCATTACAGGCCAATCAGATTTAAGTGACGTGTTCATATTTGATTAGTCTAAACATATCACTTGTACATGTGGCATCTTTTCATTAGCCTTGGATTTGGCGTGGAATGTTATGTTATTTTGACATATGACATGATTATATTGTCTCCTTCATTTGACTTGGCGTGCCATGTCATTTGACATGTGACATCAAATTGGGCCTCTAAAATAAGATGACATCTTGAACTTAGCAATGTGGGCTCATCATTTGCGACCGAATAGGGCTATCCCAACAAAAATTGAATTTCAATTGAATCTATATTTACTGAACTTAAATAATTAATTCAATTATATTTATCCATAATATTTATTTGAACTAATATATTATGCATGTAATATAATCTGAATTAACATTCAATTAAATTTTGTTGTTCACAAATTGTCCCAGCTTCAAGACTTGTCAAGATATTTAATCTTTTGAAGACTAGAATAAAAGTATTAACTTGATACTTTAATTGCAATAAATTCAAATTTAAAAGTATCATGAACTCATACACTGTGAAACCATGTTGTGATATTTATGCATTTATTATCCACGTTGTAATTCCAAACATCTCAAACACTGTGAAACCAAAAGATTGTAATTGTTATAATGTCCATCATACATTCTTGATAGAGTTTTGTTCATTGGGTATGGCAATTTGTTTGCAATAAATTTTGATTTATGAAAAATAAATTTTAACCACAAACAAAATATGAAGAAATAATAATATTTTATTAATAAATAGTGTAAGTACAATTATGTTCCTTCCTTGATTCTTCTCTCTGAATTTTCATCGTGATTCGAGGGCCATAAGTAGCATATATATAGGACCTCCTTACAATATATTTGGTTGCGAGGAACATTGGGCAGACTTTGAGAAAGGCGATATTTGATATCTTGATCTCTTTGTGAATATCTCAGGAGTTTATGGGATATTTGAGATGTCTCTTGAATGGAATATGTTAACCTTTAAATGAATGTGATTTAGGATGTAGGATAGAGTAGCCTCCAAGCTAGAATTTAGGGTAGAGTAGCCTCCAAGAAACCTAGCAAGATTTGAGTCTTCTTGTAGAACTTCACAAAATATTAATGTCTACAGAGATCTTTCCTGAATATCTGCAAAACCAAATGTCGAGGTTGAGATTTATAATTTGGATATCTATAACTATAAGCCAAATTACACGCTCAACCAATGAACGAAGAAGCATTTTTGGTCGAATGGTGTTATCTATTCTTTTACCTATATGTTATTACTTAGTTTATCGTAATACTTGTATTATGATTCATAAAAAATTTCAACAAAGCGATATTGGATAACACCGCGTCTCCCATGTGCAGCCCATTCATTTATTAACTTGGTAATAAAACTTTCCTTCACCCATATTTCCTCTACCAAGACTTCTATTTTAACGCAGAAATTAAAAGGACATCTACAAGTAGAAAATGTACATAAAAGACATCTCTTGTAGATTGATTGATCAGAAATCAACACTGTATTTTTACTATACTTTAGAAAGAGCTTGATTCCAATGTGGCTATTTCACATTAATAAATTTAAAGCTAAGGATATATTGGACTTTCTATTATCTATTTGTACATGTCTTTTCATTCTGCAACTAAATAGATATGTAGCACAACCTTTTCAGGCTTGATATTTATCCGTCCCTAATATCATGTCTTCTACATCTTTCACTCTGGTATTTCTCTCTCTTTTTCTTTCTCATCGCTCTGATCTTATTTATCTGTGTATGAAGGGACGAATTGAAGGCTTCTCTCATATATGCAAAAATAGTTTAGGTTATTTTATTTAATTTGATTTATGATTATTTCATTATTTGGGTGATATAAAAAATTTGAATTTAAAACCAAGTAGAAACAAGAACATAAACTATTTCAAAAAAATAGTTAAGAAAAGAGATGAAGGAGAAAACTGAGCCCACTGAATACACAGTGTGTCCTTAAGAAAATTATTTTCCTCAAGTACCCGAGGTTGATGGAATATATCTTCCTAGGATGGAATGATTAAACATCAACGTAATAGCAGTACCTCAAATTTTATTGAACTGCAAACCACTCAATGGTAGTAAATCACATTTGAATTTATGAAGAAGAAATGTAGAAGTATACATGTGTTTTTCCGTACTCAAAATGTACTAAAATTCATACTTTATATCTGAAGAATAATTATATATTTAAAGCCAAAAAGCACTGCTTCAGAAAGGAAGCAAAAGTTCAGAAAAGTTACACTATTTTAGATACATCGGGACCACATGCGTTTCGCACATAATAACTTGCGGGTCGCAAGTCCCATCACAGCTCAACGCATGTACAAAATAGTGAGTCGAAGGAACGCACCCTTTTGATGTTCATTTCATCTATGTTTCACAGGTGTCGATGTATGGCTCACACATGGAGAAATATTCTGGGTTAGAATTTTGGTTTAAATAATTAAGTTTAAATAAACTTTGTCCAAAAAGATAATCTCTCGATCGATCTTTTCCAAATCCAAATTCAAATATTCAAATCCAAAGCCAAAGCCAAAGTTGAGCCGAGCGAGCGAGCGACAATGGTACAAGGCTTGTCTTCTTATCAACCCTTTAAGACCATGAGGAAGTGTTTCTCATTATAAACACTTGAAATTTCCTTTCTTCCACCAATGTGATACATTTGCTTCTTCCAAAAAGCAAAAAGAAAATTTTATTTTTCCCTCCAATTTTATTCCCTCCATTTTTCATTTACTTTTCATTAATAAAACCCAACAATCCCCACATAAATGGGAAATGTCTATAAGATGAAAGAGTATACAGACAAGTGTGTGATCTACAAGCAAAGATTAATTGCATCTTGATAAGTAGGTTTTCCTTTTAACTTTCCGTAGTGAACTTATATCAGATGCACTCGGTCAATCGGTAGATGTGATATCTTTGAACTGTCAAACTTTGTTGTAATAGTAAATACAAGTCACACAACTAACTTTTAACTATTTATGGTTCTCACTGTTTTGTTTCAGCCATGAACACTGCATGGTTTTATAAGTTCTTATAGAATCGGTCTTTACCATCATTCTTCTTGAAGTGGCTTACACTTCACACTTACATAGGTGTTTTCTAAACATTTAATCCTGTAGATAAACTATTTGGTCATACCTGGCAAACTTAGAAACCATTAAAAAGATTTAAGCCTTAAAAGCTTTACCCTTATTTCTAAACATTGTCTTTATCACAAGAATGAGTTGAGTTATTTGATAATGTTGAACCGTCAATCATAACTTTATTTTTTCTCTTTGAACTTAGCTCTTGGGATCTCCAGTCCACTAGGTAGAGTTACCTTCATGATGACTTTTCCTAGACCTTAAACCCATTCCCCTTGATGATCTTTCAACTACCTCTCTAGTTAGGCCTTTTGTAAGTGGATCCAATATATTATCTTTTGACTTTATATAGTTAATCATGATAATTCCATTAGAGAGTAGTTGTCTAATGGTATTATGTCTTCGTCATATATAATGAAATTTTGCGTTATTTATAGTGCTCCCTACACTACTGATAATGCTCAAATCGTGCTCCCCAAGTTAGAGGTCACGGCGATCGTTAGAGCAAAACACATTTATATTCCCAATGGATGTCAGGGTCGTACCCACAGAGAACAATGTAGTCGCGATCGAGCTAATAAAGAATCCAAGAAACTTATTGAAGTTCAACTAACAAAAAGGGGAAAAGATATCTATAAGGGGGTTTTAGACTAAAACTAAAGATAAAATAAAATAAAATAAAAAATAGGTTGATCAATGGCTTTCACCTTGATTTATCATAGCAAGGATAACAAGCGAGAATTGGGAATGGGAATTCAATTCACAATACTTGCACCCGATCAACACATGGGTAGTCTTTGCTAAGGGTGCACTTAACTGTCTTTCGACCAATCAAGCAACAATCCTCATGGGTTCTCTCGAACTACCACAAGTAAGCAATAACCAACAATTTACTTGGGTGAGTTGGGTTATCTCTAACCCCAACTCTTAGATGGGAGTTTCCGGCAACCAAACTATCTCTAGCCTTGGTCTAGAGTGAAAACCCCAAATCCCTACTATTGAATCTTCCCGAATTTAGGGAAATTCACTCTCAAGCAAAAACCCAAATTAGTAAGCTAAGTCAATATTTGCAACCATTAACTATAGATTCAAGCATAGAGGATTCAATAGACCCAAATGATAAATCAAGAGAAAGCACAAGATTTAAAATTAAAAACCCAAATTAAGCATTATCTCTAATACAACCCAAGTCTCAATTCAACAATTACACCAATAAAATAGCAATTAATAGCAAGAGTTGAAGAATGGAAACTAAGGATTTTACAATAAAGAGCATTTAAATCTTCACTCCTATGGCGTTGGTTGATGAACTTGCTCTCCAAGCTTGCTAAAAGTTGTGAGAATAGCCAAAGATAGCTTCCAAAATGGCTGAGGAGTTTTTTGTATCAATTGGGGTTTCCAAAAATGGGAATTTCCAAATATGCCCTGCACCTGACGATGCTTTCATCGAGGTCATGTGATCATGCTTCGCGATCGCGAGATTTTGTATTTTCTCTCCACGCACTCGCGTGGTCTCAACCTCGCAGTCACGTAGTTCTGACTTCTTCCTTATGCATCGCGGTTGCATGATTTACTCTCACAGTCATGATGAGTAACTTGGTGTCAGTGATCAACATCTCCTTTTATCTCTCATTTGACTTGTTTTCACTCGAATATTTCCCGAACACTTCTAAAACATAGAAACCTGTAAAATAGAAGAAATTCGTGTCAAATTGCACTATTTATCCACTTTATACTAGCAAAGGCATAATATTAGCTAAATAAGTAGGTAGAATACAGACTTATCAAACCCCCAAACTTGAACTATTGCTTGTCCTCAAGCAACCAAAAAATTCTATTTCAAGAGGCACAAAACACAATTGCAAAGACATCACTTTAAGCCAAGGAAAACTCATTTTAATCACCAAGTATGACTTCGGTTGGTACTAACGATGAGTCAATCACATGATAACTTACTCTAAGCATTACCTTTGTTTCAAAACATAATTCAATGATGCAATGGCACAATAAGAATATGCAAGTGACAGCAACCAATCCTCGAGATGTGACTCAAACTACCAGCTTACCAAAACATGCTCATTTGACTCATTTTCGGAGTTTATCAATGTCACCAACTATCCTAATTCGCATGCCCTCACAAGAACGAAAGTCCCAAAAACACATTATGTACAAAGACGATCACAAGGGACAAATACAAATACTCACACTCACAAAGAATTTCAAGTACCAACAAGTATCAACCATAGGCTTGCCCTTAATTTCATTCGCCGCTAGCTCAAATACAATCAGTCGGAGATCTCAAAGGGCTTTTCTAAGTTTGTAATGTAGGATGGGGGACGGGTAGGATATGCATTTGGATTCAAATGACTACATCCTCCTCAAACTCTACACAACTTTTTCAATTCGAAACCAAGGCCATTTCTTTCATTTTCGTTCAACACGAGTCACCATTTCACTTCTTTTTATTTGAAACCCCAATTTTTATCATTTTCTTCACCTTGGAGGATTCATTTCTTTTCTTTTCTTTCCTCTTTTCCTTTCATTTTGCTTTGTTTCTTCCTTCTTTTTGGCAATTCTTATTAAGCAACAAACCATGATTTAGTCATTTAGCACTCTTCCAAGGTACCTTTATCAACCCCCAAACTTAGGCTTTTAGCCTTGATTTCACACTTGTGGAGTTCAAGGAGGGACGGGTTCAAGAGAGGGACTCATGTTCAAAAATGGCTTAAGGCTTGTATCAAGGTTGCCAAAGAAAAGATATTAGGCTAAAGAGGGGTGACTAATGATTCAATTTAAGTGCAATGGTGGATTTTAAGGCTAAGTAGGCTTCGATAATCACAAAGAAGGCCTAAGATCATTTCTCCAACCAAAAGTAATCAAGACTATCTTCAAAGACTAACCGGGCAAGTTCTAGTTAACACAAGCAAGCACAAGAATTATTCAACTAAACCTCACCACAATAGCATGTGAATTATTCAAGAAGGATCAATTTTAACTTCTTAAACAAGAACAAAGAGGAGACATTCTATATTATCACCTCTAATGAGCTAAGAGTCACAAAAAAGATAAAAGGGTTTTCACAAGCATCATTCTTCGCCATGCACTTTTCATAAAAATTTTGGAAGGTTATGCCTATTTCACTTAACATGTAAGACTACTTCATTAATACCAAACAAGTCAATTGCAACCAAAACTTTAAAAGTTGATAATTTTGCCCTTAAGAATGATGTCACTCAGTCTATCATTAGGCCAATTTATCTATCTAATTCAGTATGGCTACACAAAGTAGATCAACACAACCATCATAATCAACAGGCACATGTGATTCACACATGCCAAAGTGCGGATCGCACGTGCAACAAACATGCCAACAGTGGGCATGTGCGAAGCTCGTGCGGTTCACACATCGACATATGCAATTCTGTGTTCCCAGCTCCGACAAGCTCTATTAATAGGTACTCAGACTTCCCCTGGCTCAAAAACATCTAACACACCTACTATAAAAAGAAAAACAAAAAAACTACAAGAAAAGAAACTAGCAACCTAAACCATCAACTTCACCCATATCAACAAACAAACCCGACGAGGGTAAACTTAACAAAAACAAACCCGAAAAGGGTACATCAATATCCAACAATAAAAATAAAAAACAAGCCTGACAAGGGCACAATATCCAAAATAAAACAACATGCTAGATAGAGTGCCAGCCACATCCAACTAACAAAGTGTAGTGCCTTCACTGCAACAAAATAAGAGAAGAATTTGAGGGGGCTCTTTGAAGGGTGTATCACTCAGAACCAGAACTGCTAGGTCCAGAAAGGACCCAGTCTCCCTCATCAGCATCATCCTCAGTGTCAGACCCACATAGCTTCCTCATAGAGTTCATCATCTTTGTGAGGAACTTGTTTTGCTTCCTATCATGGTCCCTCTGCTTTTTCTGTCACCTTTCCACCTTAGCCAACCTCTACTTGATGTGTTGTTGTTGTCTCGCTACACTAGCTAGTGTAGGGCTACAAGGAGTAGTGAAGGATTATGGCCCTGATGCCGGTGTAGTGGAAGTCTCACCCGAACTCAAAGGTAAGCCTGCTACAATCTGACAAAGATGGGCATCCGTGCCATAGACCTGGCTAGAGATGTGGAGGAGTGTCAGAGGCCCCATTCTAAGAGGACCAATAGTCTCAGTAGCAGTGACTGACTCATGTGCCTTGCTAGACTTGGGAAATAAACCAAATGATGGCGAATCCACGTCTATCTTTCTCTTCTTCGATGCTTGCATGGGGCCTCTCTTCTTCAAAGGGTGGATTAATTTTTTGGGCTTTCTCTCATTTTCACCATCCCTCTTTGCAACCCCAGCTGCATAGCATAAGTGAGTGATCAACAAAGGGAAAATAAAACTCTTATTACCTTTGAGCACTACTTGTTGAATTTCTTGCATAATCAATTACCCCAAATTCACCAAAAGACCCTCCATCATAGCACAAATCACCTTTGCTTTATCGGTTGTCATATTAAATTAATTCTTGGAAGGCATAACTCGGGCACAAATGATTGAAAGCCAAGTGCAGGCTTCAAGGTTAAACTCAGAGGTCTCAATCCTCGTATTCAACACTATCCATTGCGAGACCATGCCATCATGTAAGTGCTCCACAAACCAATTGGTCCCCATTTCTGTAACTCGGGATTTGTATGTGGCATTATCAATATTCAGGATGTGGTAGTATCCATTGATCAACTCTGGATCAAAATGAACCAACTTTTCCCGAACCATCACAACCAAGTCATTAGCGATGTCCGTCTCAGCCGCATTAGCATAAAATTCACGGACGACGGCAAAGTATGCCTTGATAGGCTCGGCGGCAAAACACAACACCCACTAGCAACCAACTTTCCATAGAAGTCGACCCATTTCTCCTCCAATCTATCTAACATAATACCTCGCTCTCTTATGATTGGATTTGTCAAAAGACGGTCATATAGTAGGGATCACTTGAGGGAGATGAAGGTTCCTTGGTCAAAGTACTCTTTATCAGCCACTTGGTTGGCATCTTCATGTTCAATTTCGGCCATTTTCAAGCTTAAAGTACCTACACAAGGAACAAAATTGTCAAACAATGATATAGGCATGTAAAGCAACATAATGGGACATGATTAGGCCAAAGAAATAAGCCAGAACTATCCAGGGCAGAGCTGGGCAGAGTTGCTATTTTGGGACTGTGAAAACTAGTCATCATGATCGCGAACCTTACAATCGCAATTGCGAAGACAAAATTATTTTTAAAAAAAAATTAAAGCATCGTGATCGCGAAATGGGGCATAGCGATCGCTAAGCTCAGGGAAGTTGGTCATCACGATCACCATATTTGGGCATCGCGATCGCAATGGTCATCTTCTTTCCCAGAAAAATTCTTTCAGACATTTCATCGAGCAGGTGCTTTGCACACCATTTTTACACCACATGGGCATCACCTTTTATCCCAAAAATCAGCAAACCAACATATTTCTAACCCCCAACCGGATTTCACCCCTAAATTTATATCACACACCCAATTCACACATGTTGTAAGCAAGAAGGACACTACTTGAGTGTTTAAAATCACTTACTTTAGCACAATAAGGATGGATTGAAGAAGATAAAACTGGGATCATACCTGAGGAGTTGCCAAGATGCTTATGGAATTGAAGTTGATGGAGTGTATTATTCTTGCCTTTAGGAGAGAAAAGAAGCCAAGTTTCAAAGCAAATTTTGCTTTTGAAACTGCTCCTCTGATCTTTTATTACCTGGAAACCGTTCAGTGCCTCGCGGTCACAAGGATTTATCATGCCATTGCGATGAGTTAAAATCACCCAACTCCATGCGATCATGAAGTGTGCACGCGGTCACAAAGAGTCAGGAAGAATTTACCTCATCCCGATCGCGAGGGTCAGGTTTCGCGATCGCGATGCCTTAGCATCATCTGAGTTTTCAGAATTTTCGCACAGTGCACTATTTTGACATGCGACGCCGGGTGCGATGAGAACTTTGTGTGGTGAAAAACACATCATGTTCACACATGCCAATGTTTTTGATTAGTTCACTGTTTGAATATGAGATGGCGTGTGCGATGTGCACTCTTCCAAGTGCGAAAAGCACATTTTTCAGAGTTATTTTTGGTGCTTCTCAACACTTGGTTCCTATTCTCATTCCTTTGGTCACCTAAAAAACACCAAAAAGAAACAAAAAGTGAACTAAAGCATAAAGATGATGGGTTGCCTCTCATCAAGTGCACAATTTAATGTTGCGGCGCGATGCAAGATACCTCACCATTTGGATCTCCATTTGGAAGATTTGAACCTTTGACCCAAACTTGAATCGAGTTTCTAGTGGCAATCCTGGGGTGAAGGTTTGAACATGAGAAGGACATTTTCTTGATTTTGCATTTCGCACTTTTTGGCCTTCAAGTGAGGAAGGACACTTCACCTTCTTTCCATGACAAACTCAAAACCGTATAGACCTTCATCTACCCTCCTTCTAAGGTCTTACAAAAGCTTGATTACTTTGACTTTCATCCATTCAATCAAACTTAAGGTCAAACAAAGGTTGAAGTGAGATTTGGGCATCTCCACCTTCAAGCTTACCTCATTCATAACATCCTCACTTAGAGATGCTATGACATCGTGACCCACAAATGGGGTAGTTGGTTGCAACACCACCTTCAATTCATGATCCTCCCTTGTGTTTTCCTCTTCTTTAGCTCTTGCGTCCACAAAGCATTGCTTTATGGATTACGCACTCTCCTCTTGGGTTTCTAGTGAGGCCAAGAGGGTTTGGAGCTTGACACATATTCCATCTTTGCTTGCTAAGTCATGGTTCCTATTAAGGTCACAAGCACCATTAGCAACATTGTTAGTACAAGAGGGGGGAGGGGGACGATCATCATTGGGGCATTTGCTCCAATATCCGTCACGACCACCATACAAATAGCAATTGCACCCATCATAGGAGAAAGAAGGGCAATACCTTCTTCTCCTAGGGCCAATTCTACACCTTCGTCCAAGGTGGGGTCCTCTACAATAAACACAATAGTCGGGAATATAAATTGGGATGCAACCATCAACATTATTAGCATTCAGCTATGCCATGATGCCATCAACAAAATAAAACTAAACGAAAGAAAAACAACTATGTACAAATATTGATCTAGAGTAAGTAAACTCAAATTATCTCTAATACAACCCAAGTCTCAATTTAACAATTACACCAATAAAATAGGAATTAAGAGCAAGAGTTGAAGAATGGAAACTAAGGATTTTACAATAAAGAGCATCCAAATCTTCACTCCTATGGCGTTGGTTGATGAACTTGCCCTCCAAGCTTGCTAAAAGTTGTGAGAATAGCCAAAGATAGCTTCCAAAATGGCTGAGGAGTTTTTTGTATCAATCGGGGTTTCCAAAAATGGGAATTTCCAAATCTGCCCTGCACTTGACGATGCCTTCATCGAGGTCGTGTGATCATGCTTCGCGATCGCGAGATTTTGTATTTTCTCTCCACGCACTCGTGTGGTCTCAACCTCGCAGTTTCGTAGTTCTGACTTCTTCCTTATGCATCGCAATCACGTGATTTACTCTCACGGTCGCGATGAGTAACTTGGTGTCAGTGATCAACAGCTCCTTTTAGCTCCCATTTGACTTGTTTTCACTCGAATATTTCTCGAACACTTCTAAAACACAGAAACCTGTAAAATAGAAGAAATTCATATCAAATTGCACTATTTATCCACTTTATACTAGCAAAGGCATAAGATTAGAAGCTAAATAAGTAGGTAGAATACCAACTTATCACCTACCTATTGCCAATTGGCTATCACAGTGTATGCATACAGGTGTGAACGATTTGGGCCAGAATGGAATATCTTCCAAGAAATTCTGATGCCACTCAGCTTCTTCACTGGCTTTGTCTAAAGCTATAAACTCAGATTTCATTGTGGAGTGAGAGATACATGTTTGTTTGGATGACTTCCAAGAAACTTCTCCTCCACCAAGAGTAAATACATACCACTTGTGGATTTAATTTCAGATAATTCGGTGATCCAATTTGCATCACTATATCCTTCAAGTACTGCGGGATATTCGTTATAATTCAAGGCATATTTTTGAGTACGTTTCAAATACCCTAAAACTCATTTCATTACCATCCAATAAGTTTAATTGGGATTACTTGTGTACCAACTAATTTTATTGATAGCACATGCTATATCTGATCGCGTACAATTCATGTTATACATCAAACTTCTCAATACTCGTGCATATTTCAATTGTGAATTGCTTCATCTTCATTTTTTTGAAGTGCAAAACTCATGTCCATCGGTGTCTTGGAAATATTAAAATTAAAATACTTGAATTTATCAAGTACCTTTTCAATGTAATGAGACTATAATAGTGCTAAACCTTGAGGAGTTTTATGAATTTTGATCTCTAAGATCACGTCAATAACTCCTGAGTCTTTCATATCAAATTTGCTAGCCAACCTAAGCTTAGTAGCATTTATGTCAGAAATATCTCTACTTAAAATCAACATATCATCAACATGCAAATAAACAATAACTTTATGATTCAGGGTGTCTTTAATGTACACACATTTGTCACACTCATTAATCTTAAATTCATTTTCCAGTATTATTTGGTCAAACTTTGCATGCCATTATTTGGGTGCTTGTTTTAGTCCATAATGTGACTTAACAAGTTTGCACACTTTCCTTTCCTTACAAGGAACCACAAAACTCTCAGGTTATTCCATGTAAATTACTTCCTCCAACTTTCCATTCAAGAAAGTCATTTTCACATCTATTTGATGGTTTTCAAGACCATATACAGCCGTAAATGCAACTAACATCTGAATAGATGTTATTCTCATTACTGGCGAATATGTGTCAAAATAATTAAGGCCTTCTTTTTGTCTATAACCTTTAACAACAAGTCTTGCCTTATATTTGTCAATAGTTACATCAGCTTTCATTTTCCATTTAAAGATCCATTTGACACCTAAAGGTTTATTTCCTGGAGGAAGATCAACTAATTCTCAAGTATGATTGCTTAAGATTGATTCAATTTCACTATTGACAGCTTCTTTCTAAAATGATAAGTCTCGGAAAGTCATAGCTTCTTTAAATGTTTGAGGCTCATTTTCAAGAAGGAAAGTCATAAAATTTGTTCCAAAGGAAGTAGATATCCTTTGATGTTTACCACATCTTGGATCTTTTTCATTACGTGTATTTTCTTTTGGTTCTTTCCGAGCTCATTTAGATCTTTTGCTTGATGATTTACTATTCATCTTATACGGATAAATATTTTCAAAGAATTTAGCATTGTCTGATTTTATTACTGTATTATCATGAATATGGGGATAATTGGATTTGTGAACCTAAAATCTACATGCTTTACTATTTGTAGCATATCCAATAAAAATACAATCCACACTCTTAGGTCTTATCTTGACCCTCTTAGGTTTAGGAACTTAGACTTTTGCTAAGCACCCCCACACTTTGAAATATTTCAAGTTGGATTTTCTTTCTTTTTGTTTCTCATATGAAATAGATTGTGTTTTTCTATGGTACACTCTATTGAGTATTTTATTTGTTGTAAGGATAACTTTCCCCCACAAGCTTTGGGGTAAACCAGAACTTATTAATAAGGCATTCATCATTTTCTTCAATGTTTGATTTTTCCTTTCTGCAATTCCATTAGATTGAGGTGTGTAAGGCGCAGTAGTTTGATGGACAATTCCATTTTCCATACATATTGCTTGAAAGGGAGATTCATACTCTTCACCCCTATCACCCCTTATTATTTTGATCTTTTTGTTCAACTGATTTTCAACTTCAGTTTTGTATTGTTAAAATGCTTCAATTACTTCATCCTTACTGTTAAGCAAATAAACATAACAATACCGAGTATAATCATCAATAAAGGTTATAAAATCCTTTTTTCCACCGTGATATGGTGTTGAGTTTATATCACAAAATATCTGTGTGAATTAAGTCTAAAGGATTGGAATTCCTTTCAACAGACTTATACGGATGTTTAACAAATTTAGATTCTACACAGATTTGATATTGTGATTTATTGCACTTAAACTTAGGTAATACTTCTAAATTAATCAATTTTTGCAAGTTTTTGTAATTGACATGTCCAAAATAAACATGTCATAAATCATTTAACTCAATCAAGTAAGAAGAAACTGAACTCTTATTTATTTCAACAGTTATTACATTGAGTTATTACAGCGGGAGCATAGGATGCAAACAGGTCCTTATTGGAACACACATGATGGGTGGCGCCATAATCTATTCATCATTCCCTTGGGTTGCCAACAAAGTTGCATTCAGAAAGCATGGCACATAAGTCATCCACTTTTTCAGCCATGTTTGCTTGACCCTTGTTCTTGTCTCTCTTTGGAGCCCGACAATTCGATGACTCATGGCCAGTCTTGCCTCAATTGTAGCTATTGCCTTTGAATTTTTTCCTTGGTGGATTATTCTTTGGTCCAGATGGATACTTTCTTTTCTTGTTTGTTGGTTCTTCTTCAATAATATTTGCTCCTGATGTTGCTAAACTTGCACGAGACTTCTTCTCTGCAGCCTTGTTGTCCTCTTCTATCTTTAGATGAACAATCAATTTTTTAAGAGTCATCTCCTTGCGCTTATTCTTCAAGTAGTTTTTAAAGTCCCTCCATGAAAGAGGGAACTTTTCAATGAAGGCTACTAACTGAAAGGCATCATTTGTTACCATACCTTCAAAAGTAAGGTTAATGTTAGCAACATGTTAAATAGAATTAATGATGAAGGTATTATAGTTGTTTACACCTTCCGCAAGGAGATCATGAACTATGACTTATAGTTCTTGGACTTGTGATATGACCGTCTTATTGTCAACCATTTTAAAGTCCACAAATTTTGTAGCCATGAACTTTTTTAGTCCGGCATCCTCAGTTTTGTATTTCTTCTCAAGAGCATTCCACAACTCTTTTGAAGTTTTACAAACGCTAAAGACATTGTACAAGTCATCCTCTAAGCCATTGAGTATGTAGTTCTTGTGTAGGAAATTTGAATGTTTTCAACCTTTAGTAACCACGAACTTCTCTTTATTCTATGTTCCTTCAGCCAACACAGGAACGTCCTCACTGATGAAGCATTGTAGGCTTAGATTTGTGATATAGAATAACATCTTCTGCTATCATCTCTTGAAGTCGATACCCAAAAAAATTCTTAGCTTTTCTGCCATAGACATTGCAGGTGCAATAGTCATACGACTTGATGATGCAATGGTTGTTACCGTTGGGGTAGCACTATTTACTATAGAATCAATTTGGTGTTCTATTTCATTCGTTATTATCTATGTCACAATTTTGATAAACAATTTAGTACCAAAATACTAACAATAAAGACTATATCTTAATTCAACCTTGTTTCTAGTTAATGATGAAGTTTTTATACTCTTCGAATCGTTCAATAGAATGAACTCTAAGTTCTGATGAAGTTTTTATATTCTTCAAATAAGAACGAACATTCAAACAGAGTAGAAAACCAAAAGATTTTATTCTCCAGAAATCAAATACAGATTCACAATAATTTCCTTAAGTTTGTTATTTGGGTGATATTAAAAAACTGTATTTAAAACCAAGTAGAAACAATAACATAAACTATTTCAAGAAAATAGTAAAGAAAATAGATGAAGGAGAAAACTGAGCCCACTGAATACACAGTGTGTCTTTAAGAAAATTATTCCCCTCAAGCACCCGAGGTTGATGGAATATATCCTCTCAAGATAGAATGATTAAACAACAACAGAATAGCGGTACCTCAAATTCCATTGAACAGCAAACCACTCAACGGTAGTAAATCACACTTTAATTTATGAAGAAGAAATGTAGAAGTATACTTGTGTTTTTCCGTACTCAAAATGTACTAAAATTTGTACTTCATATCTAAGGAAGAATCAGATATTTATGGCTAAAAAAGCACTGCTTCAGAAAGAAAGCAAAGGTTCAAAAAAGTTGAACTGTTCCAGATACATTGGGACAACATGCATTTCACATATAAGGACTTGTGACTCGCAAGTCCCGTTGCAGGCGCAAACCAGTGGCACTGCCAAAATTGTCAGTCATGTGCATTGGTACATATGAAATACACATGGAGACTTGCAGCTTGCATGTTAAAAATAGTGAGTCGAAGCGACGCACTGTAATGACTGGGTTCGTCATTACGGTTAGACTTTTCATGCCAAGTTTCAAGTCAGAAAACTTCTGGATTTGGGAGTTGAAAATTCTGAGCTAGGATAGTCTCGACCGATTTTAGAGTAAGGTATGGTCTAGGGTAATCCAAGTAATAATTAGATAACATGTCTTGTTTTGAGCTAGTTTTCCATTTAGCTAAGACATAAAGGAGTCCAGAGGAATTTTCGAGATTAAATTCGGGTAAGTAGAACTCCCAGTATCGAGTTTGACGCGAGTTATTCTAGAACGTCAAGGAATTAAGTGTGTTGTAAAATGGACCCTTTTGAGGGGATTTACGACTTTCTATCCCGTGTCAACTTCTATTATGGTTGACACACCGCTATGGCGACCTCCACTATAGCGGAGAAAATATCGCTATAGCAGAAGTCAACATCGATCAGCCTCCGCCATAGCGGTTGACTCTACTACAGTGGTACCTCTATAGTAGAGCGGACTGATACAGCAGACTAGTTGGAATCTAATGCATAAAACTTCCCCAAAACATTCAGTTTTTGTCAAGAACATTTTGGGAGAAGGGCAAGGCGATTTTGGGCGAACCTAATCAGTTTTCAACCATTTTTCATCCTAAAGGTAAAAATTCTACTCTCCAAACTCCATACTATCTTTCCTACGCGATAGACCTGCTAGGGGGACTTGGGAAAAGGTTTGGAATGACCTAGGATGGTAGAATCTAAGGAAAAAGGGAATTCTAGGGTGTAGAAGTTCTTGGGTGTTGTTAATTTCATTAGATTATGATCATGTGACCTTAATTCTCAAATGTATCCATGAAAAAAGGTAGCAATAGGTGAATTAAGGGTGGGAAAGCCTGGTAAAAGGGTGGAATGATCATGGTTTGCCTGGGGTTGAGATTTTGCATAATTCGAGTAACTAGTAGGCCATAAGGATTGATTTTTTATTATTATGTGTTGTTTTAGACCAAGAATCGGTAAGAACTTTGAGACATGGGAAAGCTCTGGTTGAGTAGAGCTTGGAATATTTCGAGGTAGGTGATGGTTATTGATTTCTAATATGCATTATGTGTTCACGTACTATTTCATAGTAGTGTATGAGTCACATGTTTAGGGAATGAATTGTGAATGTCCAGTTGTCCGGTAATCAGTCTTGTGAAATGAACTTCTTTTGTTTGCTTGTTGGTTTTACAAGTATGTTTGTTCATTGGTTGTGATTAATTTGGACTTGTTATGACATTCAGTTGGCTCGGGTACCACGCCTAGTACGGGAATTACTAACAGTTGGCTCGGGTACCATGCCTGGTACGGGTATACTAACAGTTGGCTCGGGTACCATGCCTGGTATGGAAATTCATAATGGTTGGCTCGGGTACCACACCTGGTATGGGTTGTTTTAATTGCATTATTGTATTCTTTTGATGGTTCCATGAGTGGAGCAGGTTGTATTCTTGAACTATGATATTTGCATATGGTTCATGAGAGGCCGGGTGATTTTATGTAATTATGAGGTTGGTCTTAGGGTAGACTGAGATTGCATGTCTAACACTTAGGTATTGTTAGGGGGATCCTTAGTGGGTCTGGGTTATATGAAAAAGGGTATATGTTGTTATTTTGGGTGTGGTCAATTGTTGTTATTTGGTTCATGTGCTAATGAGCTAAAAGAGAGGGACTCAATATCTAGTTATTTGTTGACTTACTATATATTTCCTGTACCATACTATGTTATGGTCTACTGTTCATATTATGTTTATTAGAGTGGCCGATGATCCTACCAGTACACAGTGTTTGTGTACTGATTCTGCACTTGCTTTTCTTTTTATGAGTACAGGCAATCTTACGATGGCTGACACGCGACCTCACATGTAGTCCCAGCGCTTTCAGACATCAAGGGTGAGCTGCTTCAATCGAGCTACCGTGGTTTGTTCCTGTTAGTTGTAGCCCACTTGTTTTGGGCTTAGACTTTGCTTACTTTGGGGTTGCATCCCCGTATTTCTAGACAGTTTTGGTAGAATGTTTTGGTACGATGACTTTCAGGTTCTAGGGAGAATGTTTCCACAGTTTTATGATATAGTGTTTGAGATTTTATTGCTAGTTTATTTTATGCATTGGTTTTAAGCTGATAGAATGGTTAAGTGTTGGATCGGTATTTGTCTGCTCACCCGAGGTATTTGGGTGGATGTCACTCATGGCGGTCTGGGTCATGACAAAGATGGTATCAGAGCCCTGGGTTCGTTGATCTCATCATACCAAAATAGGTCTAGTAGAGTCTTGCAGAATGGTGCGGAGATGTCCGTACTTTTCTTCGAGAGGCTATAGGACTTTAGAAAACTATCTCTTTTTTCTTCTTTCGTGCTATAACTTGATGTCAATTGGTATCTAGTGATACAAATTGGTATCTGACTTCGTTCACTCTTCTGTCTGCAGATTGTTAACACAAGGAACAACGGAGCAAGAGCAGCGGTCCCAGTAGTGGGCCTGGCTGTCAGAGGTAGAGGAAGGGGCAGGGAAAGGGCCGAGGTAGAGCAACACCCGCCAGGGGTGGAGCTCAAACGGCTGCATGAGCATGTGAAGCGACCCCTCCCCCACCCCAGGATCAAGATGAAGAGGAGGTCGAGGTTGCTATTGAGGAAGGTGTAGAGCAGATGGAGGCAGCACCGACTAGAGGTACAGGCCTTCCCCCAATCACACCTGAAGCATTTTAGCAAGTGTGGTCCTTCTTGAGTGTGCTGGTTGGTGCTGGAGCCAACCCCATCGGGACTGTGGATCAGGTTCCGGGTACTCAGCCAGCGGCTACTACAGCTCCTAGAATAGATGCGGCGTCAGGAACAGATGACTTCTTCAAACCAATGCTAGGTTAGATCATGACAGGGAATGAGCACTAGATGCTTACTAGGTTCCTTAAGCTGAAACCTCCTACATTTCAGGGTACTAAAAAAGAAGATGCTTATGAGTTCATATTGGACTGTTATGAGAGGATGCACAAGTTGGGCACTGTGAAATAGCATGGGGTTGAGTTTGTCACCTTTCAGTTGTAGGGTGATGCTAAGAAGTGGTGGAGGTGTCAAGTGGAATGTCGGTCATCTGTTTTGCCCCCACTAACTTGGAAGTAGTTTTATGCTCTCTTCTTAGAGAAGTATGTGCCTCTTACTTTGAGAGATCGCAAAAAGGATGAGTTCCTGGCTCTAGAAAGGGTAACATGTCGGTCTTTGATTATGAGGATAAGTTTCATGCCTTGTCTCATTTTGCTACGCAGTTGTTGGGTTCTGAGGAGGAGCGGATTTGGTTATTTGTGAAGGGCTTGAATATGGATTTACAGGTGTTATCAGTGCACATAACTTTAGCAAGGAAGGGCTTCAATGAGGTAACAGATTTTGTTAAGAAGTTAGAAGGGGTCAAGCAGGTTGGGCAGGATAAGGTGTTAGCCAAGAGGCCCCAGAATGATGGAAACTTTAGTGGCTCGCACTCCAGGAGCCAAAATCAGCAGGTGTACTCCACCCATCCTATTCAGTCATCTTTGCCAGCTGCTACAGGTGGTCGTTCGAGAGCTAATCAGCAGTTTTTAGCTCCTCGGGGCCAAGGAGCTTCTTACACGTCTACTAGCAGGCCTTCGCTTCATCATGGTTATTTCCATTGTGGTGATCCAGGCCACTTTAAGACGGGGTTCCCTCACATACAGACTGGTAGTCAAGCTCAGCAGTAGTCTAGGGCTGTGATCTCGGCAAGCAGAGGTGGCTATGCTAGAGGTCGTCCACAGGGTGGGCGAGGTAACTTTAAGGGAGGCCGGGGAGACAGGGGGAATGGCGGTGTAGGCAGGGGTGTGGCACATCCAGCCAAGGAAGTAGCTCAAATTGATGACCAGGCTCAGTGTTATGCTTTTCCAAGGAGGTTTAAGGTGGAGGCATCAGACACAGTGATCATAGGTACAATTCTTGTCTGTGATAGGATGGCTTCGGTACTTTTTGACCCAGGTTCTACCTACTCTTATGTGTCTGTGAATTTTGATTTGTGTCTGGACTTGATTTGTGATATCCTTGATTCCCCAATCCATGTTTCCACGCTGGTTGGAGAGTCTGTGTTTGTGACTTATGTTTACCGTGCTTGTTCTGTAATATTTGTGGGGTTGCATACTTAGGTAGACTCCATAATTCTGGATATGGTAGACTTCAATGTCATTTTGGGCATGACCTGGTTATCCCCTTATCATGTTGTATTTAATTGTAACATCAAGACTGTGGCTCTAGAGATTCTAGGTAAGGATGGGCTAGAGTGGGAAGGTGTGTACAGGCCTAAGCCGGCCAAGATAATATCATTCGTTTGGGCTAAGAAGCTAGTGGGGAAAGGGTGTTTGGCCTTTTTGGCTCATCTGCGGGATGATAATGTGGAGTCCCCCTCTATTGATTCAGTTCTGGTTGTTTCAGAGTTTCAGGAGGTATTTTCAGCGGATTTGCCTGGTATGCCTCCGGACATGGATATTGATTTCTATATTGACTTGGAGCTGGGCACTTTCCTAATTTCCATTCCTCTATATTGTATGGCTCCAGCAGAGTTAAGGGAACGTAAGACTCAGCTCCAGGAACTCCTAGATAAGGGATTCATCCATCCCAGTGCTTTGCCTTGGGGTGCTCCGGTATTGTTTATGAAGAAAAATGATGGTAGTATGTGGATGTGCATAGATTACAGGAAATTGAATAAGGTGACCATCCGGGATAAGTACCCTTTACCCCATATAGATGATCTGTTTGACCAGTTACAAGGTGCATCTGTGTTCTCAAAGATCGACTTGAGGTCAGGGTATCATCAGTTTAAGATTAGGCCCAAGGACATTCCTAAGACTACTTTGTGGACTCGGTATGGGCATTACGAGTTCTTAGTGATGTCATTTGGGTTGACTAATGTATCGATGGCATTCATGAGTTTGATGAATGGTATGTTTAAATCTTATTTGGATTCGTTCATCATCATGTTTATTGATGATATTTTGATCTACTCCAAGAGTAGGGAGGAGCATACTGAACAACTTCGTATTGTGTTGGAAATATTGAGGCACCAAAAGCTTTATACAAAGTTCTCCAAGTGTGAATTTTGGTTGACTTCAGTCGCGTTCTTGGGGCATGTAGTGTCAGAAAAGAGGGTGATGATGGATCCCCAGAAGATTGAGGCAGTCAAGTGTTGGGTCTGGCCTAGATCGATGACTGATGTGAGAAGTTTTGTGGGACATGCAGGCTACTATTGTAGGTTTTACAAGGATTTTGCATCTATTGCTACTTACTTGACAAGGCTGACTCATAAAGAGGTACCATTTGTATGGTCAGACAAGTGTGAGGGGAGCTTCCAAAAGCTCAAGACACTTCTTACCACGGCTCCCATCCGTTCATTGCCGATTGAAGGTAAGCATTTTATTGTATATTGTGATGCTTCACATTCGGGATTGGGGGTTGTGTTGTTGCATGACAGGAATGTGATAGCCTATACATTTAAGAAGTTGAAGGTACATGAGAGGACTTACCCAACCCACGACTTAGAGTTGGCAACAATGGTGTTTGCACTCAAGATTTGGAGACACTATCTCTAAGGTGTCAAGTGTGAGGTGTTCACTGATCATCGCAGTCTACAACATGTTTTTACTCAGAAGGACTTGAATCTGAGGTAGAGAAGGTGGATGGAGTTGTTAAAGGACTATGATGTGACCATTCAGTACCATCTAGGTAAGGCTAATGTGGTGGCAGAAGCATTGAGCTGGAAGACAGTCAGCATGGGCAGTTTGTCTTGTTTGGGTGTGTCCAAACGACCTTTGGCAAGGGAGATTCAGGCTTTGGAATATAAATTCATGCACCTAGGTATCTCAGAACAGGGTGGAGTGTTGTCCAGTATTGAGGTCAAATCCACAATCATAGAGGAGATAAATGCCAAGCAGCTTCAGGATTCGCAGTTGAGCAGACTTTGAAGCAAGGCAATATCCAGAGGGTCTGGGATGCCATGTTAGACGCTGGCGGGGTGTTGAATTTTAGAGGAAGGATTTGTGTTCCTCGAATTGATGAAATCATTCAGAAAGTATTGGCAGAGGCTCATGGCTCATGGTATTCAATTTACCCAGGTGTAACTAAGATGTACAGGGATTTGAGGTAGCTTTACTGGTGGCCCGAAATGAAAAAGGACATAGCTCATTTTGTGTCCAAATGCCAAAATGCCAGCAGGTAAAGTATGAGCACTAAATACCTACAGGACTACTTCAGGGGATGCCCATTCCATAGTGGAAGTGGAAAAGGATAGCCATGGACTTCGTGGTGGGTCTTCCTAAGACTTTGGGGAAGTATGACTCTATTTGGGTCATTGTGGACAAGATAACCAAGTCAGCTCATTTTATTTTGGTCAGGGTGGACTACAATTCACAGCAATTGGCTAAGATCTATGTGAAAGAGATCGTGAGATTGCACGGGGTAACATTGTCCATCATTTCGGACAGGGGTATGCAGTTTACTTCTAATTTTTGGGGTAAGTTACATGAAGAGTTGGGCACTCAACTCACCTTCAGTACAGCCTTCCATCCTCAGACTGATGTTAGTCGAAGAGGACGATCAAGGTATTAGAGGACATGCTGAGAGCATGTGTGATTGACTTTGGGGGTTATTGGGACCAGTTTCTATCATTGTGCAACAATAGCTACCACTCCAGCATCGACATGGCACCATTTGAAGCATTGTATAGAAGGGCTTGTAGGTCACCTATAGGGTGGTTTGAGGAAGGTAATTTAAAGCCATTGGGCATGGACTTAGTAAGGGAGGCATAAGAAGAGGTAAGAGGCATTCATACCAAGTTGCTAGCGACCCAAAGCAGGCAGAAAGAATATGCAGATCGCAAGGTAAGATACATGGATTTTTAGATTGGTGAAAAAGTGCTATTGAAAGTGTTACCAATGAAGGGAGTTATGTGTTTTGGTAAGAAAGGCAACCACATCCCTCGGTTCATCGGACCGTTCAAAGTTTTTGAGATTGTAGGGGCAGTGTCTTACAGGTTAGCACTGCCGCCCAATTTGTCAGGTATCCATCCGGCATTCCATGTATCTATGCTAAAGCGATACCATGGGGATGGGGACTACATCATCAAGTGGGATGAGGTGTTATTTGATAAGGATCTTCTCTATGAAGAGGAACCAGTTGTAATTCTTGATTAGGATATCCGAAAATTGAGGACAAAGGTGATCAGCATGCTAAAGGTTCAATATAAGCATCGTTCGGTTGAGGAAGCCACTTGGAAAATTGAGAAGGACATGCGGGACAAGTACCCTCACTTGTTTAAGGATTCAGGTACTACACTGTCCTTTCTTTATTTCCATAATTTTGGATTAGATCATTTGGAGATGAACGATGGGTAAATTGGTATCTATTGTAATGACCGGTTTCATCATTACGAGTAGACTTTTTGTGCCAAGTTTCAAGTCAAAAAACTTCCAGATTTGGGAGTTGAAAATCTTGGGCTAGGCTAGTCTTGGCTGGTTTTGGAGCGAGGTATGGTCTAGAGAAATTCAGGTAAGGATTAGGTAATGTGTCTTGTTTTGAGCTAGTTTTTCATTTACCTAATACATAAAGGAGTCTGGGAGACTTTTCGGCATCAAATTTGAGTAAGTAGAACTCCCGGTATTGAGGTTAACGCGAATGGGATGTTCCATAACGTCAGGGAATTAAGTGTGTTGTAAAATGGACCCTTTTGAGGAGATTTATGATTTTCTATCCCATGTCAACTGCAATAGTGGTTGACACACCGCTACGGTGACCTCCGCTATAGCAGAGAAAATACTCTTATAGCGGAAGTCAACATTGGTCAGCCTCCTCCATAGTGGTTGACTCTACTACGATGGTACAACAGAGCGGACTGCTATAGCAGACTAGTTGGGATCTAATGCAGAAAACTTTCCCAAAATATTCATTTTCGTCAAGAACGTTTTGGGAGAAGGGCAAGGCAATTTTGGGCGAACCTAATCAGTTTTCCACTATTTTTCATCCTAAAGGTAAGAATTCTACTCTCCAAACTCCATACGATCTTTCCTACGCTATAGAACCGCTAGGGTGGATTTGGTAAAAGGTTTGGAGTGACCTAGGATGGTAGAATCCAAGGAAAAAGAGATTTCTAGGGTGTAGAATTTCTTGGGTGTTGTTAATTTCATTAGATTATGATCATGTGACCTTAATTCTCAAATGTATCCATGAAAAAAGGTATCAATAAGTGAATTAAGGGTGGGAGAGCCTGGGAAAAGAGTGGAATGATCATGGTTGGCCTGGGGTTGAGATTTTGCATAATTCGAGTAAGTAGTAGGCCATAAGGATTGATTTTTGGTTATTGTGTGTTGTTTTAGACCAAGAATCGGCAAGAACTTCGAGAAATGGGAAAGCTCCGATTGAGTAGAGCTTGGAATATTTCAAGGTGGGTGATGGTTATTGATTTCTAATATGCATTATGTGTTCACTCACTATTTCATAGTAGTGTATGAGTTGCATGTTTAGGGAATGGATTGTGAATGTCTAGTTGTCCGGTAATCAGTCTTGTGAAATGAACTTATTTTGTTTAATTGTTGGTTTTACAAGTATGTTTTTTCATTGGTTGTGATTGATTTGGAATTGTTATGACATTCGGTTGGCTCAGGTACCATACCTGGTACGAAAATTACTAATTGTTGGCTTGGGTACCACGCCTAGTATGGGTATACTAATGGTTGGCTCGGGTACCACGCCTGGTACTGGAATTAATAATGATTGGCTCGGGTACCATGTCTAGTACGGGTTATTTTAATTGCATTATTTTATTCTTTTGATGGTTCCATGAGTGGACCGGATTGTATTATTGAACTGTGATATTTGCATATTGTCCATGAGAGGCCGGGTGATTTTATGTAATTATGAGGTTGGTCTTAGGGTAGACCGAGATTGCATGTATAACACTTAGGTATTGTTAGGGGGATCCTTAGTGGGTCTGAGTTATATGAAAAAGGGTATATGTTGTTATCTTGGGTGTGTTCAATGGTTGTTATTTGGTTCATGTGCTAATGAGCTAAGAGAGGGACTCAATATCTAGTTATTTGTTGACTTACTATATATTTCATGTACCTTACTATGTTATGGTCTACTGTTCATATTATGTTTATTGGAGCTGGCCGATGATCCTACCAGTACACAGTGTTTGTGTACTGATTCTGTACTTGCTTTTTTTTGTGAGTACAGGCAATCTTCCGACGGCTGACACACGACCTCACCTGTAGTCCCAGCTCTTTCAGACATCAAGGGTGAGTTGCTTTGATCGAGCTACCTCGGTTTCTTCTTGTTAGTTGTAGCCCACTTATTTCGGGCTTAGACTTTGCTTACTTTGGGGTCGCATCTCCATATTTCTAGATAGTTTTGGTAGAATATTTTGGTACGATAACTTTCAGGTTCTAGGGAGAATGTTTTCGTAGTTTTATGATATAGTGTTTGACATTTTATTGCTAGTTTATTTTATGCATTGGTTTTAAGCTACTAGAATGGTTAAGTGTTGGGTCGGTATTGGTCCGCTCACCCAGGAGATTTGGGTGGGTGCCACTCACGGCGGTTTGGGTCGTGACACGCACCCTTCTGATGTGCGGTTCATTTGTGTTTCGCATGTGCTAATCTGCGGCTCGTATATGGAGAAATATTTTGAGTTATAATTTTGGTTTAAGCAATTAAGTTTAAAACTTTGTTCAAGAAAATCTCTTGATTGTTGTTAAATTTAAATCCAAATCCAAAACCAAAGCCGAAGTGGAGCCGAGCGAGCGATGATGACGGCGCGAGGCTTGTCTTCTTCTCAACCCTTTAAGACCATGAGGAAGTTTTTCTCATTATAAACACTTAAATTTTCTTTCCACCACCAATGTGGTGCATTTACTTCTTCCAAAAAGCAAAAGGAAAATTTTATTTTTTCCTCCATTTTTCATTCACTTTTCATTAATAAAACCCAACATATTTTTATATTTCCGAGGTAACCCAAGTTCTCATCCTCTTCTTGATCTGGATGGGATTTCGCTGCTAAAAATAAATTGAGAATTGTTTTAAAAAATTGTTAAAATTTTATTTTTGCCTATGTCTAGGGATGACCCAGATGGGAAAAAGGTTAAGAGACCCAGGAGAAGATTATCTGCTTATGATTTTGATATTGTCATGCGCTTCAATGTTAGAATTTGAAGTTGAATAAGGAGTTTGTGAGAAAGAGGAGGGTTCTGAAAGGAGAGTAATGACAATGGTGATAGGTTGATGTTATTACTTCGATCCTGTAAGTATTTCATTTATTTGATTTCACCATATTCAACTTCAATTTTGTGGTGACCTTTTTCTACTTTTCTACTTGGATTTTATTCTTAGTTGTTGCTATTATATAGTTTTTCGTCTACCTAAAAAGTTGCTTGTACTTGGAAGGTTAAACTTTCTTTTTGCCTTGGTGAGATGTTGATTACATTGCTTAAGTATTTAACACGTTAGACTAAATCTTCGTCTTGACTTTTACCTAGGAAGAAGACAAGATCTTCTACATTCACATATTATATGTCTATAATTTGTGAAGACGAGAAGATATTTAAAAGGTATCAGTTCATTGTGCTAAGCATGTATTCAGTGAAACCTTTTGAACAAGCTATTTTTTGTTCCTTTGATATGCCTGATGATGATGAAGTTAACTTTGTCCTAATGTAGATTTGATTATAAATGGCATTGTGCCATTCAGAGTTTTGCTTTCTCCACAAAAATCTGCAAACAAGGATGTGTCGCTTATATTGATTTTTGTGCTAAGTCCACTTGATCTTCATTTTGTGCATTGAACAAGTTTGTCCCTCTCTTATGAAAGAGTTGTGTTGACACCTATAAGGTATAGATCTGGATGATGGGTTCCTTGGAAGATGATAGCACTAGCATGTGCTCCGTGGAGACAACGTTGTGATACATAATTCATCTGTGGTTTTTTTGCATTGTGCTAACCGAAGGAAAGATTTTATTATGCATGAGGCACACTTATGATATGACAGACAAAAGTTGTATGAGGCTCTTCATATTTTGACAAGTATAGTGTTAGGTCTCACTTTTAGAAAAAGGCCAAAGTCCACTTGCTTTTCCATCTCTTTTGTCAGCAATTATTATTATTCCCTAAAAGTGTGAAATTCATTTTTTTCTCACTTAACTCATTATATTCCTAACGTTATAATATTATAAGCATCGTTTGGACATGAGAATAATCTGTTTATTGATTTTTTTTATTTTATTTAAAACTCGTGTTTGACAATGAAACTTGAAGTTATATTTATAATTTGAAAATCATCTAAAATTTTGTTCACTTTTCACTTTCACTATATATTTTTTTCAAATTTTATCTCTTTTTTTAATTTTATTTAATAAAAATGACTCACCGTATTGGTGTTGGGTGGATGAAATGGAGGCTCGCATCTGGAGTCTTGTGTGATAAGAAGGTGCCTACTAAACTTAAAGGCAAATTCTACAGAGTGGTGGTTCGACACGCTTTATTGTATGGAGTAGAGTGTTGGCCAGTAAAGAACTCCCATATTCAAAAGATGAAGGTGGCGGAGATGAGGATGTTGCGATGGATGTGCGGGTTTACTAGGAGAGATAGGATTAGGAATGAGGATATCCGAGATAAGGTGGGTGTGGCATCGGTGGAAGATAAGATGCGGGAAGCGAGGTTGAGATGGTTCGGACATGTGAGGAGGAGAGGCACGGATGCTCCAGTGCGGAGGTGTGAGAGGTTGGCTATGGATGGATACCAGAGAGGACGACGTAGACCGAAAAAGTATTGGGGAGAGGTGATTCGACAGGACATGGCGCAGTTGCAGCTTACTGAGGACATGACCCTAAATAGGAAGGTGTGGAGGATGCGAATTAGGGTAGAAGAGTAGTAGGTAGAAGTGTGTGTAGGCTAGTAGGTAGGAGTGTTTTTCCTTGGTGTCCCGACTAGTAATCGTAGTGCTCGCTTATAGTTTTTTGTTCTTGGATTCCTCGTAGTAGTTTTTTATGGCAGTGTTCTGCTTCTGTCTGTTGTCTGTTACTACATATTACTTCCTATCGTCCCTTGTAGTTTTATCATATTTTTTGTATCCTGTATCTTTGTTACGTCCTTTTTAGCCTATTCTTAGACTGTTTTTGTCTTGAGCCGGGGGTCTATCGGAAACAGCCTCTCTACCTCACCTCTGAGGTAGTGGTACGGACTGCGTACACTCTACCCTTCCCAGACCCCACGTTGTGGGAATACACTGGGTATGTTGTTGTTGTTGTTGTTGCTTAAATTATATTTTGTACTTTTTTTAGGAAAAATACACACTCAAACAATCATATATTGTTTATAAAAACTATAACCAAACACAACTCTATCTTCTATTCTAATTTCAAAATATTTAAATAAAGTGAAAAATTATATGTAATAGTATGTAGTAGCTTGTATATTTGATCTAATCAATGATATTATGTGACTATGTATTTTGAGATATTTCTCTTTTAGAGAACATTTGATTGTATGTTTTAGGGAAATTAGTCAAGTTGAATGATTTTGTTAGTTTTTATAAATTAAGAGGTATAAAAATATTTAGAAAAAGTACATTCAAATTTTAAATATTCTTTGCAAAATGTATGACCTACCAAAACTTGATCTCTAAGAATTTCAAATAAATTAAATATTCTTTGAATCTTTTGAAGTTGGAATTGAAGATGGAGTTGTGTTTGGTAGTAGCTTTTATAAATAATATACGATGGTTTGAATGTATTTTTTCTAAAAAAAAAATAAAAACCTGAAATATAATTTAAACGGGTCATTTCTATAAAATAAAATTACAAAAAGAATAAAATTTGAAAAACAAATACAGTGAAAATGAAAGTGAAAACAAATTTTAGATGATTTCTAAATTTTAAATACAACTTCAAGTTTTATGGTCAAACACGAATTTTAAATAAAATTAAAAAAAAAAGATTATTCTCATGACCAAACAGATGCTTATAATATTATAACATTAGAAATAAAATGAGTTCAGCGGATTATTTTTTTTTTTGAATTTTGCACTTTCAATGAATAAAAAATACTAAGACAAAAAAAAAGTAGCAAAAATAAAAAAAATAAACATAGATCCAGAAATTCCCGAATAGAGCAAACAAAAGAGATGGAAAAGTAAAAGGAAAAGGAAAAAAATGGAGAAGGAGAGAGAAAAATAGTGGACTTTGGGATTTTTTTGAAAATGGGACCCAATAATAAATTTGTCAAAGCATGAACAGTCTCATATAATTTTTGTCTGCCACATCATAAGTGTGCAGGCCTCATGCATAATAAAACTTTTCCAACCGAAGGGTATATATATGTACTTCATAAGAAAAAAAGGATACGTATGTGTCTTGCTAAGAAGAGTACAACAACAACAACATACCCAGTGTAGTCCGATAAAGTGAGGTTCTATACCATACATCTTGCTGCCTTGGAACGACTGTACGTTGTTAGTAATTTCTATTTTGTGGACTTGCATATTAATATTTATACATAGATACGCTATCATTAAAGGATGCCATTTTATGATTTAATAAAGTATTAAATATTTGAGCCTAAAATATAAATATCTATCTATATGGGTTTATTTTAGATAAGTTAAAACTCATGGATCTTTTCATAAGTCTGATGGAGACTTATTGAAAAGGTACATATTCAACCTAAAAAGGCACTTAAGTGTATTGTATAAGGATTGGTCTCTAAGTCAGATATTACGCTTCTTCTTCTTTTTCTCTCCATCTCAGAAAAGTACACCAACAGAAGCAGTATCCAGACTTAGAATATCAAGTCTTCTTTAATCAAGTTCTTGCAATGGAACAAGGTTAGTGTTCCTACCATTCTTGTAGATTAATATCTCAGTCTAATAATTTACTTGTGATCTTGGGTTGAATTCTTTAATACTTAATCCATATCAAAATAAAATTGGACACCATTCTCAAATGAAGCTAATTCAAAGATCTATGGTTGTTAATAGATTGTTTAGTGATGCTTTGGCTTGTGATTTTGCCGGTTGTTTGTCGATAGTTTGAGACAAATTTGTATATAAAAACAGTGCATATAGAATCTTTTGGCACTAAATTTTTAATGTTTTTCTTTCCTTGATTAAATTTATATATAATTATAATAGGAATAAAATAATTACTTTCAATGTTTGTTCACGTTCTCTTTTGATCTTTTATTCTCAATTATAAATGGAAAGAATAGGACCTGAACGTTGAGGTTTAATTTTCTTCAAGTCTTAAAGCAACTTTTGAAAAGAAAATGGAACAAGATTTTTCTACAATTTTTTTTGTGTGTGAAGATTTGTTGGTTCTTATTACAGTTATTTTTCAACTACTATTATTTAAAAGTGAGTAGATTAAATCAATATGTTGCCAAAGTAATCTCTATTATGTTAATTTTGTTTACTTTGAACATGTAAGCATGTTTTATCTATGCAAAATAATTATCCCAAAGGAACATGTAAGCATGTTTTATCTATGCAGTTGTGGAGGCTATTAGTGTCTTTAGAATTTCATTAGATACTGGTTATAATTTGGAATTAGAGCAAACTTTTATTGTACCGTCGTTTAAATGGAACTTAATTATCATTTCTTGTTTGGACATATCTGAATATAATTGTTCTATGGAATTTTTTCCCTCCCAAAAGTTTATCGCTTGTTCGTAGGCTTAAATTTGCTTCCATAGCTCCTCCAAAGGTCTCCTACAATAACTCATAATACACATCTAAGAAAGAAAAATCCCGAAAAATCCGTCAATAAATGACGAACTCCATTATACAGATGATAGGACAGGGCTAAGGCAGTAATCTCGACGGAGATTAGGATGGGCTTTGATGAATAAAAGAAGAATTGGTAGAAATTCTCATATGTGAAGCAAATCAAAATCATATAACAAAATAGAGTTCATCAAGTATACTAGAATAGGCATAGCTCAATCTAGCAACACTAGATTCCTCGTCTAAACTCTAATTGATCATTTTGACTCATTACTTGTTTCAAATGCACCTTAAACACTATAAACATGTACGTTAGCCACAGAGTACACACTTACACCATATATACCTCAATAGCACATCAATCTATCCTCAAAACCAAGTCAAACGTGCATATATAATGATATTAAGGTGTATAAATACGCCTAAGATCACCACCCCACACTTAAAGCATTGTTCGTCCTCGAACATCTCTTTACACTAATCATACTCAATGAAAACTCCAACATCTCTATTACCCTAAGATACTCAAGCTATAACTACAATGACTACATGAATAGCAAGTTCTATATTCAGCATGCCATATTACAACTGGAATCTCATGAATACTACTTCAAGACTTTGTAGCCTCAAGAATTGACTCTCCTCAGTTGACAAACTCATGCACATTACTTAACAAAGAGATCATATAATTCACCTATCTATCATCAAACATGCGCCCTCACCACAAGAGAGTTAACCATATTTACTCTTACATATGCAGATTATCACAATAAAGGGTGTAAGAATCAAATTTTCCTCACTCTCACAATGAATTCGCATGTCACATAAGATGAACCATAAGCTTGACCTTAGTATAGTACTCCATGAATATCAGAATGTCAAAGTTCAAGATCAAGTAGGACTTTAAAGATTGTAATGTAGGCTAAGGGATGGGTAGGAACTATTTGGTTAAGAATAGTGACTATCTTTCCTAAGCACTTTCATACATCATATTTTTCACCGAACCCATCTCCAACCAGCCTATTTTACATCATTATTATCTCTCCAACCCTTTTTTGTATTGCCCCATCTTTCATAGGGAGTATTTGTTATCAACACATGATTCACTACTTATGCTCATTTTTTTCTTTTCATTACATGACTCCCTACCACAACACATAAACCTTTTAAACACACCAAAAGCTATTCATTGGTGCTTCACTTCACTTTTCCTTCCTCAATCTTCTACTCCTTAACATCTTATTTTTTTACTAAAGCGCTTAGGAGTTTTGGATCAAATTGTGGGCAATTGGAAGAAAAGGAATAAGCTATAAATGAACCTACCAAATAATAGGCTAAAGGCTCAATAGGGCTAGCTAAGGTTATGCACAAGGGTAGATAAAGAGGGTATAAAACATAGCTATCAAAGAAATGCATATATCATCTCCTAAACTCAATATTTTTTATATCACTTTGCAAACACACAGGGCAAGTTCTAGACCCCACAATGCAATATGGAATATACAAAATCCTCATTCACACTTGGCACATGTTCATATCAAGTAGGCTACCTATAGATTCTCTGCCAAGAAATTTCATGAATTCATATTTAAGCCAACATCACACAAGAGTCAAATAAAAAAACCTAGGTGTCTCCCAGTAGTCGTTCAATCTTTCAAATCATACCATAGAATTAAACATCAACTTGCAACAAGTAATCATGTGTAGCCCCTAGCAAGAGCATCTCTATTTATTTCTAATAACAAAAATTTTAAATTTACTCCTAAGAATCAAAAAGGAAACTGGGTTCAAAGGGATTCCCATTGAAAAAGAACCAAAAAAAAATCGAGGGATGGGTGAAGTGTGCTTCTACTAAATAGACCAAACACAAAGGCTAAAAACAAACAAAGATAAAAAAAAATTGTAATTTTTTCAAAAACTTGCAAATAAATAAAAAATAGGAACCCTATAGAGCACTTCACCCTAAATAAATCTGTCATTCCCCGAGGCTACACCCTAGATGTAGTACGGGACTTGAGACCACAAGTGATCCCAAGATAACCCTTCTTGCTGGCATAATTTATGGGCAACTAAATAGAAATAGATAAACTTAAGAATATTATGCGGAAGCTGAAACATATGATGATCTTTTGAAGAGTACTGTAACGAATTGAAGTTTTATAAACTGAAATACAACTCCTTTGACAAACTGATACAACTGACTGACAGATTGACTATCTATGAAGCCTCTACTAACACTGACTATGATTAGTTAGGACATGACCCCCAACTATCTTTCATCAATGTATAACAACTGAAATAATCGTTATAACTACTAACTGACTGGAGTTCCCAAAAAAAGGAAAACTCATTCCTTGCTGACTAGAAGATGCAATTTATCTGACCATGATCCTGAGAGCTAGCACTAAAACCTGCATCATCAAAAGGATGCAGTACAAAAAGGTATGCAATCAGTACTTTGAATGTACCGAGCATGTGAGATAATGCACTAACTTTGAAAACACGAGAAAACATGTATATACTAGAAACATAACTGAAAGCTGGACTAAGTATGGATATCTGAGAATGCATAAGTCAACGCTGTAAAACATGGGCACTTTTACTGAAGATTATAAAATATTTCTAAGTTGTAAACTGTGAGATACATAGACTATGAGATAACTAAGCATGTTGAAAATACTGATGATCGGTTTAACTTGAATCTGTAGTACTCGGGCCCAAACATGATATGCGCAAAATCTGAAATGTAAGGATATTCTAAAAAATGTAATTTAAAAGATGTAAAACTGAACTGAGGGCCTAGTACACAACTACTGAGTCTAATTCTGTGGGAGAGTCTGTTAACCTACATAAACCACGTGAGCTAAACATGGAGTTCGATGTATACGCCCCATCGAGAGAACCCAATATATCTTGCCAAGGTATAAAGGCATGGCTGATGTGATCACTAGTTCTAAGGACCAACTGAAGGGATAAATAACCTATGGTGGCATATAGTTCTGGGACTTTAGGTACGCTGAACCTTATTCCAACTCGGTGCTAAGTACTACTCTCAAACTGAATACTGATAGCCCATTTAAAACTGAAGTTCTAGAATGCTACATCAGAACCTAATTAATCTAGAAGATTTTTGAAAGACTTTATAACTGAAAACTATTCATAAAGCATGTGGACATATGTAGATGTCATACTAATCATGAAGCTTACTGAGTTCATAATCATTGATGGCATATCTTGATACCATGCTAATCACAAGACCTACTAAGTTCATAATTATTGATGGCATATGTTGAAAGTCCATATTTAAAATATATTCTTGTAAAACATACTTAAGGTAAATCGAAGCCTGCTAAATCATGCATAGTTCTTTTGTACTAAAATAACTAGATTGAAAATCATGCATATTTAGGAGCAAAAACCATAGTCAAAATCATTATGAGAAAACTAAAACTTATTTAGCCTAAATGCTGACAATCTGAGATGAATTCTGAAGGGGAAGTTAAATCATGAGAAGTTTCAAAGAAACCCTGTAGACTGAAAACTGACTAATATCATACTTGAAACTAAATGCTAGTAATCTAGGTCAAAATTTGAAGATGCTCGATTCTCATGAAAATACTATTATTTCAGGCTAAATTCTTGATTCTTAAAGTTCCTGTAAAGGATCATACAAGTCAATGAGAACATGGTACAAATCCTCTAAAATAGGATATAAATCATGTAAAAATCAAAAGGACTGAATTTTGTAAAATTTAGCATGATTGGGTAAGAACCCTAGTTTTTAAAACCATAAATTTCAATGAAAAGTCTGAGATTTTGGGCATAAGGGTGAACTATACCCTTACTGAATTCCCACATACCTAAAGGAGAGACCCTTGTTGAAATCTTTGGGTTTGGAACCTGAAGTTGAAGAACCCTAACTTGGATGAAGAATGATCAAGAAATCTCTTCTTGAAGTTCTTGAATTCGTTTCTTGAAATTCTATGGTCAAGGGTTAAGATTTCTATCAATAATTTGAAGTTTCATGGAGGAATTTAATTTGGAAAATTTGAAATCCTTTGAGAAAGACTTGCCTTGGTGAAGGAGGAGGATATGAGGAGAGAAAATATGTTTTGGGTCTGAAAGAATGGTAAAAGAATGAAGAAAAATGGATTAAAACTGACTTAAAAAGATCCTCATCGACCCACGTGAGATTTGACATGCGCCCGCACGTGGGGATCTGCACATCGCATGTGATTCGCACTTGCTTCCAGAAAGTTGGAAAAATTTCCTCGATGTGCGTTTGGATGTGCGATTTGCACATGAGGTTTCGCGTCTCGCATGTCATTTCGCACCTGATTTCCAGACAGTCAGTTAAAACTAAAATGGTCATAACTTCTTACTCCTTACTCGTATTAATGCACGGTCAGTGGCGTTGGAAAGAAGACTCAAAGTCATTTAGTTTGGTGGGTACTAGGTCACCCAACTCCCTATATTCTATAAGTAATGTTTGTTTGAAGTTGACCCTAGTTTAGTCTTTCGTGGAAACTTCTTTGGTTGGGGTGCTTTCAAATTAACTTGTTGATAGGAGTTTCTTATGAATATGATTCACATCAAAAACACCCACCACACTATTTAAATTATTATTACACTCATTGAAATGGTTTGAGTCTTAGCTTAGAATCTTTGGGGTGTTACAATATCTCTCCCTTGGAATCATTCATCCTCTAATGAAGACTAACTAGGCTGAGGTGGTAGGGAAAGAGCTAGTATTAATGCACGGTCGGTGGCGTTGGAAAGAAGACTCAAAGATCTTTAGTTTGGTGGGTACTAGGACAGCCAACTCTCTATATTATAGAAGTAATGGTTGTTTGAATTTGACCCTTTTTTAGTCTTTCATGGAAACTTCTTTGGTTCGGGTGCTTTCAACTTAACTTGTTGATCGGAGTTTCTTATGAATATGATTCACATCAAAAGCACCCACCACACTATTAAAATGATCATTACACTAATTGAAATGGTTTGAGTCTTAGCTTAGAATCTTTGGGGTGTTACAAAATCGGAAGATTCTCATCTCACACTTAAAATAATACTTTGTCCCCAAAGTATAAATTAAACGTAAGGTTAAAAATACTCCCTGAGGCCTCTAGGCCTAACTAGTAGCATCGTGTCCATCAAAAGGGTTCAGAGGACCCCACACTTAGTACGTTCCATGCTCCTTGGCAAAGATTTCAGGTACTCAGACTTCCCTTCAACCTGTTGACACAACACAAAAACAAAAACAAAGGTGATACTAAAGAAAAACTAAAAAGAATAAAAATGCTACCTTAACTTGGGTTGCCTCCCAAGCAGCACATGATTTAGTATCGTGGCATAACTCACCTCGCAACTCTCATTCCTATTATCTCATTCTCTTTTTCTACTCGAGGACCATCTTCTTCTTCATTTATGACCTCTCGTATGCTCACGCTCTAGGTATGGAGCCTTCCTCACACCTATATTTTCAGTATTTCATTCAGGTCCTTCAGATTTAGGCTCTTTTGGTAAAATATGGGCAGCTCCATGAGAGAGTCCGAAGAGGTAATTATAGGTATGCTCTTCTCCACCCCACACTCATACACTTCCATTGATGTCATCATGTATAGATCTTTGTAGTGTGATGGTGTGTTGAGTACTTTGTACACTCTAAAGACCACCTCTTCACCATTTAATCTCATCTTGAGCATGCCCTCTCTCACATCAATCAATGCTCCACTGGTAGCCAAAAATGGATGTCCCAATATGATTGGTACCCTATCATCTACATCATAATCAAAAATAATAAAGTCAGTAGGAATAATGAACTTACATACCTTGATGAGAACATCCTCTATGATTCCTTCAGGAACCACTCTAGTCTTGTCCGCCATCTGTAGCACAACTGATACAGGCCTTGGCCCCAACCCAAGAGTATTAAACAATGAAAAGGGCAACAAATTTATGCTTGCCCCCAAGTCACTCAAGGCTTGGACAACATCACTTTCACCAATTTGTATGGGGAGGGTGAAACTCCCAGGATCCTTGAGCTTTTTGGGCATCTTGCTCATCACCACAGAACTGCACTCTTTAGTAAGCGCCACAGTCTCGATATCTGCCAAGCTTATTTTGTTTGCCACCACATCATTTAAGTATTTAGCATACTTTGGCATTCCCTGCAAAACAACAAACAAGGGAAGGTTAACGTGAAGTTCTCTGAACGTGTCAAAGAACTTCTTGAAATAAGCATCCTCTTTGGCTTTGATAAGATTTTGAGGGAATGGTGGTGGTGATTTGTCTTGGGTATTCTCAATTGGCTTACATTTCTTAGGGTACTCAGATTTCCTCTTTTTGTCAGCTTCTTTGGACTCAGTCTGATTAGAACTTATTAAATCATCTTGCACCTCATGATTTTTCTTTGGAGGTGCGTCAGTCAAATCTTTACCACTCCTCAAGGTGATTTTCATCACTTGCTTTGGTTTTTCTGTATCAATGGTAGACTCCCTTGAGGTCTCATGTTTTGTGCCTGAGCAAGCTATCCCATTTGAACTTCTAAGGTCTTTGTGTCTAACTTCTAATTTTTTATGTCAGCAGTCATAAGTGTTTGATCAGCAGCAATTTGTTCTTGATTATCCATGATCTTCTTCAACATTTCCTCAATATTGTTGGACTGAGTGTTGTTATTCATACCTTGCTACTGTTGGAACTACTGTGGTTGAGCCTGATTAGTGCCCCAAGAGTGTGTGGGCTGATTCTACCAGTTGCGATTGTAGGCATTACCATAGTTTTGATTGCCTTTCTGTTCATTGCCCATAAAATTCACTGACTCCGGATTCGTTCCACACAATTCTGTTGAATGACTACTAATACCACATGTTTCACATCAAGTATGAACCTACTGCACTGCATTAACATGAGCCTGAGGTTGAGCCATACTCAGTTTGTTAAACTGAGTCATCATCTGGTTCTGAAAAGTGGCCAACTGTGCATCCAATGTTGTGACACCATCTACCTCTATCATACCTGCAGGCCTATTTACCGTATTTCTGTACATGTCACCATGCCACTCTGTATTTCCTTGTGTAATGCGATTGAGGAGGGTATATAGATCATCATAGGTTTTCTCCAAAGCTTGACCACCTGCCGCTGAATCTAGCAAAATCTTTGTATTATAGTTAAGACTTTCTACGAAAGTGTGAGCAAATACCTCATTGTTCTGTTGGTGATGTGGGAAATCCCTGAGAAGAGACTTGAATCTCTCCCATGGATGATAGAGGTTCTCATCTAGTTTCTACTTGAAGCTTAGAATTTCACTCCTCAACTTTGCAGTTTTGCCCGAAGGGAAGAATCGAGTGAGGAACTTCTTTGCCAAGTCATCCCAAGTCGTGATTGAATTTGAAGGTTCTACCTTCAACCATTTCTTTGCTTCTCTCGAAAGTGAGAATGGGAAAAGTATGAACCTTACGTAGTCTGTGGAGACTCCTGTGGAAATGAATGTGTCACTTATCTCCAAAAAGTTTTGGAGAGGAACCTGTGGGTCCTCATGTGACAATCCTGTAAACTGCCCACTTGTGCGCTCCAATTGCACCATATTCTGATTTAGCTCGAATTGGCCTCTTGTGGCTGGCTTTTGAATACAGGAGGTCACATTAGTTGCGAGTGGGATTGCCACTTCATGCCTTATCCTACGGGCTGGTGGTGGTTCCTCCGCCATGACTGCAAGAAGTGTCTCAGTCTGTTGACCTTGGGCGATTGAGTTGAGAAGTGCTGCTTCTCCCCTTTCTTAAGGCAAGTGCTGCTCAAGTTCGGGAGGTGGTTCAACCAATTCCTTATCCCTTTCTAGCTTGCTCGAGATTAAAACATATCCCTGAAAATTCAGTAGCTAAGACCAAGTTATTAGCACTTATTAAGGAAAATAGTAAAAACGAAAATTAGAAGGTTGCTAATTTTCAAGTCTCTGGCAATGGCGCCAAAAACTTGTTCGCTCCCAATGGTTAATCGCTTGTTCGTAGGCTTAAATTTTCTTCCATAGCTCCTATGGAAGGTCTCCTACAACAACTCATAGCATACATTAGACCATATAACAAAATAGAGTTCATCAAAGTACACTAGAATAGGCATAGCTCAAGCTAGCAACACTAGATTCCTCGTCTAAACTCTAATTGATCATTTTGACTTATTACTTGTTCCAAATGCACCTTAAACACTATAAACATGTACGTTAGCCACAAAGTACACACTTACACCATATATACCTCAATAGCACATCAAGTTATCCTCAAAATCAAGCCAAATATGCATAGATAATGACATTAAGGTGTATAAATATGCCTAAGATCAGAATATGTAGTATTTCTCTAAATTCTAATATTGTTAGAACTGGTACTTTGGTTGATAAGTTATATAAATTAAACAGACAACCTCATGCAGCAATGAAACCTACATTCAAGTAATTTTGGTACTAAGTGCAAATTAACAAATGAGAATTCATCAATATTATGGCATAAGCGATTGGGTCATATTTCTAAACAAAGAATACAAAGGCTTGTGTTAGAAGGAATTCTTGATTTATCATATTATGAAATTGTTACGACTCGATTTCTCGGTCATGATGGCACCTATAACCCCCTAGTGGGTGAACCAATTCCCGTAGCCTAGAACGGTTAGTAATGGGCTACCATCTAACACTTTAGCAGAGAAACAATATAAATAAGTGGAAGCAAGGGAAATAAGCTGAATAAAGAAGATACAGGAATATATATACATCTGTGGAAGCTAAACCAAAACCCCAAAACCTGGTATCATGGTATAGAGCCAAAACTACATATAAGGAGTACAAAGGATCCAAAATAATATATACAAATGTCTCCGAGTAGTATTAGAGTACATGATATAAAAGATAACTAAAAGCTAAGCTCTGGTCGCCAAGATCTCACCCTCAGTCTGAAATATCTCAAAAATAGCTCCCCGCACGAGTCTCCAATGAGCTAACAGTGATGGCCCACACTAGGATCTGCACCAGAAGATGCAGAGTATAGTATGAGCACCAATTGTAAAGCAACTAGTACCCAGTAAGTATCACAGGCCGACTGGGCACATATAAGATAAAAGAGCAGTAATAAGCAGAATAGAAAATAACTAGTCATAGAAGGCAACGAAGAAGTACACGGAAGCTAGCACTGAAGGAATACAAGCAGGAACAACACATATAGCTAGCTAAAAGAATACACATCACAGGCAAAAGAAAGAAACACGTACCCAGGATCCTCGCAACAACAAGTGTACAACGAAGAGTTTAGAAAATAGGTAGTATACCAGTAACCTCAACGAATAGAGAAGGAGAGGAAGAAAATAGTAAACATGTTCGAATACAATAAATGATAACCCAACTAAGCATGCAATCTCAAGTCAAGAATTCAACACTGGAAGCCCAAGTTTAACCTTAACAATATCCAAAGTCATAAGAAACATAATAGGAACCAATAGAGCACAATAGTAACAATAAGTCTACCTACAGTCCCACGAGTGCCCATACACTAAAGGAACATAATCAAGTGAAGACAAACCCTCTGGCATCCCATACTACCGGAGCGTACAATCAACAAACAGCAAACAAGGGTGGAACCTCACACAAATGAATGGTATGACATGTTATGCTAAGCCAAGAGTGATAGTAGTACAGTATGTTACCCGCTTCCGGCATCCTATAAGGACCAGAAGACGGGATCCATGGAAGTCATACCCGTATACCTCTACTATGTCGTATACTCATTCTCCGGCACTCGTAGCACGTAGACCCTAGTCCGAAATGGCAAGGTCCATGGAGACCCCTGACCAACATACCAGATGCCTTGCAATCTCAAAAATCCCCAAGTAAAGTTGGTCGGAGAGTATCTAGGTCTAAATCAGGAAGTTAAATAGTCCTAGTGCACAGCTCTACCGAGTCTAGCATCACCCCAGAAGTTATAGTAAAACAAGTCTAGCGCTCGACCCCACCGAGTCTAGTGTAAGTGAAAATAGTGATAAACCATCTGTTAATTCCCCCTTACCCCAAAAAGATCCATTAAGATGGTACCAAACCCTCTTTCAATCATTTTTACCGAAAATGGGCCCCACGGGCCATGCAAGGTTTAGAAATTCAGGAATAGTAGGTCCGAAGCCAAAACTGTAGTAAAATCATGAAGAAAATCCTTTTATATGCATGATGAATGGTATACACAATCACAATAGTAGCCCCCGGCCCACAATCAACCTATCGATCCTGCACAGGCTCCAATCATTCTACCGCACAGATGGCCAGCTCAATAATAATAATAACGATGCCCGAGACTCACGAACATTCTCATACCCACCATCTATGTTCCATAGTCAAACAAGGACATACAAGACCACAAGGGTGATAATATCATATATAGAAAACACTACAACCATCGGAGAAAGAAAAGGAATGGGACATGAATAAAGTGGTCAAGGACTGTGGTACCAACTAGTAAGCCCAACCCAAGGATGCCCATTAGTATAATTTTATTCTATATATGCAAAGTCTAAGGAGTTTAAACTGTAACCTACCTCAGGGCCGAACAGCAAACATAAACCGTCACTCGTGTGCCTTTCCCTTCTGAACAACCTCGAAAAGTTACCACGCTATCAAGAACATAATCTAGGTGTCAAGACGAGAAGAACGACACCCATATTGCTATACGGAAAATCGAACCAAAAATTAGGTCGAATAATTACCCTTGGGGCCCGAATAGCAAAACAGAAAATAAAATTTACAATTATGTCTGCGGTGAATTTAAGAACCCATGCTCAAAATTTGAGCGCAAAGAGAGTTCGTTTCGGGGCTCAAAACAACCCCGAAGTACTACTAATTCATGAGAACAAAACTCGAGAATAGCGATTTTCAAGGAAGAAAACGTATCAATTTGGAAGCAAGAATCGACTACGGACTTGAAGTATAGCTACCACAAACAATCAATCTCTCCAACGCATCTTTAACCCAAGAAAAATCAAGCTTGTAAGAGCCTCAACCATGGAGGTTTTTGAGCTTGAAGAGAAGAACAAGGCTTGAAGAAGAAGAGTCTTGCCAACGAAAAGGAGTGAGATTAAGATAATTTGGAGAATTTCTACGAGTCCACACTATTCTTGAGTAATTAGAGTTGAGAAAAATAAAGTTGTAGTTGAAAGAAGTGAAAGAAATAAGCTGAAAATCGTGAAAAACAAGAATTTAAAGAATGAAATTTTTGAAAATTAACGGAAGTTAACAAGAGATTTTACCTATTCACGAGGCCAAGAAACACACTTGGATCAGCAACAATTATTCCTCCAAGTTATGGGTAAGAGCATGTGAAGATTTGAAGGAATTTGGAGTAAAAATAGTGGAGAAACCGAGTTGGGAATATGAGAGAAATAGCTGAAAATAGAGCTGCCAACAGCTATTTAAAGCTGGCCCGCAACAGAAAAATCTGCAATTTTTAAAACTTCTATGGGGCATTCCGGGCACAATCAGAACCCCATACTCACAAACCAATTCTGTTATTTGAGTGGAAATGATATTTCGGACTCAATGGAATCAACGAATTTACTAACGGAGATCGTTTTAAGGAAAAGTGGGCACTATGGCCAAAACTAACTCGGAACTCAATACCCCAAAATAAGTTTGGAAGCCTAGGGATCCAAACCAAAGGTTCCCCTAGCCCAAAGTTGACATTCTGGAACTAATAGCATGGACGAAATTTCCATCCGAGGACGTCTTCTTCGAATGTTGACCAAAATCAAACTTTTAAGTTCAACTTGGCTAGAACACAAAAACCCAGACAAAACTAAACTAAAAGCTCTCAGAACCTAAGAATGTTGACGCTCTGGACCAAAATCCATGCTCTGGAGCTAACGGAACTGTCGGAATTTGATTCTGAGCATGTTTACCAAGAATATTGACTAAAGTCAACGATATTCTAACTTAAGGCTCTAAAACAGGAAAATGGCCAAAATGACTAAACGAACGACCAGGGCACCGAACCACCAGTCCCAGCAAGTCATAAATGACTTGAGGCCGCTACATGAAAGCTCTAGCAGTACAAATAAGGCGTAAATGCAAAAATGACTGAAAGGGTCATTACATCATCCACTACTAAAAGGGACTTTCGTCCTCGAAAGTCAAAAAGAAAGAGGTACCTGAAAGCTCATACAGCTGCGGATACTGGGCCCACATAACTCTCTCGGTCTCCCAAGTAGCCTCTTCAACTGGATGATGCCTCCACTGAACTTTTACAATAGGAATCTCCCTAGATCTCAACCTCTTCACATCTCTGGCCAATATAGCAACTGCCTCATCGACAAAAGACAAGCTCTCATCCAACTGAATCGACTCCTAATGCAACACATGAGACTCATCTAGAACATACCGTCTCAACATCAAAACATGAAACACCGGATGCATAGCTGAAATGCTAACTGATAGGCAACACTACTAACTCTCTGGAGGATCTCAAACAGCCCAATATACATGGGGCTAAGCTTTCCCCGCCAACCAAATCTCATCACACCCTTCATGGGCGACACAAAGAGAAATACCAAATCACCAACGCTAAAATACAAGGCACGAAGTCTATGATCAGCGTAGCTCTTCTACCTACTCTGAGCAGCTAGAAGTCTATCCTGAATCACCCTAACTCTGTCTAAGGAGTCCCGAAGTAAATCAGCACTCTGTGGCCTGGACTCCAATCTGTCAAACAAACCAACCTGTGATCTACAACGCCAACCATACAATGCCTCGAAGGGTGCCATGTCAATGCTAGAATGGAAGCTATTGTTATACGCAAACTCGGCCAAAGGCACAAACTGATCCCAAGAACTTCCAAAATCAAGAACACAGGCTCGAAGCATGTCCTCTAGGACCTGGATGGTCCTCTCGGACTGGCCATCTGTCTGAGGGTGGAAAGAAGTACTAAGCTGAACCTCTGTACCCAAATCTCGCTGAATAGATCTCCAAAACTGAGATATGAAATGAGTGTCGTGGTCTGAAACGATAGAAGCTGGGACCCTGTGCAACCGAACAACCTCACGAATATAGATCTGAGCTAACCGCTCGGCACTGTAAGAAGTCTGGACTGGAAAGAAATAGGCTGACTTAGTCAGATGATCCACAACCACCCAAATAAAATAAAAAACCCTAGAGGTACGAGGCAAACCAACCACGAAATCCATAGTAATCCCTTCCCACTTCCACTCAGGAATGGGAAGTCACTCCATCAACCCACCAGGTCTTATGTGCTCGAATTCACCTGCTGACAGTTCAAGCACCGAGACACAAACTCTGGTATATCTCGCTTCATACCACTCTACCAGTAAAGTTGTCTCAAGTCTCTATACATCTTTGCCGCACCAGGATGAATATAGTATCTAAAACAATGTGCCTCACGGAGTATCAACTGAATCAAATCATCAACCCTCGGAACACAAAGTCAGCCACCAAACCTCAGAACCCCATCTGAATCTAGAGTAGCCCGGCTGGCCTCACCCTGAATAACCTGATCTCAAAGGTCACATAACCGTTGATCCTCAAACTGACGGCTCTGTATCTGATCAACAAGAGTAGACCTAACAGCGACACTAGCAAGAACTCGACTGGGATCTGACAAATCAAGCCTAACCAAGTGGTTAGCCAAGGATTGGATGTCCAAGGCCAACGGTAGCTCAGAAATTGAAAGTGAAGCTAGGTTGTCCATGCTCACCGCCTTCTGACTCAAGGCATCTTCTACCACGTTTGCCTTGCCCGGATGGTACAGAATAGTGAAATCATAGTCCTTCAGCAACTCAATCCATCTCCTCTGCCTCGAGTTCATCTCTCACTGACTCATAATGTACTGAAGACTACGGTGATTGTGAATATCTCATAATGAACTACATATAAGTACTGCCTCCAGATCTTGAGTGCGAAAACTACCGCCGCCAACTCCAAATCATGGGTGGGGTAGTTGCGCTCGTGAACCTTCAGCTATCTTGATGCATATGTAATCACACGACCCTGCTGCATCAACACACAACCAAGACCAACCCTAGAAGCATCAAAATACACGAAGAAACTCTGACCCTCAACCAAAAAAGTCAACACAAGAGTTGAAGTCAACAAGGCCTTAAGCCTCTAGAAGCTATCCTCGCACTGATCTGACCACTGAAATGGGACATCCTTCCTAGTAAGCCTAGTCAAAGGTGTTGCTATGGAAGAAAACCACTCTACGAACAGTCTGTAGTACCTGGCTAACCCAACAAAGCTGCGAACTTCAGTAAGAGTAGTAGGTTTAGGCCAATCACGGACCGCTGAAATCTTACTCGGATCTACTCTAATCCCATCCTTAGACACCACGTGTCCTAGGAATGCAATTGACTCAAGCCAAAACTCGTACTTTGAAAACTTGGCATAAAGCCGATGATCTCTCAAAGTCTGGAGTATAATCCTCAAGTGCTGCTCATGCTTATCTCTACTCCACGAGTATATCAGAATGTCGTCTATGAAGACTATCACAAAGGAGTCCAAATACGGGCTAAGCACCCTATACATCAGATACATGAAAGTTAGGGGGGCATTAGTCAACCCAAAAGACATCACCAGGGATTCATAATGGTCGTAACATGTCCTGAATGTTGTCTTAGGGATGTCCTTCGCCCTAATACTTAACTGATGGTAGCCTGACCTCAAATCTATCTTCAAAAACATGGCTGAACCCTGGAGCTGATCAAACAAATCATCAATACGAGATATCAGATACCCATTCCTCATAATAACCCTATTCAGCTACCAATAATCAATACACATCCGTATTGACCCATCCTTCTTCTTAACAAATAGAACAGAATCACCCCAAGGTTACACATTCGGTCTAATGAACCCCTTAGCTAACAAATCTTAGAGCTACTCTTTAAGCTCTCTCAACTCAGCAGGAGTCATACGGTAGGGAGAAATAGAAATGGGCCTGGTGCCCGGCTCTAACTCAACAGCAAAACCAATATCTCTCTCAAGTGGAAGGCCTGGCAGGTCGGTATGGAACACATTTAGAAAGTCTCTAACCATAGGAACAGACTCAGGGGAAGAAGGGTCGGCACTAGCATCTCAAACATATGCTAAGTAATCCAAACACCCTCTTGAAATGAGCTTCCTAGCTTGAAGATAACAGATGATCCCAGACGGCGCGCGACTAACAGAACCCTGCCACACAACTGGGGATACACCAGGCACGGCGATGGTATTGGTCTTGGCATAATAATTCAAAACTGCACAGTGAGGGGATAACCAATTCATGCCCAGTATCACATCAAAATCTAACATATCAAGTAGCATCAAATCACCCCAAGTCTCCAAATCACCAACAGATATCATGCAAGATCTCACAATCTGATCCACTACTAAAGAATCTCTTACTAGGGTCGAAACAGAAATAGGAAAATATAACGGCTCTCTAGCCAACCCCGGACAAGGCATGAAATAGGTAGATACATATGAATAAGTAGATCCAGGATCAAATAAAGCATAAGCCAGTCGACGACAAACAGAGATCATACATGGAATCATAACATCCGAGGCATTTGCCTTCGGTCTCCCAGGGACCACATAGAATTGACGGTGACCACCACCTGACCGACTGCCATCCCTACCACTTGTCTTGCCTCATGGACACCACCTCTACCCTGACCACCATCTTCTCAAGCCGGTGGCTGAACTGAGTAAATAGGCTGAGCGGGCAAAGCGGCTGGTTGAACTGTACCGCACTTGGGGAAATCTCTAGTAAAATGACCACTAACTCCGCACTCATAGCAGGTTGTACCCTGCTGGGGGAAATCTCTGGCAAAATGACACTGACTCCACACTCAAAGTAAGGCCCTGATGGACCACCCTGCTGAGATGAACCCGTTGAACATGTATGGCCACCTCGGCCTGATGCCCCAGAAGTAGTACCTCTCGAAGACTGACCACTGTGACCACGTTGACTGCTCTGACCCTGCACAAACTGAGAACCAGAAGGCTGGAGTGAAGCCTGAACTGGTCGACTAGACTGACCCTGGTGCCTCTGCGGCTGATGACCTCGGCCCTACTTGCCTGAACCCCTACCACCATATTGAGAACCACTGTAGCTACCCTGATGTCAAGGCCTCTTATCTCTGGCCCCGGTGTCATGACGATGTGAATCCTCTACAGTACGGGCATAGTCCACAATAGCCTGGAATGACCGACCACTAGCAACCAATATCTCTACAGGATATCTAAACTCTTTTTGTATCCCTCAAACAAATGTATGGACTCTATCAGACTCAGTAGGCATAATCATGGCCCCAAATGAAGCAAGCTGATGAAAGTGGGTCTCGTACTCTGAGACGGTCATGGTATCTTGAGTAAGTCTGGTGAACTCCTCTCTCCACCTCTCTATGTCATTTTGAGGTAATAACTTGGCCATAAAGGCCTCATAAAACTCGAACCAAGTCAAAGGAGGTGACGATGATGGTCTGCAAGCAACCTGGGCCCTCCACTATAACTTCGTTGGGCCCTCCAGCTGACATGTGGTATAGCCAACCCTGTGAGTCTCCAACAACTCTATATGGTGCAGCATCTTCTCACAAGTAGTAATAAAGTCATGGAGGTCCTTCCCAGAAGTACCAGCGAACCTCGGAGGTTTCAATCTCAAGAATCTAACCAATGCCTTATGCTCCATCTCTGTCATAGCTTGGTTAGGAGAAAGAGGCTATGCAACTGATGGGACCAGAATAACCTCGACAAAGGAGACGCAATAATAGGTTGTGCTCCTAAACTCGGTGCACCCAGGGCTGCACCCAGGGCTGCCCCCTGAGCAGATGTCTGTGCTACCTCAGAAGGCCGCTCTCCAATCATACCCAATAATTGTAACAGTAAGCCCCGAATATCTGAAGACTGAGTTGGGGCTGAAGCTGGCACTGGAGCTGGTGGTACCTGGGTTTCCCCTGGTCCACATGCTTTTCAGGAGCAAACTCGGCCTCATGATCATGATCGGGCCTTATCTCAACTCTAGCAGCTTTCGCTGCTCGGGAACGTCCTTGACCCCTACCTCTACGACCTCCCTGGCCCCTAACTGAAGTCAGAGGCTCATCTCTGCCCGATGACGACGATCTCATACAAGCAATATACAGAAGAATAAATGAGAACAAGTGAGATTTCAAGAAACTCCCAAGGATTATGCATGATACAAAAGAAAATAAGAGAGTCATATTTCCTAAGATTTCACTATAGCCTCCCGAAGATTGAGTACGAACGTCTCCGCCTCGATCCGCTGGACTCTTCTAGACATTGGCTCTGATACTGATGATACTGGTGAACCTACTCTGATACCAAGTTGTCACGAACTAATTTCTTGGTCATGATGGCATCTACAGCCCCCCATTAGGCAAACCAATCTCCGTAGCTTGAACGGTTAGTAATGGGCTACCATCTAACACTTTAGCGGAGGAATGATATAAATAAGTGGAAGCAAGGGAAATAAGTTGAAGAAAGTAGATACAGGAATGTATATACATCTGCGGAAGCTAAACCAAAACCCCAAAACTTGGTATTATAGTATAGAGCCAGAACTACATATAAGGAGTACAAAGGATCCAAAACAATATATACAGATGTCTCTGAGTAGTAATAGAGTACATGATATAAAAGATAACTAAAATATAAGCTTCGGTTGCCAAGAGCTCACCCTCAGTCTGAAATATCTCAAAAATAGCTCCTCGTACGAGTCTCCAATGAGCTAACGGCGATGGCCCACAGTAGGATCTTCACAAGAAGATGTAGAGTGTAGTATGAGCACCAATTGCAAAGCAACCGGTACCCAGTAAGTATCATAGGCTGACTGGGCACATATAAGATAAACGAGCAGTAATAAGCAGAATAGAAAATAACTAGTCACAGAAGGCAACGAAGAAGTACACAAAAGATAGCATAGAAGGAATACAAGCAGGAACAATACATATGGCTAGCTAAAATAATACACATCACAGACAAAAGAAAGAACTACGTACCCGGGATCCTCGCAACAATAAGTATACAATGAAGAGTTTAGAAAACAGGCGGTATACCAGTAACCTCACCGAATAGAGAAGGAGAGGAATAAAATAGTAAACATGTTCGAATACAATGAATGATAACCCAACTTAGCATGCAATCTCAAGTCAAGAATTCAACACTGGAAGCCCAAGTTTAACTTTAACAATATCCAAAGTCATAAGAACCATAATAGGAACCAATAGAGCACAATAGTAACAATAAGTCTACCTACAGTCCTACGGGCGCCCATACACCCAAGGAACACAAACAAGTGAAGACAAACCCTCTGGCATTCCATACTACTGGAGCGTACAATCAACAAATAGCAAACAAGGGTGGAACCTCACACAAATGAATGGTATGACATGCCATGCTAAACCAAGAGTGATAGTAGTACCATATGTTACCCGTTTCCGGCGTCCTATAAGGCCTAGAAGATGGGATACATGGAAGGTCACACCCGTATACCTCTACTATGCCGTATAATCCCTCTCCAACACTCCTAACACGTGGCCCCTGGTCCGGAATGACAAGGTCCATGAAGGCCCCTGACCAATATACTAAATGCCCTGCAATCTCGAAAATGCCCAAGTAAACCTGCCCGGAGAGTATTCAGGTCTAAATCAGGAAGTTAAATAGTCCTAGCGCACGGCCCCGTCGAGTATAGCATCACCTCAGAAGTTATAGTAAAATAAGTCTAGCGCTCGACCCCATCGAGTCTAGTGTAAATAGAAATAGTGATAAAACATCATTTAATTCCCCCTTACCCTAAGAAAATCCATTAAGACGGTACCAAACCTTCTTTCAATCATTTTTACCAAAAACAAGCTCCACGGGCCATGCAAGGTTTAGAAATTCAACAATAGTAGGCCCGAAGCCAAAGCCGTAGTAAAATCATGAAGAAAATCTTTTTATATGCATGATGAATGGTATACACAATCACAACAGTGGTCCCCGGCCCACAATCAACCAATCGTCCTTGCACAGGCTCCAATCATTTTACAGCACAGATAGCCAGCTCTACAATAATAATAACAATGCCCGGAATTCACGTACATTCCAATATAACCCACCATCTATGTTTCAGAGTCAAACAAGGCCACACAGAACCACAAGGGTGATAATATCATATATAGAAAATACTACAACCATTGGAGGAAAAAAGAGAATGGGACATGAATAAAGAGGTCAAGGTCTATGGTACCAACTAGTAAGCCCAACCCAAGGATGCCCATTAGTATAATTTTATTCTATGTATGCGAAGTCTAAAGAGTTTAAACTGTAACCTACCTCGGGGTCAAACTGCAAACATGAACCGTCACTCGTGTGCTTATCCCTTCCAAACAGCCTCAAAAATATGCCACGCTATCAAGAACATAATCTAGGTGTCAAGACGAGAAGAACGACACTCATATTGATATACAGAAAATCGAGTTGAAAAATGACCCTCGGGGCCTGTGCAATGAAATAGATAATAAAATTTATAATTATATCCGCGGTGAATTTAGGGACCCATACTCAAAATTTAAGTGCAAATAGATTATGTTTCGGGGCTCAAAACAGCCCTGAAATACTACAAATTCATGAGAACAAAAGTGGAGAATTGCAATTTTCAAGAGCGGAAATGTACCAATTTGGAAGCAAGAATCGACCACGGACCAGTACTACAGCTACCACGAACAATCAAGCTCTCCAATGCAGCTTTAACCTAATAAAAATCAAGCTTGTAAGAGCCTCAACCATGGAGATTCTTGAGCTTGAAGAGAAGAACAAGGCTTGAAGAAGAAGAGGCTTACCAACGATAAAGGAGTGAGACTAACGATAATTTGGAGAATTCCTACGAGCCCACATTGTTCTTGAGTAATTAAAGTTGAGAAAAATAAAGTTGGAGTTGAAAGAAGTGAAAGAAATAAGCTGAAAATCGTGAAAAATAAGAATTTAAAGAATGAAATTTGTGGAAATTAACGGAAGTTAACAAGAGATTTTACTTATTCACGAGGCCAAGAAACACACCCGGATCAGCAATAATTATTCCTCCAAGTTATGGGTAAGAGAAGGTAAATATTTGAACGAATTTGGTGTAAAAATGATGGAAAAAACGAGTTGGGAAGATGAGAGAAATAGCTGAAAATAAAGCTGCCAAAAGCTATTTAAAGCTGGCCCGCAACAGAAAAATCTGCAATTTTTTAAACTTCTACGGGGCATTGCGGGCACAATCGGAATCCGATAGTGACAAACCAATAGAGCTATTTGAGTGAAAATGATATTTCGGACTCAATAAAATCAATGAATATACCAACGGAGATCATTTTAAGGAAAAGTGAGCCTCATACCCAAAACTAACTTGGAACTCAATATCCCAAATAAGTATAAAAGTCCCGAGACCCAAGCCAAAAGTTTTCCTAGCCCAAAGTCGATATTTTAGAGCTAATAGTGCAGATAGAATTTCCATCCGTGAACATCTCCTTTGAATATTGACCAAAGTCAAACTTTCAAGTTCAACTTGGCTAAAACACAAAAACCCAAACAAAACTAAACTGAAAGCTCCCAAAACCCGACCCAGGGTCTATCTAGACCAAAATCCACACTCTGGAGCTAACAGAACTGTCAAAATTTAATTCCGAGTACGTTTACCAAGAATGTTGATTAAGGTGAACGATGTTCTAAGTTAAGGCTCTAAAATAGGCAAACGGCCAAAACGACCAAACGAATGACCAGGGCACCGAATCACCGGTTCCAATAAGTTATAAATAAATTTGGGCCACTACAGGAAAGCTCTAGCAATACAAAGAAGGCATAAACACAAAAATGACCGGAAGGGTCATTACAGAAATTTGCATAGAATGCATAAAGGGAAAAAACAAATATAAGGAAAAGAGGTGCTTATAGGAGTAAAGAACATTTAGAGTTGATACATATAGATATTTGTGGTCCGTTCCCCACAGCTTCATGGAATGGTCTATAATATTTTATTAACTTTATAGATGATTACTTCCGCTATGGATATCTCTATTTAATTCATGAGAAGTCACAACCTTTGAATATTTTTAAATTTTTCAAAGCTGAGGTTGAAACTCAATTACGAAAGAAAATTAAGGCTGTCAAATCTGACCATGGAGGATAATACTATATAGATATGATGGATCAGGTGAACAACGTCCAGGACCTTTTACAAAATATTTGAGAGAATGTGGAATTGTACCTCAGTACACTATGCAGGGACTCCGAGTTAAAATAGTGTATCTGAGAGACGAAATCAAACTCTTAAAGATATGGTAATAAGTATGATTAGTCACTCTTCTTTACCTGAATCGCTTTGGGGAGAAGCACTAAAAACTACAGTTTACATATTAAACAGAGTTTCAGGCAAAGCGGTAGCTAAAATCTCATACGATTTGTGGACTGGTAAAAAGCCTAATATTAGGCACTTACATGTCTGGGGATGTCCAACCGAAGTAAGGCCTTACAAGCCTAATAAAAATAAACTGGATTCAAAAACTGTTAGTTGCTACTTTGTAGGTTACTCAGAAAGGTCGAGAGGTTTTAAGTTTTATGACCCCTCAAACAGATCCTTTTTTCGAAATATAAAATGCCAAATTTATTGAGAATATTGATTATGGAGGGAGTAATCAAAACAAACAAATTGTGTTTGAAGAGGAATTTGATAAGATCCCTTCTACTAGTGAAAATAAATTGGTGGCTTTACCAAATGTTTTTCAACCTGTAAATCAGAATTATGTAGAAAACACAATGCTATTGCCCCCTGTTTAAGTTGATGTTTCTCACAACCTCAAGATGAAGTGCCTAAAAGAAGATCTGGCAGAGAAAGGAGAAATGCAATTTAGGATGACTATATTATCTATCTCCAAGAACATAATTTTGACATGGAATTAGAAGATGATCCTATAACTGTCAGTCAAGCAAAATCATGTCAAAACTCTGCTAAATAGATCAAAGTCATGAAATATGAGATGAAATTTATGAAAAATAATGACGTTTGGGATCTTATCGAGTTGTCACAAGGGTCAAAACCGATTGATTGTAAATAAATTTTTAAAACCAAACGTAATTCAAAAGGTAACATCGAAAGATATAAAGCACGCCTAGTTGCCAAGAGATTCACTCAAAAGGAAGGCATAGATTTTAAAGAGACTTTTTTGTCTGTTTCATTGAAAGACTCTTTTAGAATTATTATGGCACTTGTAGCTTATTATGACTTAGAACTACATCAAATGGACGTAAAAATTGTATTTCTCAATGGAGACATTAAAAAAATGATAGACATGGTGCAACTAGAAACCTTTGGGTCTCAAGATTCATAGCACCTTGTATGTAGACTTAAGAAGTCCATATATGGTTTAAAACAGGCATCCCGTCAATGGTACCGGAAGTTTGATCAGGTGATAACCTCTTTTGATTTTCAGGAAAACATTGTTGATCAGTGCATATATCTCAAGTTCAGTAGGAGCAAATTCATTATCTTTGTGCTAGATGTAGATGATATTTTACTGGCAAGCAGTGATGTAGGTTTATTGCATGAAACCAAGAGATTTCTATCCAGTAAATTTAAAATGAAAGATCTTGGTGAGGCGTCTTTTGTTCTGGGTATAGAGATCCATAGAGATCGTACTAGAAACATTCTTGGACTATCGCAAAAGACTTATATTGATAAGGTGCTTAATAGATTTGGTATGCAAAATTGTGTACCAGGAGATACACCCGTGGCAAAGGATGATAAATTTTGTTTACGCCGATGTTCAAATTTGGATATTGAGAAAAAAAAAGATGGAGAAAATCTCATATGCATCAGCAGTGGGAAGTTTCATGTATGCACAAGTTTATACGTGTCCAGATATAGCATACATTATGGGAGATGTTGGGCCAATATCGGAAGTCGGATCACTTAGTGATCATAGGATATTCCGATTCAGATTTTGCTGGATGTCTTGATAGTAGGAGATCCACATCAGGTTATGTTTTCATGTTGGCTGGAGGAGTTATTTCTTGGAAAAGTGTGAAATAAACATTAATAGCTTCTTCTACCATGAAAGTTGAGTTTGTAGCCTGCTATGAAGAATCAAATCAATGAATATGGCTAAGAAATTTTATCACGGAAATGCAGATAGTCAGTGGCATAGAAAGACCATTGAAAATTTATTGTGTTAATAAGTCTGTTGAGTTATATTCGAAGAACAACTGAAGTTCGTCTAAGTCAAAACACATAGACATTAAGTTTTTGGTTGTGAAAGAAAGAGTTCAGATTCGTCTTATGTTGATTGAGCATATTAGTACAATCTCAATAGTTGCAGATTCGCTCACGAAGGTTTTGCCACCTAAAGAGTTTCATGGGCATGTGGCTCATATGGGTGTTGTCAGATTCAGTGATGAGCCATTTTAGTGAGAGTTTGTTATTTTATTATGTTTTTGACATGTTAAAGTTTATTTTTTGTACAGACTAAAGTTTTATAAAATTTATGAATTTCATGTGTTTATTGATAACTCTAAAAAATAAAGATATTAACTTTCTATTGCAGTTTTGCATAAGGTATAAGAAAGTGATTTTGGACTATTAAAGTCATAAAGTAGGACCAGTTGGAAGTAGACATGAATTAGATCACCTTACAAGCAATTTTCGTATTTGATCTATGTCATTGGTATTGCTGATATTTGTGACTATTGATGGGTTTAGTTACGAATATATGTTACGAAAACCGCTTTGATCCTATATTGGTAGTATCGATGGATCAGATTGTTTTGAGATATTTCAGTTAAGATAGCAAAAATTTGTGTACAATAAAATTTTATCGACGTATAATTGTTCAAAAATATATGTGGTCCAAGTGGGAGATTGTTAGTAATATCTATTTTGTGGACTCACATGTTAATATTTATACATAGATATGCTATCATTAAAGGAGTTCATTTTATGATCTAATAAAGTATTAAATATTTGGGCCTAAAATATAAATATCTATCTATATGGGTTTATTTTAGATAAGTTAAAACTCATGGACCTTTTCATAAATCTGATGGAGACTTATTGAAAATGTACTTAAGTGTATTACATAAGGATTAGTCCCTAAGTCACATACTACGCTTCTTCTTCTTTTTCTCTCCATCTCAGAAAAGTACACCAACAAGAGCAGTATCCAAACTTAAAAGATCAGGTCTTCTTAAATCAAGTTCTTGCAATGGAACAAAGTTAGTGTTCCTACTATTCTTGTAGATTAATATCTTTGTCTGATGATTTATTTGTGATCTTGGGTTGAATTCTTTAAAGTTTTTCCAACACACATTACATCATAGCAGCACGACCAAATGTGAAAATCTCTTGTATAGGTTGGGCGCTAGCTAGCGCCTTCCTTATACTAATATAAAATGATTGCTTAATTACATTATTGATTTTGAAATATGTATATTTTGTGGTAATTGCGTTGAGTCTCGCCCAAACACGTTTTGTTTTAGGTTGGTGCCATTATATGGCGGCTCAATAAAATACAGGGTATTTATTTGACGTTTATTCTTATACCTTTCTAAAATAGTGGGTAATTTTAATTTCTCTTTTAATTTAGTTAATCTTTCTTAAGACATTGTTATTGATTTTCGGTAAAAGAAATTGATTTTAGCTTTGGAAATCTTTTTTCTCAACTGAAGCAATTGTTAAGGAAATTATTAAACTTATTTTATAAGCAATATAAAATTTTTAAAAAGAATCAAGACTTTTACGTGATTGAGTATGCAATTTTGAGTATTAATTATCTTCTACTTGTAAAATTTGTCCCCCAATAATTTAAATTCCAAAAAAAATAATGTTAAGAAAATATGTTAAGATGACTAATGCACACTATTGAACCATGATTAAGTGTATGAATCAGCTTCAAAGGGCAAGCAGCCCCTCTGCTACGTACGAAGGGTCCCTTGGTCTGCAGTATAATTCAGCATTCTTTCCATTCCATTTTATATGAGGAAGACGATTTGAAATGTTTTACTCTTAAGTATAATCTTTAAGTTCATTTTAGATGAATGTTTAGTTAGTCATCATATAAAAAGAACAAACAGAAGGCAGTACTCTTGAGATATTTGAACGTACACTCTTTTTGGCAATTATTTTTTAACCTTATAAGTGTGATGCTAAAAATGTATCATTGTCAAATCAATATTTCTTAATAGGTTTTCGTATGTTAAACGAAATATTTAAAATATTTTGTTCAAACATTCTTAAATTGGTATAGTGCAGGATCTGACACCATCTAGCCTATTTTATTGTATTTATAACTATTTTTATTTATTGTTATTATGTAATAGATAAGATTGAGTTACATCACAAGAGAGTTCCTTTGACAAACTTTCAGTGAGGACATGTTTCTGCAAGACTAAGCTAATCCTTTAATGATCTTATATAACAATTTTGTCAAAGTATACAAAATATTTCAAACATATAGTTCATTCAAACAATTAGATCTTGGTCCACTTTTGCAGCTATGACCATTATTATTGAATATAGAATAATCAAAGGAGAAAGCCTTAACAAGTTAGCTTTCTTATTGCCATCGTTTCTATAAATAGCTAAACAGGATAACACCCTTCATGTACAAAGTAATTAATAAGGAAACATGGCTGATTATAGAATTGGTGTCCTCGCTCTTCTGCTTTTGTCCGGTAAGCCATCTACTTCATTTGCTCTATATAATGCTTTGTCTATAGTGGATCTAAACTTATCTTGTATATTATTTGCTATTGTTGTTGTTATTTTCTTTATTATTTGCTTTAAATTGCTTTATTTGAGTTGAGGGTCTTTCAAAAACAGTCTCTACCTTTCCAAAGATATCCTCCTTAGACCCCACTTGTGAGATTAAACTGAGTATATTGTTGTTGTTGTTCAACAGTGGATTATGTAGATTGGATAAAACTAATCATGGCTTCTGTTTTATAGACACAAAATAAACAAATAGTATATATATATATATATATATATATATATATTTTTTGGCATATTAATGAATTTATTTTGGTGTATGATAGGAATGATTATGTTGGGAATTAGCAATGTAGATGGCAAGATTTGTACACGTGAGTGCGACACTGAAGTGGCATATATGACTTGCCCATCGTCTGGTGATGAGAAAATTAGTCCAGTATGTGTTAACTGTTGCTCAGCCAATGTGGATTGCAAACTCTTCCGACACGATAATTCTGTGAAGTGCATTGGAGTACCTTAAATTGATTCATCCTCATAATAATATGTCACACTAAATAAAATCTATTACATCCAATAAATGCCTGAGTTTATATTGGCTCAGATGATTTTTAATGTCAATGGAATTATCCTTCTTATAACATTTCTACGGGTTCAATAGTTTATATTAAACCATAGTAAAATTTATTTGGTATATAATATAAATAATTAATTAATCTTATGGCATTGAAGTTGCACGCGCACTATTGGTACGACACTTGTATATGTGTGACACTTGAAAGACGGGAGATTTTTTCTCATTCCATTAATTGGTGTATCGAAAACAGAAAAGAGAAATGGATATTGAGAAGTTGAATCCACAGCGCTATTATCTTTCCCCGCGTTGTTCTGGAGTAAGTCCTCCTTTTCCACAAACTGGACAACTCTTCAACCCAAATCCTTGGCAATCAAAACACCTACAAAGTTTATGTATGTTCATTATCAAGTTTTTAAGTTCAACAAAATTTGGTACAGTATTTTTCATTCCAATTTGGTAAGGAAAAAACTTACTTCCATCTTTCAAAAATGTTCCCATTCTTCTTATTCTTTCCTGTTCCCTGGACCAAGACAGAAACAAAGAAAGAGAAATGAATGTTTTAGCCAACTTCTAAAATATGTTTATTTTGAAAAGTGTTTTTAAAAAAACAATAGTACTTTTTAAGAATAGTAATTTGTGTTTGACTAATCAATTTGAAAACCACTTTTGTCAATATTAAACCAGCAATTACTATTTGACCAAAGATTTCATAAGCGCTTCTCAAGAAAATTACTTTTTTTTTAATTTCTGAAAAACACTCTTCTAAAAAATTTTAAAAAAAAGCTTTGATCAAACACCTCAAATCTCTAAAATAAGTACTTCTTTAGTTTTTTTAAAAAAATATTTTTGGCATGCTGAAGCTTAGCCAAATATGTTAGTATTAATTAGATAGGAGTAGGTACCTTACATCCGGGACACTCTATTGCACCTTGACCTCCGCATCCTTCGCACCTATTCACAATCTAAAATTTTCATAATCAATTTTTAAATTGATTGACTTATTTTGATTTGGCACGAGATTTAAGAAAATAAAAAAAACTTTTGAATCTTGTGGTTATAAATTAAAGATAAGTGAAATGTACCAAAATGTCCTTTGATCTTGTGGTCTTAAACATGCCATTTGGAAATTGAAAATTAAAAAGTTACTAAAAAAGGGGAGGGTTATTCTTTTTTAAACGGACTAAAATAGAAAGTAGGTCAAACAAATTGAAACGGAGGAAATATTTTGCAACTAATTATATGAACTCGTCTAGAAACAAAATAAAAACTATTAATTTACTCATATATACTCAAGATAAGACTTTTAATATGTTAACGCACTGATATTATATATGGTCACCACATATCTTACCTCTATCTAATCTTCAAAATTGTGTATGCAGTTAAAACTACGTAAATGAACAAGTAGAAGACGATGTGGACATCAAGGATTTCACTTTGATGGGATAAGGAAATATATATATATATATATTGAATAGAAGAAAGTTAGCGACTCACTGATTTAAGTGAAAAACCTCCAGATTTTGCAGCGGAAGTAATAAATCTCTGGCCTCTCAATGGATCATTTCCCTTGTTAAAATTTATGGTATTATATTGTGAAATTGTTGGAGTAATTGAAGGGTTATTGGCAAAGCAGCCAGATATGGAAAGCTTAGCCATTTTTCCTGGTTCTAAAAGGACACAGTTTTTCATCATTTATAATTTTTGTGCTTCTTAAAGTGGGGTTCAAAACTTGTGTGGAAATGGATAACGTGCTTACACCATCCACATATTCTTTCACCCTATTCAGCTGTTAAATGGACCTTTGATCTGAGGATTGTCTAGTCATATTAAGAATTCAAAAAACTCATTCATCTTTGATGTGAGATTTTATTCATCAACCCTCCTTCCCGCATGCTCAGACATTGTCCGGTATTATGTGTGAAGAATCTATTCAGGAGTCCAATATCGAGAGTTTGACTTTGATACTATGTTAAATGGATTTGGGCTTAACTCAACCCTAAAAGATAGTTCAAAGGGTGAGGATTGTCCAAATCATAAATGTTTTCCTCTTTTCTCATAGTTGGTTGGTTAAAAATTTTGAAAAATATTTTCTTTAAAAAATAAGCTCCTTAAAAAAAAGGAAAATTATTTTCTTAATGAAAGTAGGGAAAACAAGTGGCATTGTCTCCTCCCACTCTCAAAATCATCACCCCCACCTCACCCCCTCGCCCCACCTCCACCCCACCCACCCCAATCTTTTTAAAAAAAAAACTAATATTTTTCTACCCCCATCTCGCCCCCCCACACCCACACCCACTCCCACCCCTACACCACACTCCACCCCACTTTACCTCATTCCCACCCGCCCACAATTTTTTTTAAAATTTTTTTTTTAAAAAAAAAAATCTACCCCACCCCAAACCACTCCCACTACCCCCACCTACATCCATCACCCCTCCTACCCCCACCTCCACACCACCCCACCCACCCTATTTTAAAAAAATAAATAAAAAAGATTCCACAGCCCCAACTTTTTAAATTTTATTTCAATTATTTTACCCACCCGCCACAATCCCTTGATTCGCGCAAATTACACCTCCAAAAAGAAGTATAAAGTAGTCGATGTTCAAATATAGAACCTAACAAGGTTAGGGTCGATCCCACGAAGAATATGGCTAGAATCTAGGTCAATGCAGTTATTCGTGTTATTAGTCTTTTATTTTCATAAAAGAGGGAAAATTATGTAACATGTAATGTTTGTAAATTGTAAGTAATCAAGTCACAACAAGTATCAATGTTGTTGTTGATCAATGAGAGAGTTGGCTAGGATTGTGTTCCCCATGATTTCATAACTCAGTAAGGCGATGTACTAGTAATCTATTCTGGTATTTTAGCATGTAAGATCGGTAAGTTATGTTCAACTAAATGGTTGGTCCCCTAGATAGAAGAATTTCATCAAGCAACTTGGTTCGTTTACGGGTGTATGCTTTACTAACCCTTACCTTTGATCCCAAATTAGCTATTTCTGGACAATGTCAAGCTATTAGATGAGAGTTGATAGCCTCAAATCTCCGTTCTGTAATCCCTTTTCCCATTTGTTACCCCTTTGGTCCAGCAAGTAAGAATAATATGAGTTCTAACATTTGCAATCGTTAAAAAGAAATCAAAGCGAAGGGAAGAACAATACATGCATAGACACCTTCATAGAATCACTAAGTACTTTGCCTACTTTGTTAATCCATCGTGGTTCTCAGAACCCTAGTTGTGGATTTTAACTACTCATGTTCATAAGAAAACAATCAGAATTTGTTGAAGAATTCATAATCATATACTTACGAGATGAAATAAAGAAATCTAGAATCTTGAATTGTCAAAGAAGAATCAATAATCAAGAACCAATGGATGAATTAATCTCCCCAAAATCAAAAACAATGTAATAACTTGTGTTTCTAAGTCGTATCAGATAGGATATAGTGTGTAACATTAAAAACAAAACCTAAGAAAATTATTTATAGACAATAAATCCTATCCTAAGTTGACTAGGAAAACATAGATGCGCAGTGATCATGGGTTGGTCCATGACCCATTATTTTGATGACAGTTCGTGGATCTCTGGAGTCAACCGTAGTCTAGTGAAGTCAAACTATGTGCTAGAGAATACCACTGGTGGGACCACGAGTCATGGAATGGATCTACGGTTGGTGGATTGACCCTTGGTTCCTGACCCTATTTTTCATCTTCTCTGACCATTTTCTATGGGTAACAGAACTGGTCCGTAGTTTGGAACTACGGCCAGTAAACCTACTCATGGTTTCAGCTTCCTTTTTTGCATGTCTGCATGTGATCAAGTCTATGGCTCACAGGACTGATCATCATTTAGAACTACGACCGGTAGACTGACTCGTGATTCTTTACTCTTACTTTGTACCTTTACTGAAACTTAGTCTATGAGTCGCAATATTGGTACGTGATTTGAATCCATGACTCGTAGACTAACTCATGCTTTGGCCCTTAAGTTGCAATCCTACAAATTAATTTTCACGATTAACAGCATAGGTCTGTGGTCTTGAATCATGGACCGTCATTCCACCCGTGATTCCTGACTTAGTAAATTTTTAGCACAAATCCATCTTTTTGCTTGCGGACCCTATTTTCCTGCACAATTGATGTGCCGTGGATTTGCTGCTCTTTTGATGCTTAACACTTAGAATTACTGTATGTTCTTTAGCATTTTATTGATAGATTTGATGATTTTTTTAAAATGTGCACGAAAATAGGGTCCATGTCCAAAAATTTGTAGTTTATAATGAAAAATGGCTGAAGGAAGGAATGACAAGGGGGATGACTGTTCGTGGTTTTAAACCACTGACAGTGTTGTTAACAATGAAAAAAAAGTTGCAGGATTACAAGTATGAAGGCTAAACCATGAGTCATTCGACTGGTCGTGATTTCAAACCACTGACCGTGTTGTTACTCGTGGAAATCGACTTCTGCAGAGGTGCAAATGACAAGTTGAAAACCACGAGTCAATTCACCAGCTGCAGTTCCAAATGATGACCGGTGATGTTACTCATGGAAATGATCACCTACATACATGCAAACTGGTAGCTCAAAACCATGAGTGACCCAGATGATCGTGAATCAAGATTACGTACCTGTCCTGTGACCAGTGATAATTTATCTGAGGAGGTGAAAAACAGCTCAAAACCACTGGTCATTGATTAAAAGCACGACCCGTGGTTCCACCAGTGATTTCTCATAGCAGGAAAGTTTGACTCAGCAGAATCATGGTTGACCTCAACAAACCACGAACCATCATTCAGAACGACTGGTCGTGAACTAACTCGTGATCACTTATGTGGCCATGTTTTTCTAGTTTACTTAGGATAGGATTTGTTATCTATAAATACTCTCCTTAAGGTTTTATTTAAGTTGTTACGTATTTTTGGTAGAGAACCGACTTTGCAAACACTTGGGGATATATTGTTCTTAATTTGGAGAGATTTCTTGATCCATTGATTCTTCTTTACTAATTCAAGATTCTGAATTTCTTTAAATCATCTCGTAAGTATATAATTATGAATTCTTCAACAACCTCTGATTGTTTACTTATGAATATGAGTAACTAAATTCACAACTAGGGTTGTGGGAACCATGACTAATTAACAAAGTAGGCAAAGTACTTAGCAATTCTAGGACAGTGTTTATGCATGTATTGTTCTTCCCTTTGATTTGATTACTTTTTAATGGTGCGCAATGTTAGAACTCACCTTATTATTACTTGCCAGACCAAGGGAGTAATAAATGGGAAAAGGGTTGTTACAATGGAGATTTGAGGCTACCAACCCTCATCTAATAGCTTGACCTTATTCAGGTATAGCTAATTTGGGATCAAAGGTAAGGGTTAGTAAAGCATACACCCATGGACGGACCAAGTTGCGTGGTAAAATTCATCTATCTAGGCGACCAACCATTTAGGTGAACTTAACTTACCGATCTTGCATGCTAAGCACCAGAATAGAACACTAGTACAACGCCTACTGCGTTATGAACTCATAGGGAACACAATCCTAGTCCATTCTCTCTCTGAATTACAACAATATTAATACTTGATGTTACTTTTTACTTGATATTTTACAAACATTACTTTTTAATTAAAAACCCCCATTAGGGAAATAAGACGGCTAAGAGCGCAAATACACATAGTTGACCAAGGTCCTACCATATTCCCTGTGGGATCAACCCTAACCTTGGTTTGGTTCTATATTTGACTAATGACCGCTTTATACTTCCTTTTGGAGGTGTAATTTAGGCGTATCAAATTTTGGCGCCATTGTCTGGGAATACAATTTAAGATTAAGAGCAATTGTATTTGTTTGACTATTAGTCCTTATTTTCTGATTTACTTTTTTGTTATTTTTGTTTTGTTTCATAGGTTGCACACTTGTGCATCCCCAGTACACGGAGTCAAGGCAATCCCCTAATTTCATTTGATCCCAAACTCCAACAAACTCTAAGAAACATGGTGAAGGACGGGGTTGTCGAGACACCTAAACAGGCCACAGCACGGATGTTGGCCAAAGAACAGCAAAGGATTTAGGCAGTTGAAGTTGCCCAAGCTGCACAGGATGCTCAGGCTGCCGCAGATTTAACTAATTAGAATGCTGCAACTAAGCAAGCAAGGCAAGAGGTTGCCCGTCAAGCTCCACTAAATGCTCAAGCTGCAGGGGATGAGCCATCCCGATGCAATATGAATTAAGATCCGATTGCACAGAGAGGGAATAGGGGTCGCCATCTACAGCAACCCTGACACATCCCTCACTACAATCTTGATGATGATGAAGCCAATCTTGATGACGCAGGAACAACAGGCCCTATAGTGCTGCCACCACTGCCCGATGGTACAAAGTTTGACATTACAGGCACTATGATCCAGTTGTTGAACCTGAAGGGATTATTTGCTGGAAAATCTACTGATAATGCAAATTTACACTTGATAAACTTTGTGGGGATTTCAAGGCTTACAATCTGCCAGGAGTATGCCAAGATGCTATCAGATTGCAGCTATTTCCATTTTCTTTGACTGAAGAATCAACACGTCGGCTTGCTGAACTTCCTGATAGTTCAATATTCAGATGGAGAGAACTGAAAAGCCAATTTTTGGAGAGATTTTTTTCTCCATCAAAGATGTTGCAGCTCAAATAGGATATCTACAATTTCAAGCAGCTGAACACATAAGCACTCTATGAGACATGCCTTAGGTTCAACAAAAAGCTGAAACAGGTACCAAATCATAGAATTCTGACTGAGACTTTGATGGATATCTTCTACAGAGCACTGAATGTGAACACCAAGGCTGTAGCTGACACAATCACTAGAGGAGCATTCATGGAAAATACTTATGCAACTACTTTGGAGATGCTAGATAGAGTCACAAAGATGAACAGGGCTTGGTGTTGCGTCCTTACGCACACGCAAGTGTACGCGGCCGTACAAGTAATATAGAATTTGAGTCCAGATATCGTACCCAAGGGATTTGATGAATTAATTTCAAGCTTGAATCATTATACGAGCTATTCAGTAGATAATCGACAATAAAGAGTGATTTGTGTGTTTTGAAAGTGAACAAATAACAAATTGTAGACAAGCTTTGATTTGAGGTTGTAATTCAGATTTGAGAAAAGTTCCAGGGTCATGGTATTTCGATAATCCAGTTGAATTTTCAAACCATACGTTTAGTTGATTTCCTAAGTTACTAGTTGCGGGTTGATTTTAACCATGTTGAGCATTTTGCCAACAACTCTAGGTCTCCTCGACTATTCCTAACGCTTATATTCCTATGGTCGTTGGTCGATAGTGAAGGGCATATGATTTCTCTTCCGTATCAACTGGGCAAGGCTAACGGGTATATTCCTATCTACGTTAGCGAATCATTCCCCCTTCCCTATAGATTTGACAACCAAGCCCTACCTTCCCTTATTGAGTACATAAACACCCTATTCCTAGTCCAATTTATGAACCATAGATAATGTTTGCTAGGTGATCAAGTTAACAAACAATTAAGAGCATAGGAAGATAAATAACACAATAATGGAAATCTGAACTAAACAATATGATAATTAAACATCAACCTTCATGTCTTTAACCACAACCATAGATACTAAAGGTTTAGCTACTCATGAATCTCTTTGGAAGAAGAGATTTCATGAGTTTACAAGAAAAGAATCGAAAATAAAATAAAGAAATAAAATTAGACCTTGTTCTTGAGCTTTGCCATAGGTTTTGCCTTCCCCAAATCAGTTGTTGTCCATAGAAAACGTGGGAGGGGAGTATTTATAGAGTTTAGGAACCCTTAGAACTAAGAAAACCAATCCAAATCGGGTTAGGATTCACCCCCGCTTGCGCCACTGCCCAAAAATGAAGCAGTGGTGCAAGGAACACCAAAAACTTTAGACCGCTCCTCAAATCCATGCCACTGCCTGCTTTTGGGTGTGTGGCGCAGCTACTACTGCTGTAAAACATCAGAGAATGCCTCAAATCCACGCCACTGCCTGCTTTGCAGCAGTGGCGCAAGGCACAACAAGTTTTTGCCATTTTTCGCTCGTTTCTCGGCGCTTTGGTGTGTCGCTTCTTCCTTGGTTCCTTTTGGTTTCTTGGTGCTTCTTTCCTCTTGTTTAAGCTTCAAATATATCAAGCCATACCTAAATAAACAAAACACCAAACATAAGTGTAATACATAACATTTAAGCTCAAGACGACACTAAAAAGAGGACAAATGAGAGGCGAATGATAGAATAAAAGAGTACTTTTAACCTCTCATCAACACCCCACACTTAAACTCTTGCTCGTCCTCGAGTAAGCTATACACTCATGACCTAGACTCTACTACAAACTACACCAATTTACCACAAGAATGCTCAAGCTAAGACTACAATGACTAGATGGCAAGCGCTTAGCACAACATGCTTCATTCATTCATAGCTCATAAATAACTACTTCAAGACCTCCTAGCCTCAAGAATTGACTCTACGATCATAGTAAACACTCATAACTTGCCCGATCAAGAAATCAAGCATTTCACCTATCTTTCGTCAACCATGTGCCCTCATCACAAGAGAGTTACCCATATTCACTCACAAGAATACAATTTATCACATAGATGGGTATGAAAATCGAATTACGCTCACTCTCACAAAGAAGTTCACATACAACATAAGATGAACCATAGGCTTTCCCTTAGTGTACGACTCCACTAATATAAGAACATTAAACTCAATATCAAGTAGGACTTTTTGGGTTGTAATGTAGGCTAAGGGACGGGTAGGAATTATTTTAGCTAAAATAGTGACTACCTTCCCTAAGCGTTTTAATACATCACTTTTTTTCTAGTAAGTACCCTTCTCAATCAACAAACTTCCTTCTTCTTCTCTTCTTGCCCATAGAAATATTTATTTTCCCATATCTTTAAGCACGTTCACACACCACTAGTAAGGAGTACTCAATTATCAAGCAATTTTTTTTCTTATTTCTTTTTCTTTTTCTTTTTCTTTGTTCTTTTTCTACTCCCTACTAAAGTATATGAATTTTTCTTGCACCCTTAAACTTTATACATGCATCTATCTTCAGCTATTTCCTTTTTCTTTCTCACTCCTTCAAACTCTTATTTTTCAATTAAAGCGCTTAGGAGTTTTGGATAAAATTTATGGTCAATTGAAACAAAAGGATTAAGCTTTAGATGTGGATACCAAAAGAATAGGCTAAAGGCTCAATGGGGCTAACTAGGGACATATTTTGGGTAGGTAAAGCAAAGGATAAAAATGGGCTAATCAAAGAAATGCCTATATCATTTCCTAAGCTTAGCATTCTTCATTTCATTTTGCAAACACATCGGGCAAGTTCTAGACATCAATATGAAAGCACGGAACATCACAAAAAGCTAACACACATGGCACATGTTCGACTCAAGAAGGATCCACACAGACTCTCATCAAGAAGCCAACAAGAGTTCAAATTTAGGCCAAACGTCATATAAGAGTCAAGTCAAAGAGCCTAGGTGTCTCAAAAGAAGTCATTCAATCTTTCACACAACATACTTTCAAATTTAAAATCAACTTGCATCATTCAGTCAATTATAGTTCCTAACAAGAGAACCTAGCATTCAATTGGTCCGAACGACTCTCTAACTCCTAATGACTAACTCTTCCCTCAAGACGGTCGTCAACCATCCATCGTCGGAAAGAGTCATTCTACCTAAAATTAAAAAACTACTCCTAAAAGTAAAAAGATAATCGGTTAAAAGGGATCCCCCTCGGAAAAGCACTGAAAAGAAAAACCAAGGGGTGGATGAAGTATACCTCTAAAAAGAAACTAAAAGCTAAAAACTATCCTAACTCCAGAATAAAAAATATTTTTGTGTTTTTAGACTTTTTCAATTTTTTTTTTTTTGCAAAATAAAAAGAAAACTTAACAACCTATGACATACTTCACCCTTAACAAATATTGGAAGATATCTCACCCCACACTTAAAGTCATGTTCTGTCCCCAAAGCAATAAATAAGATAAAAACTGGGTTAGAGATACTTCCTGAGGCCCTTTAGGGCCTAGCTAGCAGCATATTTCTTTAGAATGAATCAAAGGGGCTAACGAACCCACACTTAAGCTTAAACCATGCTCCGTAGCTTTTAAATTCGGGTACTCAGACTTCCCCAAACCTGCCCAAAATCACAACCAAAAACAAAAAGTGACACTATAAAAAAAAACTAAACTATTACACAATTAGGTTGCCTCTCAATCTGCGCCTGATTTAACATCGCGGCACGACGCAAGTCACAAATCAATCAATTTCTCTTAATCTCTTCCTCCCCCTATGATAGAGATTTTGCCTCTTCTTCACTCTTGGAGGATCACTTTCTTCTTTCACTTTTCTCTTATTCTTAACATCCCTTTTTGAGTCACTGTCCAACCACCTAAACACATGCTCATGCTCCCTCAACAACTTGAGCAACTCTTTTTGCTGCACCTCAGACAATTCATTAGCAATATTCAAAGTTTCAACTTTTTCAAACCCACTCTCTTCCACCCCACACTTATTTTTGACCACCTCTGTGATTATGCATAAATCTCTATAATGTGAAGGGGTAGAGAGTGATTTATATACCTTGAATGTTTCCTCCTCATCATGAACTCTCATCTTCAATTCTCTTTTCCGCACATCTATCAATGCTCCACCAGTTGCAAGGAATGGGCATCCCAAGATAACCGGTACCTGCTCATCTTCTTTATAATCCAAAATAATAAAGTCAGCAGGAATGACAAACTTACCCACCTTGATGAGCACATCCTCAATTATGCCCTCTAGATATACACGAGACCGGTCTGCTAGCTGGAGATAAATAGTGGTGGGGGTGTGGCTCTCCCAAGCATAGTGTCTTGAAAACAGATAGAGGCATTAAGTTAATACTCGCCCCAAGATCACATAATGTATGCCCAACCTCATCTTCACCAATTTGTATGGGTAGGGTGAAGATCCCAGGGTCTTTGAGCTTTTGAGGAAGTTTGCTCAATACCCTCGAACTACACTCTTCAGTGAGTGCAACCTTCTTGAACTCTCTCATCTTTCTCTTTCCATCCACCACCTCTCGTAAGTACTTAGCATACTTTGGTATGTCCATCAAAGCATCAATCAAAGGAATATTGATGTGAAGCTGCTTGAATATATCAAGGAACTTCTTATAGTTAGCAGCTTCCTTGTTTTTCTGGAACCTTTGAGGAAACGGTGGTGGAGGTCTCTCTCTTACCATCTCAGGTTGTTTAATAGTCTCTTCTTCAACTACCTTTTTTGGCGCACTCTCTAACTCTGGATCAGGGGTTGGTGCAGGAATCTATGCTCGTGGAAATGGAGGTGGATTCTTGTAGTTTTCAAGCCCCTCTCCCCAGTGACCTTTTCTCTTTGGAGGCTCTTCTTCTTGCAACTCTCGCCCATTTTTCAAAGTGACAGCCATAACTTACTTGGGCATCTCTGTATCACTAGGCAAGGTACCTTGAGGCCTATCATAAAGTATGGTGACAAGTTTCCCTATTTGAATTGCAATTCATTGATAGCCTTCTTGGTTTAACATTAACATGTGCTTGTGCCTGCTGAACTTGTTGTTGTTGGGTCATAAACTGCTTTAGAGTTTCCTCTAAAGAACTACTCACTTGTTGACCCTGCTAGACATATTGTTGTCTCTGGCCCTGCTGGACTCTACCCCAAGAGAAGTTTGGGTGGTTTCTATTCTGCTGCCCCACATAGAAAATAGACTCAGGATTCAATAGACATCCCGAATAAGCATAGTTCTCCCATACTTTTCAATAAATAACACAGCTGCTTGAACCTATTGTACTTGCTGAACCTGGCTCACATTTGGGTTGGTTACCAATTTGTTTACCGTGTTGACGAGCTTACTAATGTCAAACCGTATGGCAGCTACATCATCCAATTCAATCTTACCCGGTGTCTTCTGAGTTGCGGTGAATATTCTGCTGGGTTTTGTATAATCTCTATGTCCTACAGACATAAGGTTAAGCAATGTCTCTATTTCATCATAGCTCTTGGACAAGATTTTCCCTTGAGTTGTAGCATCAAGAAGTGATTTTGAGTCTGGCCTCAGCCCTTCAATAAAATTATGCCCAATGATCTCCTTGTGTTGTTTATGGTGTGGACAATCTCTTAAATATCCCTTGTATCTCTCCCAGGATTGGGGAAGGGATTTAGCATCTTTTTGAACAAATCCGGAAATTCTACCTCTGAGCTCTTTTGTTCTTCGAGATGAGAAGAACCTGTTGAAGAACCTTTCAACAATATATCCCATGATGTGATAGAACCAGCAGGTTCACTTTGCAACCACTGCTTCATTTCTCCAATCAATGAGAAGGGGAACAACGTCAACTTCACATATTTATCACTCACATTCTAGTAGTGGAAGTTATCACTCAAGTCAACGAACTCTTGCAGGTGCATGTGTGGATCTTCATGTGGTTTACCCTCAAATTGACAAGTGTTCTACACTAGTCGCACCATGCCTTCTCTTAGCTCAAAGTTCTCTGTGATGGTTGGCTTGACCATAGCTTTCGAGGCATTTTCCCAATTTGGCCTCATGAAGTTAAGCACAGGGACATGTGGTGGTAGATCGGCCTGGACTGCATCCCTATTTCCAGCATTATTCGGATCAATTGGGTTATTCACGTGGTCACCCATAGCTCTCAGACCTCTGAGAGTGCGCTCAAGCTCGTGATCAATGGGAATCAAGGGATTGCGTTGACTCTGAGTGTTTAGCATAAACTAACTTGTGCCCTGAAATAAACAAAAACAACAAAAAAAAGTGAAATCTGAATAGTTCAACAAATATCCAAAGTAGTATCAATTTCAAATAAAATCTCCCAAAATGGCGCCAAAAACTTATTGCATCCTTACGCACATGCAAGTGTATGCGGCCGTACAAGTAATATAGGATATGAGTCCATATATCGTACCCAAGGGATTTGATGAATTGATTTCTAGATTGAATCCTTATACGAGATATTCAGTAGATAATCGACAATAAAGAGTGATTTGTATGTTTTGAAAGTGAACAAACAACAAATTGTAGACAAGCTTTGATTTGAGGTTGTAATTCAGATTTGAGAAAAGTTCCAGGGTCATGGTATTTTGATAATCCAGTTGAGTTTTCAAACCATACGTTTAGTTGATTTCCTAAGTTACTAGTTGCGGGTTGATTTTAACCATGTTGAGCATTTTGCCAACAACTCTAGGTCTCCTCGACTAGTCCTAACGCCTATATTTCTATGGTCGTTGGTCGATAGTGAAGGGCATATGATTTCTCTTCCGTATCAACTGGGCAAGGCTAACGGGTATATTCCTATCCACGTTAGCGAATCATCCCCCCTTCCCTATAGATTTGACAACCAAGCCCTACCTTCCCTTATTGAGTACATAAACACCCTATTCCTAGTCCAATTTATGCACCATAGATAATGTTTGCTAGGTGATCAAGTTAACAAACAATTAAGATCATAGGAAGATAAATAACACAATAATGGAAATCTGAACTAAACAATATGATAATTAAATGTCAACCTTCATTTCTTTAACCACAACCCTAGATACTAAAGATTTAGCTACTCATGAATCTCTTTGGAAGAAGAGATTTCATGAGTTTACAAAAAAAGAATCGAAAATAAAATAAAGAAATAAAACTAGACCTTGTTCTTGAGCTTTGTCGTAGGTTTTGCCTTTCCCAAATCAGTTGTTGTCCATAGAAAACGTGGGAGGGGAGTATTTATAGAGTGTAGGAACCCTTAGGACTAAGAAAACCAATCCAAATCGGGTTAGGATTCACACCCACTGGCGCCACTTCCCAAAAGCAGAGCAGTAGCGCAAGGAACACCGAAAACTTCAGACCACTCCTCAAATCCGCGCCACTGCCCACTTTTGGGTCTGTGGTGCAGCTACTACTGCTGGAAAACATCAGAGAATGCCCCAAATCCGCGCCACTGCCTGCTTTGCAGCAGTGGTGCAAGGCATAACAAGTTTTTGCCATTTTTTGCTCGTTTCTTGGCGCTTTGGTGTGTCGCTTCTTACTTGGTTCCTTTTGGTTTCTTGCTTCTTCTTTTCCTTTTGTTTAAGCTTTAAATATATCAAGCCATACCTAAATAAACAAAACACCAAACATAAGTGTAATACATAACATTTACGCTCAAGACGACACTAAAAAGAGGACAAATGAGAGGCGAATGATAGAATAAAAGAGTACTTTAACCTCTCATCACTTGGCATATGAGAGATTCTTAGAGTTCAGCAGGAACTTATGATGTTGCAAAATCTTTAGATCAATAACAATTACAGGAGCTGTGCTAAGAGGTCACAGGATTGAAGATGAGTGTTGATCTTATTGCGAAACATATCATCAATAACAGAGCTGAAAAGGTGAACACAGTTGGTTCGCTAGGTAAAGCACCCATGCATGAGGATGCTACATCTGATAAAGAGGTAAATTTTCTGAATGATCAAGTGGCGAGTTTTCGGGCCAACAGCCAAGGGTCCAATCAGGACACTTGGCGAGCTCTAGGAAATCAAGGTCGGAATAGAGATAGAGATAACAACTACGACTGGGTTGGTTATAGAGACAGGAGCAGGGGTAGAGATGGAGATGGTGACTGGAATAATAGTAATGGCTACAAGAATGATAGAAGTCATTTGTATGTCCCTCCTGGTAACCGTGAAAGGGGATCCAATCCAAACAAAGTCAAAGAGATATTGGCCAAGGTGTTGCAGAAGGTGGAGTCAAATGATGTTAACTTAAAAGAAATTCGTGCTGACATCTCAAGCATGGATCAGAAAGTAGAGTTGCATGCCATCGCTATCAAGAGAATCGAGCAGTAGTTAGGTTAAATGTCTACAGCCCTAAACCAGCGCCAGAGTACACTTCCTAGCAATACAGTTCAGAATTCAAAAAATGATAGGCATTGTATGGCAGTGACTACTTGGAGTGGTAAACATACTGTTGATCCTCCTGTTCCTATAGTTGTTGATGAACCGAGAGAACCTGAGAAAGATGATGCTGAGAGTGTGGTGGATTTAAAAGAAAAGGGTGGCAATAAAAATCCAATTGAGAAGAAGTCTGCAGCTATCAAAAAGAATAATGAAGAGCTTTCACGGGTCTTAAAGCCTATACCATTACCTCCTCCACCTTACCCACAGAGATTGATCAAGAAGGCTGAGGAAGGTAAATAGCGCAAGTTCATCTCCATGTTGAAACAACTTTCAGTGAATATTTCTTTGGTCGAAGCATTGGAGCAAATGCCTGGGTATGTGATGTGCCAGGATTCTACGGCTCATTTGACGCCTTTAACTAAGAATACTCGTGAGTTTTCAAGCAACTTTTGTGGTTTTTGATGTTTTATTATTATATTTGCAGGGAATGGAGCTAGAGATAGAAACGGAAGAAAAAATGTTCAAAAACCTCAACTGGTTAGGCTTGACGGCTGGCATGACTGACCGTCACAACTGTGACTGGCCGTCAGCCAGGCCGCCATGACGAGACAGAAAGTCATCGAGCACTGCCTAGGAGTGACGGACCGTCACCCAAGCCACCAAGATAAAATGCACTCCTCAAATGCGTTTTTACCCTATATACATGTAAGTCGTCGAGCAGGTGACGACTTACCTGAAAATTTGTCATAAAACGCATATAAAGCTGTAAGTCATCACCTTCTGGATGACTTACCTGAGAATTTTTCTGGAAGCTTCACTATGTAGCTGTGAAGGCTCAAGTAACGGCCCGTCACATGCGTGACGGTCCGTCAGGCGACCCGTCAACGCGACGCGGGATTCCAAAAATTCTATTTTTGGACTTTATTTCTTGGACTGCTATAAATACCCAGTGTTAGGGTTATTTTATGATTATTACCCAATATTTCTAGAGACTATTTTGAGCGACTTTTTGAGAGGAGAAAACACGACACAAACACGTTTTCTTCTTCTTCTTCTTCGATTGTTCTTGGGATTTTGGCTTATTGTTCTTGGAAAGCTTGAAGCTTGTGTTCATCTATTTTCTAAGAACCTTTTCTTATTATTATTGATGTGCCGCTAATTTACGGCACTTTCGACTCCTTTTTACTAAGAACAATCATACGTTTTTAAGCAACCGTTGTTGTTTTTGATGTTTTTATGTTGTATTTGTAGGAAATGGAAACAAACACGAAAACGGACGGAAATACGTGAAAAAGAACATTCTGGATAAGAGTGACGGTTCAGGTGACGGTCCGTCAAGGGTGTGACGGTCCGTCACCCAAACTGTCACACCAAGGCAGCAGCCAAGGCAGCTCCACTGCCTAAGGGTGATGGTCCAGGCGACGGTCCGTCAACCCTGTGACGGTCCGTCACCCTGGCCGTCACACTTAGGCAGTCCGCGACGCGGAATCCGAGCGTTTTTAGGATTGGTTTCCTAGACTCCTATAAATACCCTATGTTAGGTTTATTTTACAAATCACTTTTCCAATAGTTTTTACATACATTACCCAATAATTGTAGGAGAGTTTTGAGCGATTTTTGAGAGAGGAAACGCGCTACACACGGTTTCCTTCTCTTCAATCTTGTTCTTGATTGTTCTTGGGATCTTTGTTTTTCTTGCTCTTGGATTAATTAAAGATTGTTTTCAATACATTGTAGGGATCTCTTTTCTTTATTATGAATATTGCTTTCTTTTGTTCTTCTACAAGCATGAGTAACTAAACCTCCCACAACTAGGGTTGTGGGAGCCATGGCTAAAGAAGCGATATAGATTCCGGGTAGCGACGGGTTCAATATATGTATTGTCACGTTATTAATCATGCATTATTTAACGTTTTCTAGTGGTTGCAAACATTAGAACATGCCTAGGTTTAATTTGCTTGAGTAAAGAGATTAAAACCGGGAAACTTGATTAACAACAAGGATTCGAGACTACTAACTCTCGTCTAATGATTAATGCTGTAACTAGATTAATTTACTTGATGTTTAGGATTGAAATCTAAAAAGCACATCTTTTCGAGGTCGAGAGAATAGAAAAGGAAATTTGTTTATTTGGTCGAGAGACGTTTAGACGATACCATTGCTTCAATCACATCGTGACACGCATATAAAAAGAACCCGATTAAACCTAGGATCGACATTGTTACCAACGCCATGGTAAACACTTCCCTAGTTCATTCTCCTACTGATTTATTCTCATACGTTATTGTTTGTTTTGTTTACAATTTGATTTCACAAAACTCCCCCTTTTTCCGGAAACTATTGACTATTCGTTATCTAATTCACTAACGACTTAATTCTCACCATATTTCCTGTGGGATTCGACCCCAACCTAGTTGGGTTCTATATTTGACTACGATCGCTTACGCTTCATTAATTTGAGGTGTAGTTTGGGCGTTATCAATTATGAATGCTATTACTTCATTCTTTTGTTTTGCAAGCATGAGTGGCTAAAACTCCCACAACTAGGGTTGCGAGAGCCATGGCAAAAGTAGAAATATAGATTCCGGGTAGCATTGGGTTCAATCTATATGGTGTCACGTTGTTAATCATTCATTATTAACATTTTCTAGTGGTTGCAAACATTAGGACATGCCTAGGTTTAATTTGCTTGAGCAAAGAGGTTAAAACTGGGAAATTTGATTAACTACGAGGATTCGAGACTACCAACTCTCGTCTTATGATTAATGTTGTAACTAGATTAATCTACTTGATGTTTAGGATTGAAATAAGAAATTTCACCTTTTCAAGTTTGAGAGAATTGAAAAGGAAATTCGTCTATTTGGTTGAGAAACGTTTAGATGATACCATTAATTCAATCACATCGTGATATACATATAGAAAGAACCCGGTTAATCTTTGAGTCGAAATTATTATGACGCCATGGTGAACACTTTCCTAGTTCATTCTCATATTGATTATTACTCGTTAAAACTCGTAAATTATTATTTGCATTGATCAAATATTGATCACACAAACCCCCCAATTTACCGAAAACTATTAATTACTAGTCAACTACATCACTAACGACTTAATTTACACTTTATTCCCTGTGGGATCGACCCCAACCTTGGTTGGATTCTATATTTGACGAGGACTGCTTACGCTTCTTAACTGAGGTGTAATTTGGGTGTATCAAATTTTGGCGCCGTTGCCGGGGAATACGGTTGTTTATTAAATCTGGTGTGTTTATTTGACTCTTAGTCATATTTCCTGCTTTTACTTTTATTTGTTGTTTTTGTTTGGTACAGGGTACAGAGTTGTGCATGCCAAGTACCCGGCGCTCGGGTGAATCAACATTACCTTATGATACCGAGCTTGCTAGAACATTAAGGCGAACCATGAATGCACAACAACAAGAGGCAGCGAGACTCGCTGCAGCTCAGCGAGCCCAACAACATTTAAATGCTGATGATATTGAGGACGATGTTGGGTTGGATGGTGAGGCTGCAGCGGGTGATGGTAGAGCTGCGGAGCATGTTGAAAATATAGCCCCCGCAAACCAAAGGCAGCAGCATAGGGGTAGAGGTCGACAGCAACCAAGGCAATTTGCTTTGGATGATGATGAGGATATCGACTTAGATGGAGTTGGTGCCACGGGCGCTATTGCGCTTTCTCCGCTATCGCCTGGGGCCAAGTTCAACATTACTAGCACAATGCTCCAGCTGTTGAACTTAAAGGGACTGTTCCGTGGTGTTGCTGGTGATGATCCAAACCGACACCTGATGAATTTTGTGGGTATCTGCAAGTCGTTCGAATTACCTGGAGTAAGTCAGACAGTGATCAGGCTCAGGTTATTTCCGTTGTCTCTATCTGATGAGGCAGCATTATGGTTGACAGAGCTAACCCCTGACTCTATCACAACCTGGGGAGAGTTGAAAGGAGCTTTCCTAGAAAGGTTCTTTCCTCCCTCCAGGATGATACAGTTGAGGGATGAAATTAGCAACTTCAGACAACAATCTCATGAGGCTTTACATGAGACTTGGTTGCGGTTCAAGAAGAAGCTAACACAATGCCCGAACCATCAGTTGACCAAAAATTTTCTAATGCAGACATTCTATAGGGCACTTAATTCGGCTACCAAGCTGACGCTGGATAATGCAGCAGGTGGAGCATTTATGGGTCTTACCTTTATCGATGCCACAACTATTTTGGACCGGCTCACCAAAACCAACAGGGCCTGGCATACACGGGATACAGAGGTAGCGGCTAGCACTTATGCAGTTGGTATGTCAACAGAGCAGCGCAGGAAAGAGGAAGAGCGAGACCAAGATATGGCCCATCTGAAAATGCAAATGGACCTACTGATAAAGCATTTGTTGTCAGGAGGTATTGAGAAAGTGAAAGTTGTGGGTTCCCAAAGTAGATCAACAGAGTCTGGGTCTGATGAGGAGGCAAATTATTTGGGTGGTTTCCAGGCTTATGGCCAAGAAAACCAAGGTCGGAACAATTACTATGAAAAGCCGGGTTATAAGAGTCGAGAACAATGTGATTGGAGGAACAAAGATGATAGAGGTGGATTATACATACCACCTGGGAATCGTGACAAAGCTAGCAATGAGTCAGGGATGTCTAAACTAGAGAATATGATGGCTAAGATGTTGTTGAAGGTAGAATTGACTGACTCCGGGGTAAAGGAGATGAGGACTGAATTATCAGCAATAAACCAGGTAGTGGATTCACATTCCACCTTGATCAAGCAATTAGAGCAGCAAGTGAGTCAAATCTCGGCGTCTCTAAATCAAAGGAAGACATGTACCTTGCCGAGTGACACCATTCAAAACCCGAGGAATGATGGGAGTTGTATGGCGATCACTACGAGAAGTGGTAAAATATTATCGGAATCACATCCGATAATTCAGACTCAGAAAGGTAATGTTGCTGAAAGTATGGTCGATGAGGGTGTGAGGGTATCTGTTGAAAAACCCATTGTGGTAGAGGATGCTACTCAAGTGCTCACGGATAAAAGCAAGGAAGTTGAAAAACTTCCAACTATGATGTCTCGGTCACCGCCTCCTTTCCCACAACGGTTTAAGAAGAAAGTGGAAGATAGCAAGTTCCTAAATTTCATGACCATGCTCAAGCGGATATCAGTAAACATCCCACTGGTGGACGCTCTTGAACAAATGCCCGGATATGCCAAGTTCATGAAGGACTTGATTACCAATAAGAGGTCAGTGAGCTTTGAACCAGAAGATAACCTCCACCACTGCAGTGCTATTTCTTCAAGATCGTTAGTGGAAAAGAAGGAAGATCTAGGTGCTTTTACTGTTCCCTGTACTATTGGGAAATTCAACTTTGAAAAAGCCTTATGTGATCTTGGTGCTAGCATCAACTTGATGCCACTAGAAGTCTATAAACAATTGGGTTTGGGAGCTCCCAAACCAACTACCATGAGGGTGTTAATGGCTGACCATTCAGTAAAGCGACCGGTGGGAATATTGTATGATGTGCTGGTAATGGTTGGTAAGTTTATATTCCCAGCTGACTTTGTAATCTTAGATTGCGAAGTGGACTTTGAAGTTCCCATAATCTTGGAAAGACCATTGTTAGCCACTGCAAGAGTGTTGGTCGACATGGAAAGAAACGAACTGACATTCAGATTAAACAATGAATTGGTCAAGTTTGATGTGTGTAAATTGAAAAAGCCACCAAGAGACATGAGGGTGGTCTCGGTTATCAATGTTATTGATGAAGCCCCTATGGATGTGCATATTGAGGAGAAGGGTTTTGTTGAAACCGTAGTTATTATGAGAATAGTGTTGGGATCGCAAGAAGAGAAACCTACAGAGGAAGGCAGTGAGAACAAATCAAGGAAAAAAAACACCGCAAGAGAACCAGCAAAGAAAAAGAGTTAGAAAGAGTAAAGAAGTTGTCTCGATTAGCTGAGGAGCCGATAAAAGAGAAAGTTGGAGCTCAACAGGATGATGTCGCTTGCACCTATTCCAGCGATTTCTCCTGCTTTGGAGACCCTGGTGGTCTCCAACATCATGCTAGACTCTGAGTCTTATTGGCTTCATAGGTATTCCTTTCTCTCACAGTTTTAGCTTTCACATGTATGCATTAGGGACAATGCATGAGTCTAAGTTGAGGGTGTTGTTGGGATACCTGTGAGTCTTTCACCACCGAGGGTTTTTGTTGTCGTGTTTCTTTTCCCTCCTGTGTGCTATCTAGTAGAACCGGCATATTTAGGTTGTCGTTTAAATTTTAGTTGTGTTGTGATGTCTATAGCAAGCATGGCTTTTTGAAAGTTGAACTAAAAGGAGCCCCCTCTGAAAAAGTTGATTTTGTACTTATGTTTGAAACGATTGACTGTTCTGGATCCTTGAATGTCATTGTGTGGTTGTGATTGTAATAATTATGCTTAAGCCGAGCTGATGTTTTGATAGTTGGTAGTGGTATGGTTTCTTGGTGCCAAGTGGGTGTGAGCTTATTGTTATAAACTCTTACTCTGTGCATGCATCTAGAACTTGTCCGGTCTATTTTGTTAAGCTTGAAGTTGGTTGCTTAGAAAAGGATCACAGGCCCTTTTTGTGTGCAGTCCACTTAGCCTATAAGACCGTCCAAATGCAAATAATCCCTTTGATCCCTGTTTGAGCCATAATTGACCCTATTCTTTCAATAACCTGTCACCATTTCTTTTTAACTTTGAAGCCCTATTTTGGCCCTAGTCCTTCCATGGACATCGTGCACCTCAGCTCAGGCAATCGGCCTAAGTTGAGGGTGGCTACTATAGAGGTAAATGATAAGAAAAATAGGATGGATAAGATTGGTTGTGGATAGAATGAAAATTTTGGGTGTGTGCCTAAGAAAAGAAAGAAAAAAGAAAAGAAAAAGAGATGAAAAAGAATTGTCAAAATAAAGAGGCCGCACCTGTAGCTATAAAGAAGGGAATAAAAAGGTGAATAAGGATGGACGAAGTAAAGTTAAGTGGAAATAATAGGTCGGTGATTCCAAGGAGGGCTTAGTCATTAACCCCTAAATGTATCCTACCTGCACACAAAGCCTCATTACAAGCCAAAACAAGTCATGTTGTGATCCTGAGTGGCTTTCTGAAAAACTGAAATAGGATAGCAAGGGCAAGCTTATAGCATCGCATGTGCATTGTTTGAAATTGTTTGTGAGTGTAAGCGCCTTACCTAGTCCCAAATCTTGTGTGTGGGACTTCTTTGTGGTGAGGGCACCGAGATTTTTGTATTATCTATTGACTGTTGGGATAGCTGTTGTGTGTGTATGTAGAATATTCTATCATATCGGAATGACATGTTTGGATCCTTGCAAGTTAGCGTTTCATACATTTGTGTGCTACCGGGGGGCTTGATTTAAATTTAATAAACAGTTGAGTGGCTATGATTTGCCAGAGATATGTGTTTGTATTCTTAGTTGAGTCGTCATTTTGTTTTTGTTGTCATGTTGCTTGAGGACAAGCGAACGTTTTAAGTTGAGGGTGTTGATATGCCGGGATTTTACGGCACATTTGACGCCTTTAACCAAGAATACTCGCGAGTTTTCAAGCAACTTTTGTGGTTTTTGATGTTTTATTGTTATATTTGCAGGGAATAGAGCTAGAGATAGAAACGGAAGAAAAAATGTTCAAAAACCTCAACTGGTTAAGCTTGACGGCTGGCATGACTGACCGTCACACCTGTGATTGGCCATCAGCCAGGCCGCCAGGACAAGACAGCAAGTCATCGAGCACTGCCTAGGAGTGACGGCCTGTCTGACGGCCCGTCACTGACCTGACGGACCGTCACCCAAGCCACCAAGATAAAATGCACTCCTCAAATGCGTTTTTACCCTATATACATGTAAGTCGTCGAGCAGGTGACGACTTACCTGAAAATTTGTCATAAAACACATATAAAGCTGTAAGTCGTCACTTGCTGGACGACTTACCTGAGAATTTTTCTGGAAGCTCACTGTTTAGCTGTGACGGCTCAAGTGACGGCCCGTCACATGCGTGATGGACCGTCACATGCGTGACGGTCCGTCAGGCGACCCGTCAATACGACGCGGGATTCCGAAAATTCTATTTTTGGACTTTATTTCCTGGACTGCTATAAATACCCAGTCTTAGGGTTATTTTATGATTATTACCCAATATTTCTAGAGACTATTTTGAGCGACTTTTTGAGAGGAGAAAACACGACACAAACACGTTTTCTTCTTCTTCTTCTTCGATTGTTCTTGGGATTTTGGCTTATTGATCTTGGAAAGCTTGAAGCTTGTGTTCATCTATTTTGTAAGAACCTTTTCTTATTATTATGAATGCTATTACTTCATTCTTTCGTTTTTCAAGCATGAGTGGCTAAAACTCCCACAACTAGGGTTGTGGGAGCCATGGCAAAAGTAGAAATATAGATTCTGGGTAGCATTGGGTTCAATCTATATGTTGTCACGTTGTTAATCATTCATTATTAATATTTTCTAGTGGTTGCAAACATTAGGACATGCCTAGGTTTAATTTGCTTGAGCAAAGAGATTAAAACCGAGAAATTTGATTAACTACGAGGATTCGAGACTACCAACTCTCGTCTTATGATTAATGCTGTAACTAGATTAATCTACTTGATGTTTAGGATTGAAATAAGAAATTTCACCTTTTCAAGTTCGAGAGAATTGAAAAAGAAATTCGTCTATTTGGTTGAGAAACGTTTAGATGATACCATTAATTCAATCACATCGTGATATACATATAGAAAGAACCCGGTTAAGCTTTGAGTCGAAATTGTTACGACGCCATGGTGAACACTTCCCTAGTTCATTCTCATATTGATTATTACTCTTTAAAACTCGTAAATTATTATTTGCATTGATCAAATATTGATCACACAAACCCCCCCAATTTACCGGAAACTATTGATTACTAGTCAACTACATCACTAACGACTTAATTTACACTTTATTCCCTGTGGGATCGACCCCAACCTTGGTTGGGTTCTATATTTGACGATGACCGCTTACGCTTCTTAACTGAGGTGTAATTTGGGCGTATCAGTATGCAAAGTTTATGAAGGATCTGGTGACAAACAAGAGAACTATGAGTTTCTAGCCAACTGATAATTTGCACCACAGTAGTGCAATAGCCTCCCATTCTCTTGTGCAGAAAAAGGAAGATCCTGGAGCTTTTTCACTATTCCTTGCACAATTGGAGTGTTGCAAAAGCGTTGTGTGATCTAGGTGCTAGTATAAATCTAATGCCACTAGAAGTGTTCAAACAATTGGTCTTGGAATCCCCCAAACTGACTATAATGTGGCTTCTTATGACAGATCGCACGATGAAAAGGCCAGTGAGGATTTTGTTTGATGTACTTGTGAAAGTTGACACCTTTATCTTTCCTGCAGACTTTGTGATCCTTGATTGTGAGGTAGATTTCGAGGTTTCCATCATCTTGGGATGCCTATTCTTTTCCATTGGATGTGCTTTAGTTGACTAAGAGACTGCGCAGATGAAATTCAGACTTAATGATGAGGTGGTAAATTTCAATATCTGTCAGTTAATGAAATATCATGATGATATGCGCGTAGTATCAATTATTGATGTGGTTGATGAGGAGTAGGTAATAGTGCTTGTTGAGGAGGACTTGGTGTTGAAGCACTTGCAGTGGTTATTATGAATTTTGATGGACAGGATATTGCTGGATATGATGATATGGTGGAAGTACTTGCCGGTATGGGGTCGTATTCTTATGCTCTGAAGAAGCTTTATTTGGACCTGAAGAATCAAGTAACCCCACCAGCTAGACCTTCTATTGAGGATCCTCCAGTGTTAGAGCTCAAAGCACTTCCTTCCCACCTGCTAAATGTATTAGGAGTTAATGATACCTTGCCAGTTATTATTGATGTAGACTTAGATGAAGGGCAGGTTGAATCTCTGGTTTCTATTCTGAGAAAGTTCAAGAGGGTCATTAGTTGGTCCATTGCTGACATCATTGGGATTTTGCCTAGTATTTACATGCACAAAATTCAGCTTGAGCCTGATTGTACTCCCAAGTATTGAGCATCAGCGTAGGTTGAATCAGCCTATGCAAGAAGTTGTCAAGAAGGAGATCATTAAGTGGTTGGATGCAGGTGTGGTTTATCTTATTGCAGACAGCAAGTGGGTGAGCCCAGTTTAGTGTATGCCTAAAAAGGGTGGAATCACTGTGGTTCCAAATGCTAAAAATGAGTTGATTTTGATGAGGCCAGTCATAGGCTGGCGTGTATTAGACTACAAAAAGATGAATGCGTGGACTGAGAAAGATCATTTTCCAATGTCATTTATGGATCAGAGGTTAGACCGTCTTGCTGGTAGAGGATGGTATTATTTTCTTGATGGTTATTCGGGATACAATCAAATCTCGATTGCTCCTGAAGACCAAGAGAAGACCACTTTCACCTGTCCATATGGGACATTTGCTTTCAAGAGGATGCTATTTGGGTTATACAATGTACCAGCGACATTTCAGTGATGTATGATGTCAATTTCTTAGATATGGTGGAGGACACTATAAAGGTGTTCATGGATGATTTTTTTTGTAGTTGGTGACTATTTTGATGATTGTTTGGCTCATTTGAGTTGTGTTCTGAAAAGATGTGAAGAATGCAACTTAGTGCTGAATTAGGAGAAGTGTCACTTCATGGTCAAATAGGGTATAGTACTTGGCCATCAGATCTCCAAGCAAGGTATTGAGGTTGACAAAGCGAAGATAGAGGTGATTGAAAAATTGCCTCCTCCAGTTTCTGTAAAGGGTATCCAAAGCTTTTTGGGGCATGTTGGTTTCTATGCAGGTTCATAAAGGACTTCTCCAAAATTGCACATCCCTTGTGCAAGTTGTTAGAGAAGGAGGTTAAGTTTGTGTTTGATGATGCATGTCTAAATGTATTCGAATGCCTTAAGAAAAAATTGATTTCTGCGCCCATTATTGTTACGCCTGATTGGTCCCAGCCTTTTGAGGTTATGAGCGATGCCAGATGAGTGGCACTAAGAGCAATTCTAGGCCAAAGACATGAGAAGATTCTCTATCCCATCTACTATGCTAGAAAAGCACTCAACGTTGCCCAAAAGAACTATACTGTGATAGAATAAGAGTTGCTTGCTATGGTCTTTGCATTTTGAAAAGTTCAGATCTTATTTGCTTGGAACTAAGGTGATTATGCACACTGACCATGCAGCTCTTAGGTACCTCATGGCGAAGAAGGATGCGAAGCCTAGATTGATTAGTTGGGTGCTTCTGTTACAAGAATTTGACGTTGAGGTCAAGGACTAGAAGGGTACAAAAAATCAGGTAGCAGATCACTTGTCTAGATTAGAGGAAAAGCGATGTTGAAGTTGAAAGATGAGTTAGAGATTGATGATAATTTCCCAGAAGAGCAAGTGTTAGCTGCCTCTTAAGATCTGATTCCATGGTTTGCAGACTTTGCCAACTATTTGGCAAGTGATGTGGTGCCTCCCAATAGGTTTGTCCACCAGCGAAGAAAGTTATGTCTGATGTTAAGAAATTCTTCTGGGAGGATCCATTCATGTTTCGTGTATCTGCTAATACCATGATTCGTAGATGCGTTCCTGAAGCTGAGATGATGGAGATATTGGAAGCTTGTCATTCATCCTCTTTTAAGGGACATCATAGTGGCATCCGAACATCCCATAAGATCTTACAATGTGGTTATTATTGGCCTACCCTCCACAAAGATGCTTATGAATTTGCTAAGGCTTGCAATCAATGTCAAAGGGAAGGTGGTATATCAAGGAAGCATGAGCTTCCTCTCACTCTCATCCTTGTGATTGAACTATTTGATGTGTGGGGTATTGACTTCATGGGTCCTTTTGTGATATCAAATGGGATGAGGTACATATTAGTGGTTGTTGACTATGTATCTAAGTGGGTGGAGGCGGTTACGATTCTCAACAATGAAGGCAAGAGTGTCACAGCATTCTTGAAAAAAGAACATCTTTTCCAGATTTGGTACACCATAGGCGATTATTCGTGATGGAGGCTCTCACTTTTGCAACAAGTTGTTCCGTTATTTACTTGAGAAGTATGGAGTGAAACACAAAGTTGCAACCTCTTATCATCCATAGACTAGTGGGCAAGTTGAGGTTTCCAACCGCGAGATAAGGACAATCCTAGCGAAGACTGTAAATGCAAACATAATGGATTGGTCTACTAAATTGGATGATGCTTTATGGGCATACCGGACTGCGTACAAGACACTATTAGGTATGTCACCATATCATCTTATGTTTGGGAAGGCATGTCATCTACCGGTTGAGCTTGAGCATAAGGCTATGTGGGCACTAAAAAAGTTGAATCTAGATTAGTATGCAGCATCTTTTCAACGGCTTGGTCAGTTGGATGAGTTTTGCCCCAACGCCTATGAAATTTCAGCCTTGTACAAAGAAAAGATGAAATTGTATCATGATCAAAAGATTGAGAAGAGAGATTTTGCGCCGGGTGATTTGGTTCTACTATTCAATTTCAGACTTCACTTATTTCCTGGCAAGTTGAAGTCTAAATGGATTGGACCATTCAAAGTGGTACAAGTGTTCCCACATGGTGCCATAGAGCTTGAAAACCATGAGGGCAAGAGGTTCAAAGCTAATGGTCAACGTATCAAGGCTTACTTGGGAACTGCAGAGGAGTTAAAAGTTGTTGAAGTCTGGACCCTTGGTGAAGTCGGGACACTTGGTGAAGTCTGAGTAACCAAGGAAACTGCATCTTGCCATGATGTTAAATCAGGCGCTGCATGGGAGGCAACCCATGAGGGAAACTTGATGAAGTCTGAGTAGTCAAGTGACCTGCGTACGACGAGAACTCTACTAGACTAATTTTGGTACGATGAGATCAACAAACCCAGGGCTCTAATACAAACTTTGTCATCACCCAAACGAGATCGTGATTGGCACCCACACTAACCCTCTGGTGGGAGAACCAAAAAACCCAAGAACCAACTCTAGACTTAACCAATTTCAAGAGAATAGATAAATGATCCACTTAAACCATAAATGAATCAATGTTTATAAAATAATAAAAGAATGTGCAGAAAATATTCAACTAAACGTATCCCCAGAAACTGAAAGTCATCATCCAGAACTACTAAATCAACATAGTCTAAGGATCCAATATCAATTAAAAATAGTAAGGGTAGAGAGTTTCATCGCCCAAAAGAAGGATAACAACTCGTGAAGGATCCATGGCAGCCTGAAAGATAGTGATCACCATTGGATCTGCAGTCGATCGCTCTACTCTAGTTGAGGTTGAATATCATCCTCTAGAATATAGTTTGCACTCTATAAAAGAAGAGCACAGGATAGTATCAGTACAACACACAATGTACTGGTAGGTATCACAGGCCGACCTCATAATATAACATACAAATAGCAAAACATATAACCACTAATAAGAATCCAACACATAGCATATAAGCAACCAACATATAGTCTTTCAAGTCAATTTAACAGCAACTAAGTCAAGTTCATAATCCATAGAAGCAATATCATAATACAAATATGGTAAAAGGTGTATACACATGCTATGGGTCTTATGGCTGCCTACTAGCTATGATGTGCAGGGGACTCTAGGTTGTCCATGTATCATACCGATGAGGTATCCACTCCATATCAGTATCCATAACAATATCTAGATAATCAGGTTCTCAAACCCATATTCTCATAAGAAATTCAATGTCAAGACACCATTCATACTTAGCCATTTCAGCTTACTTATCACTTCTTGTTCATTTAGCCTATTTAAATAAGAAAAACAGGGAAAGCATATATACTACAATCACGTCCAAAGATCAATCACAAGTTATACAGTTTCACTATAAACATGCAATAAGGTGAGTCTTAACTCCAATTCAAACCATAACCTACCTCGAGTGAAGATATCACACACGCAAGCTAGTTCCCCACTGTCTTGTCCTTTCTTAACTCTCCAAAATGTGCCAGGTCTAGAATATCAAATATATAAGAGTAATCAGCAAATTACCCCACATTTCAGGGCTTGGCAATCAAACCCAACCATTCTACCCATTACCCGAGGTCTCTAGCGTTCTCCAAGGGTTAACAAGTGATAAATCAATCATGTTACATTCATAGAATTAATATTCAAGGTTTCTAACCAAGTTCATACCTTTTTCACCATTTTTAAGTCTAAAGATTTCACCTTTATGGAACCCAAGGGTCCCCACTAGCCTTAAACATGTTAAAAGCTAATAATCTCATGCTAGAACTCATAGGAACACAACTTAAGATCAATTCTAGGTGACTTTATACCTATCCATAGGGCTTTTCCCCAAGTTCATACTTCTAAGGATTAATTGCAAGAAATCCACCATTAAGTCTTCCCTCCAAGGTCTATGGAAGATAATTAATCAACAAATTAAGAGTTATATAGACTATTTACCTCAAACGATGGAGTTTGCCCTAGCTTTCTTGGAAAAACTACTTTTGAGAGCTCTAGAACAAAGTTGAGTTATGAGGGAATAACTCAGAAAACTGCAGAATGCCCAGGTATACTGCCACGTAATCTCATCGCGGCAGACGATTTCTTCGTCGCGATGGAACATCACGATGAGGATTGCTCATCATGAAACGCTATCGCGATGAGGCATCCTTCTATCACGACAAAGGCAAATTCTAGAATATAATGATCTCGCTCCCAGGCACTCATTTTGCAACACACATTAATTTATAAACACCATGAATTATTTCCAAAGTGGCAACAATGATATTCAGAGTTCTATGACTTTGATTCCCCTCCTGAAAATCCTACAGGTTCCTATGGCAGTTAGCTATCCAATTATAGATATCACATTACCACACAATAATACACAAAATATGAATTACACCTAAGGCATAGAACTCTATAGTTTAGTCTGAGCTCTCCCTAGCCCAAGAATTTTAAATCTCACTTATGGAATTTTCTAGCTGGATACTTATACATTAATTCAGTATAATGATGAAATAGGTCATCACAACATGCCATCATGGTGCTTCATTGACTGTCAAATATTGAATGTCACTACTTTATCATTCAATGTAAACTTTATCTATCTTATTTCCAAGTCAACTAAAGCACACCCAATGGCAAGGAATGGTTATCCCAAGATAATGGGAACCTCAAAGTCCACCTCACAGTCGAGAATCACAAAGTCTGTTGGAATGATAAAGGACTCACCTTTCACAAGAACATCATAGAGAATACACACAGGCCTTTTCATTGTGTGATCTGCTATAAGAAGACACATTGTCATCGGTTTGGGGGATCCCAAGCACAACTGTCTGAAAACTGCTACTGACATGAGATTGATACTCACTCCCAAATCACACAAGGCCTTTGCAAAGTGGAAGGCTCCTATAGTGAAAGAAATAGTAAACACTCCAGGATCCTCCTTTTTCTGCACAAGAGAACAGAAGGCTATTGCACTACAGTGGTGCGAATTATCAGCAGGCTAAAAGCTCAAGGTTCTCTTCTTCGTCACAAGATACTTCATAAACTTAGCATATTCAGGCATCTACTCTAATGCTTTGACCGAAGGTATATTCATTGAGAATTACTTTAACGTGGAGATGAACTTGTGATATTTTCCTTCTCTAGCCTTCTTGATCAATCTCTATGGGAAAGGTGGAGGAGGTCATGGCATAGGAGTTAGGACCTGAGGGACATCCTTTTCCTTCTGTTTTGTAGAAATAAGCTTCTTCTCAATCGGAGTCTCATCGCCAACCTGATCCTCAGATTCAACTAGTTCTTCAACATTAGCATCCTCAGGCTCGGCCGAATCATCAACCACTATAGGAATAGGAGGATCAACAGTCTGCCTTCCACTTTGAGTAGTCATTGCCATGCATTGCCCATTATTTTTTTATATTTTGTACTGTATTACTAGGAAGTGTACCCTTCTGGCATTGATTTAGCGATGTAGACATCTGACCTAGCTGTTGCTCAATCTATTTGATGGTTGTGGCACATGACTCGGCCTTTTGATTTATGCTTGAGATATCAGCGCATGAATTTTCTTCAAGCTCTCATCAGTCATTTCCACCTTTTTCTGCATTTTGGCCAACATGTCTTCCATCCTTGAAAAGTTGGAACCCCCTTCATGGTTTCCAAAAGGAACGTAAAAACCACTCCTATCATTCTTGTTTCCATCCCTCTTATTCCAGTTGCCATCTCTATCTCTGCCTCTACTCCTATCTTTGTACCCAGATTGGTTGTAATTATTGTCTCTGTTATAGTTCTGGCCTTGATTCCCTTGACCCCGGCAAGTGTATTGATTAAACCCTTAGCCATTGGCCTGGAAACCCACCACCTGATCATTAAGAAAATTGGCCTATTCATCAGACTCTGAATCATAATGCCTAGGTACTTTTCCTTGTGAACCAACTGCATTCATATTTTCAGATCCAGTACTCATGACATGCTTTGCAATGAGACCAATGTCGGTCTTCATCTGTGCTATCTTTTGACAAAACTCTTGTAGCTGGTGTTGGTCTGCAGTCTTGCCAATAATATAAGTTCCAGCTGGAACTTCAGATTCTCTCGTGTGCCAAACCCTATTCATTTTGGTGACACTGTCAAGCATTTCAGTTGCTGCTAAATAAGTGTTATCCATGAATGCACCTCTAGTAACAGTGTCAGTTACTACTTTAGTGTTTGCATTCAGGGACTTGTAGAAGATCTCCAACAAAGTCTCATTTGAAATCTTGTGATTCGGCACTTGCTTAAGCTTCTTATTGAACCTCAACCATATCTCATAGAGTGCTTTTATGTTCGATTGCATGAAGTTAAAAATTTCCTGCTTGAGCTGCAATATCTTGGATGGTGGGAAAAAACTCTCTAAGAAATTCCTTTTTAATTCCCTCCATGTAGTGATAGAATTATCTGGGAGCTCTGCCTTCCAAAGAGTAGCTTCTCCTATCAAAAAGAATAGGAATAGACGCAGTCTGATAGCCTATAACGCTCAAGTAACAATCTCGATATAGAGGTGATAGCAATTGTAAGAGCAAAACAAAATTTATATTCCCGACGGGAGTCGGAGTCGATTCCAGAGAGAACAATGTAATTGCGATTGAGATAATAAAGAATTAAAGCAACTTATTGAAGTTCAAGGAGCAAAAGCAAAAGATATTGATTGGGGGGTTTTAAACTAAAATAAAGGATAAAAGAAAATCAAATAAAAGATAGGTTTGATCAATGACTATCACCAAGCAAGGATAACATGAGAGAATTGGGATTGGGAATTTAATCCGCAAGACTTTCACCCAATTAATGCATAGGTAGCCTTGGTTAAGAGTATGTCTAATTATCTTTCAACCAATCAAGAATTTATCCTCGTGGGTTCACTAGAATCTCCATGAGTAAGCAATAAACCAATTAATTTGACTTGGGTAAGTTGGGATATCTCTAGCCCCAACTCTTAGATGGGAGTTTTCGACAATCAAGCTATTTCTAGCCTTGATCTATAGTGAAAACCCCAAATCCCTATTATTAAGTCTTCACCCAATTGAAGAACTCCTCCCTCAAGAATACAATTAGTATGCTAAGTCTATGTTTGTAACCATCAACTATATAATTAAAGCATGAAAGCTTCAATAGACCCATACAATTTAATCAAGAGAAAGCACAAGATAAGAATTCAATACCCAAATAAAGTATTATCTCTAATTCAATAACCACATCTCAATTCAATACTTACACATACAATTAGTTAATTTAGAACAAGAGTTTAAAGAAAGGAATTAAAGATTTTACAATAGAAATCATCCAATTCTTTACTCTAATGGTGTAGGGTGATGAGCTTGCTCTCCAAGCTTGTCAAAGTTGTAAAAACTGTCAAAGATCCTTTCCAAAATAGCTCAGAAGTGTTTAATGTGAGCTGTTATTTCCAAAAGTTTGAATTGACCACTTTGGGCCTGACTGAAGTCCGTCAGCCGCACCTGCAGACTTTCCAGTGTAGGTGCGTGGCCACTATGGCATTAATGAGGCGCAGGTAATGTACCATCGTGGTGAGATTATATGAGCAAGACCACTCTCTACCCAGTAAGACACAAGTCTCAGGTGCAGTGTCATCCACGCGGCTGAGGGACGGCTCTTGCGGCTCCTGAAGGTGCCGTGGCGGTGGGCTTGGCAGCCTCAATGTTGATCCTCTCCTTTTTGCCTTAGTTTTGCTCCTTTTTGTCCAAATTACTCCACGAAATTTGCATTAACACTAATCTCCTGAAATAGACCAATACATGCCATAAGTGCTCCCATATCATCATTAGAAGACGCAAAAGCATAAGAAAAGAGATATAGATAAGTGGTAAATTCACCACTTATCAACACCCCTAACTTAAGTTCTTGCTTGTCCTCCAGTATTTTACAACCAAACTTCAAAGAGATTCTAAATCATTTAAGCACAAGGCCATCCTTTCACTTTCACAACACACTTATCAATTTAAGCACAAAGGATATAATTTCGATTGGTACTAATAATTAGTCAATCACAAGGGAATGCTCAAAAAACAATCCCCTCAATTTCACATATCTTCAAGAGTTGAAATAGATTTGCAATAGATGACCAAGTGACAATAATAAATCCTCAAGAAGTGACTTAAGACTACTAGTTTACCACTCATGCTCATTTAATTCATTTTCGGAAAGTGTCAAAATCATAAGTATCCTAGTTCACATGCCCTCACAAGAAAGAAAGTCCCAAAACACTCTATATACAATGATAGAACAAGGAACAAATGCAAAACACTCGCACTCACAAAGAACTTCAAGTACTAACAAGTATCAAACCATAAGCTTTCCCTTGTTCTCATTCGCCACTAACTCAAAAGCACTCGGTCAAAATCTCAAAGGACTTTTTCTAAGCTTGTAATGTAGGCTTGGGAAAAGGTAGGGTAAACATTTTAGATTAAATTGACTACATTCCTCCTTGAACACTACACAACTTTTTTAATTTGAAACCAAAGCCAATTTCCTCCCAATTTCATGTACCACAAAGCACTATTTCATTCACTTCATATGATGCCCCAATTTTCATTATTGTATTCACCTTGGAGGAGTCATTTGCTTTCTTTCCTCTTTTCTTTTCATCTTTGCTTTCTTTTTCAAACGCTTCCCTTCTTTTGGAAATTCTTTTAGGATTCGAGCAACAAGTCATGATACATTCACTTAACACTTCCTTCAAGGTATTTCTTCATCAGCCCCAACTTAGGCTTTTAGCCTCGATTTCACACTTGTAGAGTTCAAGGAGGGATGGGTTCAAAAGAAGGACTCATTTTCAAAAATGGTTCAAGGCTTGTAATGCGGTTGCCAAAGAAGAGGTATTAGGCTCAAGAGGGGTGACTAGTGATACAATATAAGTGCAATGGTCGGGTTTTAAGGCTAAGTAGGCTTCAACAATCACAAAGAAGGCCTAAGATCATTTCTCCAACCAACACAATTAAGACTAGCATTTGAACGACTAACCGGGAAAGTTTTAGATAACACAAGCAAGTACAAGAATTATTCAATTAAACTCACCACACATGGCATGTGAACTAATCAAGATGGGTCAATTTTACTTCCTAAACAAGGACAAATAGAGCTATATTTTGCAACCACATCATCACTATTAGGTCAAAAATCACAAAAAGATTAAAGGCATTGTCACTAACATCATTCTTTGCTTTTCAACTATTCACCAAGAATTAAATTGGAGGGGTATGCTCAATTCAATTTAATTCACATGTAAGACTAATTCTATTAGTACTAAATAAATCACTACCAAGACTATCTCAAAAGATGATGATTTTTCCTTAAGAATGACATCACCCAATCTATCATAGGGAAAAATCATCTATCTAAATTGATATGGCTACTCAAAATTCACCAACATACATACCCCAACACACAAGCAACTTCATCTAGCCTAACGGGTACTCAGACTTCCCCTGGCTCCAAACACCAAACAAAATGATGATTTCCCTTAAGAATGTCGGCACTCGATCTATCATTGGGAATCATCACTCAAAATCAACTACAACAAAATAAAAAAGTACAAATCGACTATTCTAACAAGATTTCAAACAACACAAAACCTGACAAGGGCACAATATCCAACAAAACAAGCCTGGCAAGGGCATAATATCCAACAAGGGCAACACCACACACCCAACTTAAAAAAGTAAAGCATGGTCTCTAATGCAAAATAAAGAAATGAAAAACAAGGAAAATAGTGTGGAGCTCCCTGGAGCCTCATCATCATCATCCTCATCACTCTCTTGCTCAGATAGGAAAGAGTACTCTTCAGTGTCATCATACTTAGTCACTAGAATCTTCTTGTTCGGCTGCCCCCATTTGAAGATAGCTTTGATACCTCTCCACATCTTTACCATGAGCTTGTTTTTCTTCTTGTTCTTCTTCTTTTCAGTCTCAAAATCACGTTGAAGAGCAGCATGAGGCCTTAGCTGACTCCATAAAAGCCTGCTCAAGCAGCCCTACAAAAGCTATCACTGTGGTAATGGAATCCGCTTGCTGCTTCTGAGCATACAAGTATGATTGTATCTCTGCTTTGGTAAAGAGATTTTCTGAAAGGTGCTAGTTATGTAGAGCTACTGGGAATCTGTGCCATGATGTCCCGAATAGAGTCCATATGGGAAGAAATCGACCCAAAGGGTCCCTCAACCTGACTGCCTTGAGAGGAGGGATGTTGATCTACCAGTATGTCAATCTTCCTCTTCTTTCTCTGTGGTACACCTCCTTCTTCCTGCACCTTTAATGGGTGGAAAGGTTTATTAGGTGCAATCCAATAATCTCCAGGACATTGAGCAACCTTATCCAACCAACATAACTCAATAATCAAGGAAGGGAATATCAAAGTAGGGCTGTCCTAAAGTAAATACTCCTTCAACTCTTGGACTATATAGTGATCGACATTCACGAGAATGCCGTTAATTATGCAAGAGATCATCCTAGCCCGAAAAGAAGGGACACCAGACTTATGCTCGGTAGGTGACACGCGGCGCAAATAATAGAAAGCCACATCTTTGCCTCAGCCGTGAAGGTGCTCGATGATATACACTTCAGTGTTCATGCCCAACTCATCCTGGAGGGCACAACTTAGACACTAACCAAGTGCCTGAACATGATTCCTTTTAGTGCATAGGCTCAAGTGGATAGTTGGGCAGCCCATAATGTGCATTAATTTTTTTCGGACCAAATTTCATGACCTTCCCCCTAATGATGAGTTCTGAGTTATTGAAGTTCATATGCTTTAAGTTCACGTAGAACTACCTCACCCAGTCCTCATTTGCCTCATAAGGTTAGTTATGAAACATGTCCATCCCACTATCACAAGACACCTATAGAAATCTTGGAGGCGCTCTACCAAATTTTTCTCAACTATCCCCCTCTCTGGCTTTATTTATTTGTCAAGGAGATTATTATAGTAACGATGCTGACAATCATGAGACATGAACCTTGAGTTGTCAAATAGTGCTTTTGCAGCTTCCTACCCACTTTTATCTCCCAAAGGTTCATTATCGACAAGGTTGTGGTCCATTTTCGATGCTTGGAGTACCACTATTGCGCCATTTGATGGATCAAATGCCTGCACAGTTGTAGTGTTTGACCCCACTGGCGCTGGCACTTCATCAGTAATATTAGCGCTCCTACACCATCGCACATATGGTATTTTTCATCGCAGGTGCGCTTCGCCTAGAAATTTTAGCCAAATGTTTTTCTCAGCTACTGGTCTGAGGTGCGATGACTGGTGCGACCAGCACAATTCCTAGTGCAAAATGCACCAAATTTGCACATTCTGACTAAATTTTAGCAGCTCACTATTTTGGGGTGCAATTGCATGTGCAATCTGCAGAGTTTGATATGCGTTTGCACCCCATATAACATGTTATTTTAGCACCCTTTTGGTCCTTGATTGGATTTTTACAAGTCTTCCACTCCTCAACCTGTCCAAATCAGCTCAAAAAGACTTGAAACTTTATGGATTAGTCAAAAATTAAAAACTAAGCTATTCTAACAAAAGAAAAATTATAAACCTTTAAAAAAATTAAATGATGGGTTGCCTCCCATCAAACGCACAATTTAACATCGCGGAATGATGTAAGTTACCTCACCATTTGGAGCTCCACTTGGAGGATTTGAACCTTCAACCCAAGCTTGAATCGAACTTTCGGTGGCGATCATGGGGTAAAGGTGAGAACATTAGAAGGCCATTCTCTTGGTGTCGCATTTTTCACTTTTTCACCTTCAAGTGAGGAAGGTCGTTTTGCCTTCTTTCAATAAAAAACTTTAAAATGGATAAACCTCAATCCTTCCTTCTTCCAAGGTCTTCTAAAAGTTTGATTACTTTGACTTTCATCCACTCAACCAAACTAAGGGTTGAAAATGGTTGGAGTAAGATTTGGGCCTCTCCACCCTCCAATTTTCCTCATTCATAACATCCTCACTTTCGAATGAACTAGAGTCTTTCAAGATGAACCGTTGGACTTTGCATTGCGACTCTAGTATCATTCCTTTAATCTTGGCATCTTAATTCATATATGGGATAGTTGGTTACCGCAACACCTTCAATTCATGAGTATCTCCTGTGTCCTCCTCTTTAATAGGGAATAACTCAAAATTACTACCCACGGTCGTACATGTTTCAACATGAGCATTTACATTGGTGTTTAGATTTTGGATAGCAATTTCAAGTAACCCTTTTTTTTTACTTCTCTTGGCCTTCCTTTTTAATAGTATCTCGAATATTGGTAGAATTCTTTCACGTTGTTTTCCATAGGCTTCAAGTTGGTGAGCTCGATTTAACAACCATTCTTGACTCACAATCTCATCTAATTCAAGCTTTTCCTTATGTTGGGGTTCAAGCACAACCGGTACAAGCTCACTCACGGGTGATTTCATATTTTGAAAGTATTCATCATCATCCCCAAAGTGAATTCGCTTGACCTCAATATTCGAGTCATGTTCAATTGTTAGACTTGGAGGGTCTTCTTTATCAACTTGATCAAGAGGAGTAGACAAATCCGACATGGATTGCATGGCATGATTTTTCTCATCTTCTTTCATAGATCTTGTATCCATGAAGCCTTGCTTTATGGACTTCACACCCTCCTCCAAGCTATCTTGCGTGGCCAAGAGAGTTTGGAGCATTGTTACCACTCTCTCTTCATGGGCATTTTGTTCATCATGTGCCAAGGTATGATTTCTAGCAAGATCGCAAGCACCACTAGCACCATTGTGAGCATAAAAGTCGAAAGGGGAATGATCATTAGGAAAATAGCTCCAATGTCCGTCACAACCACCATACAAATAACAATTACACCCATCATAAGAGCGAGAATATGAATACCTCCCTCTCCTAGGACCAATTTTACACCTTTACCTAAGGTGGGGTCCTTCATAATAATAGCAATGGTCATTAAAATAAGGGTTGCAACCACCAAAACTTCTAACATTTAGAGATGCCATAGAATCAATTAACAAAATAAAATTAGATAAAATAAAAAACAAATATTCACAAATTTGAACTAGAGTAAGTAAACTCAAATTCTAAACTAACTCAATACACCAAATTTTTCCCTGGCAACGGCGGTATTTTTTATAACACTCAAGTAATACTCTCCATACGGAGGTGATAGCGATCGTCAAAGCAAAATAACATTTATATTCCCGATGGTAGTCGGGGTCGATCCCACAGAGAATAATGTAATCGCGATTGAGATAATAAATAATTAAAGCAACTTATTAAAGTTTAAGGAGCAAAACTAAAAGATATCGATTGGAGGGTTTTAAACTAAAACAAAGGATAAAATAAAATCAAATAAAAGATAGGTTTGATCAATGTCTATCACCAAGCAAGGATAAAAAGAGAGAATTGGGATTGGAAATTTAATTTGCAAAACTTACACCCAATTAACACAAAGGTAGCTTTGGTTAAGAGTATTCATAATCGTCTTTCAACCAATCAAGCATTTATCCTTGTGGGTTCTCTCTAATCTCCATGAGTAAGCAATAAACCAACCAATTCAACTTGGGTAAGTTGGGCTATCTCTAGCCCCAACTCTTAGATGGGAGTTTCCAGCAATCAAGCTATTTCTAGCCTTGATCTAGAGTGAAAACCCAAAATCTCCACTATTGAGTCTTTACCCAATTGAAGAACTCCTCTCTCAAGCAAGAACATAATTAGTATGCTAAGCCAGTATTTGCAATCATCAACTATATAATTAAAGCATGAAAGATTTGACAGACCCACACAATTTAATCAAGAGAAAGTACAAGATAAGAATTCAATACCCAAATAAAGTATTATCTCTAATACAATAACCACATCTCAATTCAATACTTACATATACAATTAGTCAATTTAGAACAAGAGTTTAAAAAAAGGAATTTAAGATTTTACAATAGAAATCATCCAATTCTTTACTCCAATAGTGTAGGGTGATGAACTTGTTTTCCAAGCTTGTCAAAGTTGTGAAAATTGCCAAAGATCCTTTCCAAAATGGCTCAAAAGTGTTTTATGTGAGCTACTATTTCCAAAAGTGTGAATTGACCACTTTGGGTCTGACTGAAGTCTGTCAGCCGCACCTGCGGACTTTTCAGTGCAGGTGCATGGTCGCTATGGCATTAATGGGGCACGGGTGCAGTACCGATGTGGTGAGATTCTATGTGCAGGAGCGCTCTCTGCCCAGTAAGACACGCGGCATCATCCACGCAGTTACGAGACTGCTCTTGCGGCTCCTGAAGGCACCGTGGCAGTGGGCCTGGCAGCCTCAGTGTTGATCCTCTCCTTTTTGCCTTAGTTTTACTCCTTTTTTCCCAATTACGCCACGACATCCGCATTAACACTAATCTCCTGAAATAGACCAATGCATGTCATAAGTGCTCCAATATCATCATTAAAAGATGCAAAAGCATAAGAAAAGAGATACAGATAAGTGATAAATTCACCACTTATCAACAGCATCCTGAGTCACCCCGGGTAACTTGTAAGCTTTGCAAATCCCTATGAAGTTCATCAAGTATAAATTAGCATTATCAGTGGGTTTGCCTGCAAATAATCCTTTCATATTTAGCAATTGGATCATAGTACTTGTGATATCAAACTTTATTCGAGTGGGCAGTGGTGGTGTCACCATGGCATCAGTCATTTTTGCATCATCAAGATCAGCATCATTGTCATCAACATCATAATGAGGGATATATCAGGGTTGGTGTTGTTGGTGGCCCCTATTCCCTCTCTTCCTGGCCTGATCCTAGTTTACATTTTGTCTGGCTGCCTCATCTAGCCTAGCTTGCTCATTTAGTGCATTCTGATGGGCAGCTTCTTGTCTCACTTGCTCCTCTGCGGCAACTTGGTGTTGCTCTTCTTCTAGCTGAGCTGCCTCCTCTTGGCGCATGCTATCTTGCTCTTTAGCCAACATTCTAGTTGTGGCCTGTTCTACAGTTTTAACAACTCCATCTTTGGCCATATTTCTCAATGTTCTCTGAAGTTCAAGATCAAGTGAAATCAGGGGATTGCCTTGACTTCGTGTGCTGGGTATACACAAGTGTGTACCGTAGAAACAAAACAAAAACAACAGAAAAAGTAAATCAGGAAATATGGACTAATATCAAATAAACACAATTGCTCTAATCTAAATTGTATTCCCCGGTAATGGTGCCAAAATTTGATACGCCCGAATTACACCTCCAAAAAGAAGTATAAAGCGGTCGTTATTCAAATATAAAACCTAACCAAAGTTAGGATCGATCCCATGAGGAATATGGCTAGAATCTAGGTCAATGTGATTATTCGTGCTATTAGTCTTTTATTTCCATAAAAGGGGGAAAATTATGTAACACGTAATGTTTATAAATTGAATGTAATCAAGTCACAACAAGTATCAATGGTGTTATTGATCAATGAGAGAGTTGGCTAGGATTGTGTTCCGCATGATTTCATAACTTAGTAAGGCGTTGTACTAGTAATTTATTCTGGTGCTTTAGCATGCAAGATCGGTAAGTTATGTTCAACTTAATGGTTGGTTCCCTAGATAAAATAATTTCACCATGAAACTTGGTCTGTCTACGGGTATATGCTTTACTAACTCTTATTTATTATCCCAAATTACCTATTTTCGGACAAGGTCAAGCTATTAGATGAGGATTGATAGCCTCAAATATCCGTTGTGTAATCCCTTTTCTTATTTGTTACCCCTTTGGTCTAGCAAGTAATAATAAGGCAATTTCTAACATTTGCAACCGTTAAAAAGCAATCAAAGTGAAGGAAAGAACAATACATGCATAAACACCTTCATAGAATCACTAAGTACTTTGTTAATTCGTCATGGTTCTCATAATTCTAGTTGTGAATTTAGCTACTCATATTCATAAGAAAACAAATCAGAATTTATTGAAGAATTCATAATCATATACTTACTAGATAAAATAAAGAAAACCAGAATCTTGAATTATCAAAGAAGAATCAATAATCTAGAACCAATGGATGAATTAATCTCTCCAAAATCAAGAACAATATAATAACTTGTGTTTCTAAGTCGTATTAGACAAGAAATAATGTGTAACATTAAAAACTAAACTTAGGAAAAGTATTTATAGATAATAAATCCTATCCTAAGTTGACTAGGAAAACATAGTCGAGGCAGTAATCACAGGTTAGTCCATGACCCGTCGTTTTGGATGATGGTTCGTGGATCTTTGGAGTCAATCATAGTCTGGTGAAGTCAAATTTTGTGCTGCAAAATACCATTGGTGGGACCACGGGTCATGGAATAGATCTACGATTCGTGGATTGACCCGTGCTTCCTGACCCCATTTTGCATCTTCTCTGACCATTTTCTACGAGGTAACAGGACTGGTCCATAGTTTGGAACTACGGCCAGTAGACCCACTAATGATTTCAGCTTTCCTTTTTGCATGTCTGCAGGTGATCAAGTCTACGGATCACATGAATAGTCGTTGTTTGGAACTACGGCCGGTAGACTAACTCGTGATTCTTCATTCTTACTTTGCACCTCTCGTCAACGAGTCGCAGTACTGGTACGTGATTTGAATCCACAACTCATAGACTGACTCGTGGTTTGGCCCTTAAGTTGCAACCCTGCAGATCTATTTTCATGATTAACAGGCAGACCATCATTCCACCCGTGATTTCTGACTTAGTCAATTTTTAGCATAAATCTAGCTTTTTGCTTGCGGACTCTGTTTTCCTGCACAACTCACAAAAATACATCATATCTACTAAAAAGTGCTAAAGAACGTACAATAATTCTAAGTTTTAAGCGTCGAAAGTGCCGTAAAATCACTGCACATCATCCCCCTGCCCCTGCCCCTCTCCTATCATAATATGCATCACTCTACCTCCACTCATTCTCATTATTTTGCGTTAAATATTTACAAATACTTTTAGAATATTATTTTTTACTTGTATACTGAACACAAAAAAAAAGTAAGAAACAACTTATTTTTTAGAAAATATTTTCTTGAAAAATATTTTCCATGAAAAATATTTTCCATGAAAAATATTTTCCTCCATACAAACACACCCTAAGAGTCCAAAAAACTCATTCATCTCTTATGTGGGATTTCATTTATCACCATCAATTATCTTGTATGAATAATTTCTTCTTAATTGGAATTTTAAGTTATTAGGACCGCAATTTTTGCCAACACTATTAGTACAACTTAACCAGTTAATAGAGCAGGTTAACTATCACGTTTTCTTCAAGTTATCAATTATCAATGCTTATATAAGCTGGCTTACGTGCAATTATCTTTTATATAACTAGTTTCTATGTTAGTATGATGCACGAATATCTTCAGTAATGGAGCAAGGTTGAAAATGGGAACTGAATTGAATCTCCCTCATGTGAAAACTATGTTGTACAAATAGAGCATTTTTTTTAATTATATATAATTTTTTAATTATATATAATTTATTGAATTCTCTTGGGATAAGAGAAAATTTTAATGAAATGACAAAATGGTTCAAACCAACACTACTATTAGAATAACATAATACTCCCTCCATTTCAATTTATTTGTTATTTTGATTTGTCACGGAATTTAAGAAAGTAGAGAAAGTTTTTGAATCTTGTAGCCTTAAATTAAAGATATGACAAAATGTACCAAAATACCCTTTAATCTTATAATCCTAAACATGTTATGTCGAAAGTTAGAATAAAGTTACAAAAAAGGAAAACAAACATTCATTTTTAAACAAAATATAAAAAAAAGTAGGACAAATAAATTAAAATAAAAAAGTAGATAAATTCATCCTAACCTAAATTGGAAAAGTTAAAACATATTCGTAAAGTTCCTAACATAAATAAAAAGATATTTTAATGAAAGGATTCAATTTATTTTCTACGTGGAATGGCCCGCAATTGGAACTCTTCATGTTGCAAATAAATTTATGTAGTCTAACTCAATCCTTATTCTATTAATAAGTTCATATCCTAACGTGGGCTGGTGTATCTAGCTATTTTTTTGATAATAGGTAGGAAAATCCCATGAAAATTGGGTCATACTTGATTTCAAAGTTAGGACTTCAATTAGCGATTCTTACTATTTTATCCAAGATGCAATGAATCCTAATTTAATTTAGTAAGGGTATAAAGCTCGATCAATATTTCAAGAATATTTTCGTCGATCAATATTTAGCAAAAATCATTCATGTTTTTATAATACACAAGACTTCGTTTAAGAACTACATTGTGAATGCTATTGTATTATTGTAAAAATGAATGATTCTCAATTTATAAAAGTCTAAAATCTTTTACCTCGAGAAAAAGTTACCTAAATATGGAAGATTTTTATTTTTCTTTCATAAATTATTTAGCAGTATAAGGATATAAAAATAAATGACCTTATTTACAATCAATTTGTAACTTTAGTTTATTGAGTCGTAGCTTAAAACCAAATTGAATTGCATTAGGTAGTCGTTTATATATGATTCATGTTTAAAATATATTTGATTTTAAAAAAATATTAAAATGTAGTCAATTTAGGCAAATTTTGGTAGTCGTTTGTATAGGATCCCTGTTCAAATATATTTAATTTTTAAAATATAGTTAATAACAAGGTAAAATTCTAATTAATTTAGAAGTATTAAAGATTATGATTTATTATCTAGATCAAACAAGAAATTTAATTAATTTCAATGTCTTAAATAATTGAATAATAATTAAATAATAATTATTTAAGAAAAATAGTAAATGATAATTTTATCTATAGCATTGTCTTTTAATGAAGGACAAAAAGTTCAATCAATATTTATAAGGACCTTCATGCTTTTAATATAATACTAATTTAGCGTATGTGCATTGCATGTGTGTATCACGTGTTGAAAATTTTACGAAAAAATACTTCATCACAAGCACTTGTAGGTAATTCTTCAAAGCTTGAGGCATGTCAAAGATGCTGTCCCACCTGGTATAGGTGTATCCCCTAGGATTCAACAAGTTCTTCTATAAATTAGGAGTCAAAATCTAATAAAGATTAACAAAGTGAAAACCGAGCACAAGAAAAGATAGAAGGAAAAATTTGTCTCTTTCCTCTCTCTCTCTACAAAAGGAAGACTTGTCTTTTTATTGGTCAAATTCAATCTGATAGAAAATGAATCAACATATTTTCAATGGTCAGGAATGTTATTAGAAATTATGAAGAGGTTATTGATGGCATAATAATAGTCATTGAAGACAACTAAAATCAAATTAATTGTCTATTGGATTTATTTTAGAAGTCAACATATTAGGGATTAATTAATGAAATATTAAAAAGATGAATAAATAATATTCTCGTTGAGGTATTAAAATATTTTTTAATAATCCCCTACATATCTCAAAAAGAATATTAAGAAATAGAATAAAATAAGAAGTTTTGATGAGTTTTTCACATATGAGTACAATGCATTAAATTTGGTGTCTCATAGACTATGAACTAGATCTAGACAAAATAAGATTGCACTTACAGAATAATTGGTGAAGTTTAAAACTTCTATGAATCAAGAATTCTTTTGTAAGCCCATGATCTTATTCTATCACGTTATTCTCGTACAATCTTTGTCGTTATCGTAGTTTTACGCTCAGAGGCCATGCGCAAGTCCTGGTATTCATGATTACTCTAGAATATTTTTTCATAATTTCATAGGAGCGGCACTACTTCACACTCATATAGGTCCAATTATCAAGTGTATTCTGCAGAGAAATACACCACCTATAAAGGATATAAATTGAATTAAGAGAGTTTAACTCAACCTCACTTTGCCTTGCAGTTTTACACTATATTCACACATCGTAGAAGGAATATAATTTTATAGTGCTTACTTAATCAACTGATGACTTATCCGTGGGAAGAGAGGAAATGGTGGCGCAGGCAGAGGAGCAGCGAACCAGCCAGAGACGTTGCTTGGATTGATAACAGGGCCCATTGTTATGCATTCTCGGGGAAATCTAAGGTTGCAGCATCGAATACTGTGATAACAGGTACAATTCTAGTCTATAACCGGATGGCTTCTGTATTGTTTGACCCAGGTTCTACTTATTCGTATGTGTCTGTAAAATTTTCTTTGGGTCTGGATTTGGTTTGTGATGTCCTTGATTCCCCTATTCATGTTTCTACCTCGGTTGGGGAGTCTGTGGTAGTAACCCATGTATATCGTACTTGTCCTGTGGTTTTGTGGGTTTTCAGACTTGGGATAGATTTAGTTATTCTGGACATGCTGGATTTTGATATCATTTTAGGTATGACATGGTTGTCTCCATATTATGATATGTTGAACTGTAATGCTAAGACAGTAACTCTAGAGATTTCGGGTAAGGATAGGCTAGAGTGGGAAGGCATGTACAAGCCTAAGCTGGCAAAAATTATATCATTTGTTCGGGCTAGGAAGTTAGTGGGAAAAGGTTGTTTGGACTTCTTGGCTCACTTCTGGGATGTTAGTGTGGAGTCCCCTTCGATTGAGTTAGTTCTGGTGGTTCCTGAGTTTCAGAAGGTGTTTCTGGCGGATTTGGCCGACATGATTTCGGATAGAGACATTGCCTTTTGTATAGATTTGGAGCCGGTTACTCTCCCAATCTCTATTCCTCCTTATAGTATGGCTTCGGCAGAGTTCAGGGAACTTAAGACTCAGCTTCAGGATTTTTTAGATAAGGTCTTTATTTATCCCAGTGCTTCACCTTGGGGTGCTCCGGTATTGTTTGTGAAGAAGAAGGATGGTAGTATGAGGATGTGTATAGACTACATGCAACTGAACAAGGTCACCATCCAAAATAAGTATCCCTTACCCCGCATCGATGACCTTTTTGACCAGTTGCAGGGTGCTTCCATGTTTTCAAAAATTGACTGGAGGCCAGAGTACCATCATCTACAGATTTGGCATGAGGATATACCTAAGATGGTATTCTGGACTCGGTATGGGCACTATGAGTTCTTGGTAATGTCGTTTGGATTGACCAATGCGTCGGTGACTTTAATGAGTTTGATGAATAATGTCTTCAAATTGTTTCAGGATTTATTCGTCATTGTATTTATAGATGACATTCTGATTTACTCCTAGAGTAAGGAGGAGCATGCAGAGCACCTTCTCATTGTTCTGGGAATATTCAGGCACCAGAAATTGTATGCCAAGTTTTCAAAGTGTAAATTTTAGTTGTCTTTGGTTGCCTTCTTAGGGCATGTGGTTTCAGAAAAGGGGGTAATGGTGGATCCCCAAAAGATCAAGGCAATTAAAAGTTAGGTTTGGCCTAGCTTTGTGATTGAGGTTTGGAGTTTTGTGGAGCTTGCAGGCTATTACCGCAGGTTTGTCAAGAATTTTGCGTCCATTGCTACTCACTTGACAAGGTTGACTCAGAAGGAGGTACCTTTTATTTGGTCTGGCAAGTGTGAAGAGAGCTTCCAAAAGTTTAAGACACTTCTAACTACAACTCTCATCCTATCATTTTCGGTTGAAGGTAAAGATTTCAATGTGTTTTGTGATACTTCACATTCGGATTTGGGTGTTGTGTTGATGCAGGACAGGAATGTTATAGCTTATGCTTCCAGGCAATTGAAGCCTCATGATAAGAACTACCCAAACCATGATTTGGAGTTGGCAGCGATGGTCTTCGCGCTCAAGATTGGGAGACACTACCTTTATGGTGTCAAGTGTGAGGTGTTCACAGACCATCGCAGCCTGCAACATGCATTTACACAAAAATATTTGAATCTGAGATAGAGGAGATGGATGGAACTATTGAAGGATTATGATGTGACCATCCAGTATCATTTTGGCAAGGCTAATGTGGTGGCAGACACATTGAGCCGAAAAATAGTTAGCATGGGCAATTTGTCTTGTTTGGGGGTATCCAAACGACCCTTGGCTAGGGAGATTCGACTCTAAAATCCAATTTCATACAGTTGGACATCTCACAACAAGGTGGGGTGTTGGCCAGTATTGAGGTTAAATCCATATTTCTGGAGGAAATCAAAACCAAACAGTTTCAAAATGCACAATTGAATAAACTTCGGAACAAGGTAGTGTTTGGAGAGGCCCGGGATGCCATGTTGGATGTTGGTGGGGTTTTGTGCTTTAGAGGGCGAATTTGTGTCCCTCAGGTTGATGACTTGATACCGAATATATTATCAGAAGCTCATAGTTGATGATACTTAATCCATCCGGGCATAACCAAAATGTACCTGAATTTGAGGCGACTTTATTGGTGGCCTAGAATGAAGAGGGACATAGTTGATTTTGTGTCTACGTGTCAGAATTGTTAGCAGGTTAAGTATGAGCACCAAAGGCCTGCATGATTGCTTCAGAGGATGCTCATTCCCGAGTGGAAATGGGAAAGGATAGCCATGGATTTTGTGGTAGGTCTTCCTAATACCTTGGTAAAGTATGACTCCATTTGGGTCATCGTGGACAGGCTGACTAAGTCAACTCATTTCATTCCGGTCAGGGTGGATTATAACTCACAACAGTTAGCCAAGATTTATGTTAAGGAAATTGTGAGATTGCATGGGGTGCCACTCTCCATCAATTCAAACAGAGGTACTCAGTTTACTTCTAAGTTCTGGGGCAAGTTGCACGAAGAGTTGGGCACCCAACTTACTTTCAACACAACATTTCATCCTCAGACGGACGGTCAGTCAGAGTGGATAATTCAGGTATTGGAGGACATGCTTAGAGTATGTGTAATCGACTTTGGGGGCCATTGGAACCAGTTTCTACCATTGTGTGAGTTCTCATACAACAACAGTTATCACTCCAGTATCGACATGGCACCATTTGAGGCAAATTATGATAGGGGATATAGATCACCCATAGGGTGGTTAGAGGCAGGCGATGTGGAACCTTTGGGCGTGGACTTGGTGTGAGAAGCTCAGGAAAAAGGTGAGGGGTATTTAGACCAAGTTGCTAGCAGCCCAAAGCAGGAAGAAAGAGTATGCAGATCGCAAGGTAAGAGACATAGCATTTTAAGTTGGTGAACAACTGTTGTTGAAAGTGTCACCAATGAAGGGGGTAATTCAATTCAGCAAAAAGTGCAAGCTTAGCCCTCGGTATATCAGTCCATTCAAGGTTCTCGAGATTGTAGGGTTAATGGCTTACAGGTTAGCACTGCCGCGCAGTTTGTCCTTGGTCTATCCAGTCTTCCATGTATTTATGTTGAAGCGATACCATGGGGATGGAAAGTACATTATCAAGTGGGACTTGATCTTGTTAGATAAGGATCTTTAGTATGATAAGGAGCCGGTTGCTATTCTTGATCAGGATGTCCAGAAATTGAGGACAAAGGAAATCAGATTGGTAAAAGTTCAATGGAAGCATCGTCCAGTTGAAAAAGCCACTTGGGAAATCGAGAAGGACATGCGGGATAAGTACTCTCACTTGTTTGAGGATTCAGGTACTACTCTCTTCTCTCTTTTAGCTCATCTTTTTGGATTTGATCATTCGAGGAAGAACGATGGGTAAATTGGTATTTGTTGTAACAACCTATTCCATCGTTATGGGTAAACCATTTGTGCAAAGTTTTGAGTTAGAAAACTTCTGGGTTTGGGAGTTGGAAATTTTAGGCTAGGCTAGTCTCAGATGGATTTTGAGAGAGGTATGGTCTAGGGAAATCCGTAAAAGAATTGGGTAAAATATCTTATGTTAGGCTAGTTTTTCCGTTAGCTAAGATATTAATAAGTCTAGGGGACTTTTCGGAAGTGAATTCGAGTGAGTAGAACTCCCGATATCAAAGTTGACGTAAAAGGGTTAGTTCAGAACATCAGGTTTTGAAGTGTGTTGTAAAATGGGCACTTTTGGGGGATTTTCTGAGGTTTTGTTCTGTTTAAACCATTGACACCATGCTACAGCAACAACATCTATAGTGGAGAAATTCTCGCTATAGCGGAAGATAAAGACGATCAGCACCACCATAGCGACTGGGTCTGTTATGGTAGTGCCGCTATAGTGGAGTGGGGACTGCTATAGCGGAGTAAGTCGCTATAAATGCAGAAACTTTCCAAAAAATATTCAAAAATTCTCAAAAACATTTTGGGGAAGGGCATAGGTGGGGCGACTCTAACTCAATTTTTCATCGAAGATCATCGCTAAGGTAAGGATTTTACTCCCCTACTTCAGTACTTCGATTCTCGAGTATTAGAATCGATAATTACAGGCTTGGGGGAAGGTTTGAATAGACCTAAAAGGGTAGAATCTAGTGTTATGGGGACTCTAGGGCGTAGAGGTTCTTGGGTCTTGTTTATTATTATTCAATTATGATCTATTCACCATAATTCGCTAAATGTAACCGTAAAAATGGTAGGTTTAGGTCAATTAATGGTGGGGAAGTCTTGGGGTGGATGTAATGATCATGGTTTGGCCTGGGGATTAGGATTTGAGTATAATTCGGGTATTATTAGGTCATTTGGACTGATTATAGTATATTGTGTAATCATTTTTAGACCAAGAACAAGTGAAAGCTTCGGAAAATGGGAAGGCTCCGGTCCAGTAGAGCTTTCAGGCTATTCGAGGTAGGTGATGGCTATTATTTTCTCAAATGCAATATGTATTCATGTAACTGTCGCTTAATATTGTATGTGCATTGCATGCTTAGGGAACAAAATTATGAATGTCGAAGTATCCGGGTGTCAATCATGTGAAATGAACTTTCTTTGGTTGCTTGTTGGTTTACAAGTGTGATTTTATTCATTAATTGTTAAGTTGTTGAATTGTGTGTAACATTCAGTTGGCTCGAGTACCACGCCTAGTACGGGATACATATTGGTTGGCTCGGGTACCACGCCTTGTACGAGTTACATATATGGTTGGCTTAGGTACCATGCTTGGTACAGATTCTATATTGGTTGGCTCGGGTACCACGCCTGGTACGGGTTTGCTTATACTTGTTCTATTGTGTTCTGTGTTTGGTTCCATGAGTGGACCGAGTTGATTGATAAAACTATGACTGTTGTATATTGATCCATGAGAGCCCGGGTAGTTGTACATAAATATGGGGTTGGTCCTTGTGTAGATCAAAAATTACATGTTGAACACGTAGGTGTTGTCCTGGGGATCCTTGGTTGGTCTGAGTTACTTAAAAAAGGTATTTGTTTATTGTCATTATTTGTTGTGGTGGTGGTTGTTGTATCTGTTTCATATGGTTGGTAAGTTAGAAGAAAGACTGAGAATCTGGGATTATATTGTTGGCTTGTTTATACATGTTTGACTTACTTTACTCAGCTTTAGTTTAATGTTCATATGTTGTTTATTGGAACTGACCGAGGATCCTACCAGTACACTATGGTTATGTACTGCTTCTGCACTTGCTTTTCTTTTGTAAGTACAGGACATATTCTAGCGGCTGCTACGCAACCTCAATTGTAGTCCCGACGTTTCCAGATTCCAAGGGTGAGCTGCTTCTTCCGGGCTACCATGGTTTCATCTAGGATATTTCAAGTCTATTATTTTGGACTTAGACTCATTTAATTTAGGGTTGCATCCCTGAATTCTAGACATTAGTAGATATTTTGATACAACAACTTTCAGATTCTAGGAGTATTTCCGCAGGATCCTTACCTTTAGTACTTTTAGCTATGAATGCTAGTTTAAATTAATGCATCTGGTTTTGAGCTGTTAGTTTCGTTAAGTGTTGAGTTGGTTTATTGGTTCGCTCATCCAGGGGTTTGGGTGGGTGACACTCGCAGTGGTTTGGGTCATGACATGTTATTACCTATATGAACTTAATTCATGGAATCTCCAATCACATAGGTTGGGTTGCCATTATTGTTGATCTTCTCAAATGTCAAAAGTTTTTCACTCCCCTCGATATTTTTTGTAGTCTATGAATTGATCAGCTCCACCTCTAACTATACATAATTTATTTACGTAAATAATTTCATGTCACAGTAGCTACTTTATCACATTGTGCCTCAAACAAATGTATCTAATTTGCCATTAAAAAATTTATTTTCACTACAACTATTATTGTCTGGCAACCACAATATATATAAACATAAAAAATAATGCTTTTATTCCAATTGGAATACTCACTAAGAGGTCTCTTAACTATTTAGCATATTTGATACGCCAAAATTACACTTCAATTAAGAAGCGTAAGCGGTCGTTGTCAAATATAGAACCCAACAAAGGTCGGGGTCGATCCCACAGGAAATAAGGTGCAAATTAAGTCGTTAGTGACTTAGATGACTAATAATCAATAGTTTTCGGTAAATGGGGGGGTTGTATTGATCAATCTTTGCGAGTAAAATTCAGTAGAAGAAGTGAACTAGGGATGTGTTCACCCATGTCTCAATCAACAACCTTGGTCTAGAGTTCAACGGGGTTCCTTTCATATGCCTAATACGGAGTAATTTAAATCGTTCTTACGTCTAAACGTTTCGCTACTAAATAGACGCATTATCTTTTCAATTCTCTTATACCCCAAGTAGATTAACCTCGCTATAGCATCAATCATTAGACGGGAGTTAGTAGTCCCGAATCCTTGTTGTTAATCCAATTTTCTAGGTTTTAATTCCTTTGGACTTGTTCTAATGTTTGCAACCATTAGAAAACGATAAAAACATAAGATTAACAACGTACTATGCAATATATATTGAACCCAATATCGCTCGAACCTCTAGATCATTGCAATGCCATGGCTCCCACAACCCTAGTTGTGTAAACTTAGCTACTCATGCTAATAAACGAAGTGAAGATAATGGTATTCATAATAATGTAAAGAAGCTTACAAATAGTATGAAAATCCCTTCACTTTATCTAAGAACAATCAGCAAAAATTCCCAGAACATTGGAGGAAGAAGAAGAAAACGTGTTGTGTCGTGTTTTTCCTCTCCAAAGTCATCCGCAAACGTTAGCCAAAGTGTCGAATAATGAATGATAAAATAACCCTAACACTGGGTATTTATAGTAGTCTAGAAAATAAAGTCCAAAAATAGAATTTCGGAGTCCCGCTTCAAGTTGATGGGTCGCTTGACGAATGGTCAGCCTTGTGATGACTAGTTGATGTGCCGTTATTCTACGGCACATTTGACGCCTTTAACTAAGAATACTCGCAAGTTTTCAGGCAACTTTTGTGGTTTTTTTGATGTTTTTATGTTGTATTTGCAGGAAATGGAGATAAAGATAGAAAGGAAGTAAAAAATACTCAAAGCTAAGTAACACTGGTTAGGCTTGACGGAGGGCCTGACGGCTCGTCACACGGGTGATTGACCGTCAGGGGAGCCACCAAACCTGGCAGCAGCTAAAGGAGGCACTGGATAGTGGTGACGGTTGGCGTGACAGGCCGTCACACCCGTAACTGACCGTCAGCCAAGCCGTCAAACTAAGGCTAATGGAGATCATGCACTGGATAGTGGCGACGGTTGGCGTGACGGGCCGTCACACCCGTGACTGACCGTCAGCCAAGCTGTCAAACTAAATCTAATGGAGATCATGCACTGGATAGTGGCGACAGCTTGGAGTGACGGCCAGTCTCATGAGTGACGGTCCGTCAGTCGACCAGTCAACGCGAAGTGGGACTCCGAAAATTCTATTTTTGGAATTTATTTCCTAGATTGCTATAAATACCCAGTGTTAGGGTTATTTTAATTATTCATTAACTAATATTTGTGAGACGTTTTGAACGAGTTTTGGGAGGAGAAAACACGACACAAACTCGTTTTCTTCCTCTTCTTCCATTGTTCTTGGGATTTTCACCATTGGTGCTGGGATTCTACGAAGTTCAAAGTAAAGTATTAATTTTCTATTGTAAGAATTCCTTCTTCTCATATGAATACTAGTATTTCTTTACTTCGCTTTGCTAGCATGAGTGGCTAAACTCCCCACAACTAGGGTTGTGGGATCGATGGCAAGAGTCACAATATAGATTCCGGGTAGCGTTGGGTTAAATTTATATGTTTTCACGTGGTTAATCATTCGTTATTTACGTTTTCTAATGGTTGCAAACATTAGAACATACCTAGGTTTGATTTGCTTGAACAAAGAGATTAAAACCGGGAAATTTGATTAACTACGATGATTCGAGACTACCAACTCTCGTCTTATGATTAATGCTGTAACTAGATTAATTTGCACCTTATTCTCTGTGGGATCGACCCCAACCTTTGTTGGGTTCTATATTTGACGACAACCGCTTACGCTTCGTAATTGGTGTTGTAATTTGGGCGTATCAAATTTTGGCGCCGTTGTCGGGGAATACGGTTGTTTATTAAGTCCGGTGTGTTTATTTGACTATTAGTCGTATTTCCTGTTTTTACTATTATTTGTTGTTTTTGTTTGTTACAGGGTACTGAGTTGTGCATGCCAAGTACCCGACGCTCGGGTGAACCAATATTACCCTACGATCCCAAGCTCACAAGAACGCTAAGGCAAACCATGAATGTACAACGACATGAGGCAGCAAGGCTCGCTGTAGAACAGCAGGCTCAACAGGCTCCGCATCACTTGAATGTTGAGGATATAGAGGATGATATTGCATTAGATGGAGTTGGTGCTACGGGCGCAATTGTTCTTCCTCCGCTATCGCCTGGGGCCAAGTTCAACATTACTAGCACAATGCTCCAGCTGTTGAACTTAAAGGGACTATTCCGTGGTGTTGTTGGTGATGATCCAAACTGACACCTGATGAATTTTGTGGGTATCTGCAAGTCATTCGAACTGCCTGGAGTAAGTTAGACAGCGATCAGACTCAGGTTGTTTCCGTTGTCTCTGTCTGATGAGGCGGCATTATGGTTGACAGAGCTAACCCCCGACTCTATCACAACCTGGGGAGAGTTGAAAGGAGCTTTCCTAGAAAGGTTCTTTCCTCCCTCTAGGATGATACAGTTGAGGGATGAAATTAGCAACTTCAGACAATAACCTCATGAGGCTTTACATGAGACTTGGTTGCGGTTCAAGAAGAAGCTGACACAATGCCCGAACCAGCAGTTGACCAACAATTTCCTGATGCAGACATTCTACAGGGCACTAAATTCGGCTACCAAGCCGACACTGGATAATGCAGCAGGTGGAGCATTTATGGGTCTCACCTTTATCGATGCCACAGCTATTTTGGACTGGCTCACTAAAACCAACAGGGCCTGGCATACACGGGACACAGAGGTGGTTGCTAGCACTCATGCAGTCGGTATGTCAGCAGAACAGCGCAGGAAAGAGGAAGAGCGGGATCAAGATATGGCCCATCTGAAAATGCAAATGGACCTGCTGACAAAATATTTCCTGTCAGGAGACATGGAGAAAGTGAAAGTTGTGGGTTCCCAAGGTAGAGCAGCAGAGTTTGAATCTGATGAGGAGGCGAACTATTTGGGGGGTTTCCAGGCCAATGGCCAGGGAAACCAAGGTTGGAACTATCAGAAGGACAACTACTATGAAAAAGCTGGCTACAGAGATCATGATCAGGGGAACTAGATGAATAAAACGGATAGATGTGGGTTGTACGTACCACCTGGTAACCGAGAAAGAACTAGCAATGAGACAGGGACATCCAAGTTAGAGAATATGATGGCAAAGATGTTGTTTAAGGTGGAATCTACTGACTCCGGAGTCAAGGAAATGAAATCTGAATTATCATCAATGAGTCAGTTAGTGAATTATCATTCCACCTCAATCAAGCAGCTAGAGCAACAAATGAGTCAAGTCTCGGCGTCTCTAAATCAAAGGAAAGCTGGGACATTGCCGAGTGACACCATTCAAAACCCGAGAAACGACAGAAATTGTATGGCAATCACCACCAGAAGCGGTAAGACATTATCGGAATCACATCCGGTAATTCAGACTCAGAAAGGTAATGTTGCTGAGGAAGATGAGTTAGTAGATGCTGAAAATATGGTCGATGAGGGTGTGAGAGTATCTGTTGAAAAACCTGGTGAGGTAGAGGATGCTACTTAAGTGCTCACGGATAAAAGCAAGGAAGTTGAAAAACTTCCAACTATGATGCCTCGGCCACCGCCTCCTTTCCCACAACGGTTGAAGAAGAAAGTGGAAGATAGCAAGTTCCTAAATTTCATGACCATGCTCAAGTAGATATCAGTGAACATCCCTCTGGTGGATGCGCTTGAACAAATGCCCGGTTATGCCAAGTTCATGAAGGACTTGATCACAAAGAAGAGGTCGGTAAGTTTTGAACCGGAAGACAACCTCCACCATTGTAGTGCCATTTCATCAAGGTCGCTAGTCTAAAAGAAAGAAGACCCGGGTGCGTTCACTATTCCTTGCACCATAAGGGAGTTTAACTTTGCAAAAGCTCTTTGTGACTTGGGGGCTAGCATAAACTTGATGCCGTTAGCCATCTACCGGCAGTTGGGCTTAGGAGCTCCCAAACCGACGACTATGAGACTGTTGATGGTTGATAGATCGGTTAAACTACCGGTGGGTATTTTGTATGATGTGCTTGTGAAGGTGGGGAAGTTCATATTTCTGGCAGACTTCGTGATTTTGGACTGCGAAGTGGACTTTGAAGTTCCTATTATTTTGGGATGACCCTTCTTGGTAACCGGAAAAGTATTAGTAGATATGGAGAGCAACGAGTTGACTTTCAGGTTGAATGATGAAGTAGTGAAGTTTAATGTGTGCAAGTCAATGAGGCAACCGAGGGACATGAATGTCGTCTCGGTTATTGATGTTGTTGCCGAATCTGATGTGATTGTTTCTGTTGAAGAGAGACTTGTTGTAGAGACATTGGCAGCAGTCATGATGAACGTCGATGATGATGACATCGAAGATTATGAAGAAATTGTAAATGTTGTGGTTGGAATGGGGTCATATTGTTACTCCCCAAAGAAATTAGATCTTGACTTAAAGAACAGACTGATACCTCTTGCAAAGCCTTCTATTGAGGAAGCGCCGGTATTAGAGTTGAAAGAGTTGCCAGGCCATCTGAAGTATGAATTTTTAGGTGACAAAGATACCTTACCTGTAATCATTGCGACAGACCTTGTGCAATCTCAAGTTGAAGCTTTACTATCCACACTGAGGAGACACAAGAGAGATATCGGCTGGACCATTACGGATATTATTGGCATCCCACCAGGTATTTGTACTCATAAGATACAGTTTGAAGAAAATTGCACTCCCACTACCGAGCACCAGCGGAGACTGAATCCGCCAATGCAAGAGGTGGTGAAGAAAGAGATCATCAAATGGCTCGATGCTGGAGTGGTCTACCCAATTTCTGATAGCAAATGGGTAAGCCCAGTGCAATGTGTTCCTAAGAAGGGAGGAATGATTGTGGTAGCAAATGACAAAAATGAGCTGATTCCATTAAGACCTGTCACAGGGTGGCGAGTCTGTATGGATTACCGGAAGCTAAACTCCTGGACTCTCCGTGATCATTTCCCCATGCCCTTTATGGATCATAGGCTGGATAGATTAGCTGGCAGGGGTTGGTACTACTTTTTATATGGATATTCGGGGTACAACCAAATATCTATCGCCCCGGAAGATCAGGAGAAAACCACTTTCACCTGTCCCTACTGTACGTTTGCTTTTAGACGCATGCCCTTAGGTCTTTGCAATGCTCCTGCAACATTCCAAAGATGCATGATGTCTATCTTTTCTGATATGGTGGAGAATACATTGGAAATCTTCATGGATGACTTTTCGGTAGTGGGTGATGCATTTGATGATTGCTTGACTAATCTGGGTCAAGCATTGCAAAGGTGTGAAAAGTCAAACCTCGTGTTGAATTGGGAGAAATGCCATTTCATGGAGAAGGAAGGCATTGTATTAGGGCACAAAATATCTATGAGAGGTCTAGATGTGGATAGAGCCAAGATAGAAGTCATGGAGAAACTCCCTCCACCCATTTCAGTAAAGGGTGTGAGGAGCTTTCTTGGTCATGCCGGTTTCTACCGAAGATTCATTAAAGATTTCTCTAAGGTTGCTACCCCCTTGTGCAGGTTGCTTGAAAAGGAGACTAAGTTTGTATTTGATGCTGAGTGTTTGAGGGCGTTTGAGTGCCTGAAAGAAAAGTTAGTGGATGCTCCTATTATAATTGCCCCGGATTGGTCCAAACCGTTCGAAGTAATATGCAATGCGAGTAGTGTTGCACTTGGAGCTGTTCTGGAAAAGAAGCGAGACAAACTTTTTCACCCCATTTATTATGCTAGTAAAGCATTGAATGGGGAGCAAAAGAACTACACAGTGACAGAACAGGAGTTGCTGGCTGTTGTATACGCTTTTGAGAAATTCAGAGCGTACTTACTTGGTACAAAAGTGGTGGTGCACACAGATCATGCAGCCTTGAGGTATTTAATGACCAAAAAGGATGAAAAACCTCGACTAATCCGATGGGTGCTATTGTTGCAGGAATTTGACTTTGAAGTCAAAGATCGAAAAGGGTGTGAAAACCAGGTAGCGGATCATCTGTCCAGGCTTGAGAGGGAAGAGAACGTAGTAGATGAACCGGAGATTGATGATGCATTCCTGGATGAGCAGGTGATGGCCGCGTCACTTGATATGGTGTCTTGGTACGCTGATTTCGCACATTATGTGGTGAGTGACATGATCCCGGAAGATTTGAACTTCCACCAGAAAAAGAAATTTCTCCATGATGCAAGTAAGTTTTTCTGGGATGAGCCGTATTTATTCCGGTTGTGTGCTGAAAACATAGTGAGGAGATGTGTACCGGAAGTGGAAATGACAAGCATCTTGCAAGCTTTTCATTCGTCCCCAGTTGGAGGACATCATGCGGGTAATCGAACCGCCCGAAAAATCTTACAGTGTGGTTATTATTGGCCGACAATCCAGAAAGATTCATATGAATTTGCCAAGTTCTGTGATCAATGCCAACGAAGAGGAGCAATCTCTCGTCGACAAGAGTTGCCCATGTCCACTATTTTGGAGGTTGAGTTGTTCGACGTATGGGGAATAGATTTCATGGGCCCTTTTGACAGCTCTTATGGGAACCGTTACATCTTGGTAGCGGTGGATTATGTTTCAAAGTGGGTAGAGGCGGTTGCTTTTGCCGATAACGAAGGGAGAAGTGTGGTGGCTTTTCTAAAAAGAAACATCTTTGCTCGGTTTGGCACCCCACGCACAATCATAAGTGATGGAGGTTCATATTTTTGCAACAAGGTGTTCCGGGCTGCTCTAGAAAAATATGGGGTGAAGCACCACAAGGTAGCCACACCTTATCACCCCCAAACCAGTGGGCAAGTCAAAGTGTCGAACCGTGAAATTAAAGAGATATTGGCAAAGTCTGTGAATGTGAACCAGCGAGATTGGGCAAGAAAGCTGGATGACGCGCTCTGGGCGTACCGAACAGCGTTTAAGATGCCAATAGGTATGTCTCCTTACCAATTTGTTTTTGGTAAAGCTTGTCACTTGCCCGTGGAACTTGAGTACAAAGCCCTTTGGGCGCTCAAAAAGTTAAATCTCAGTTGGAGAGAGGCATCGGAACTACGGTTGGAACAATTGAATGAGATGGACGAGTTCCGATTGCGAGCATATGAGAGATCCGCTCTCTACAAGGAACAAATGAAGCTTTACCATGACAGAAAAATTGAGAAAAGGGAGTCCAAAGTTGGGGACTTGGTATTGTTGTTCAACTCCAAGTTCAAATTATTTCCCGGAAAACTCAAATCCAAATGGTCCGGACCATTCAAAGTACACCAAGTGTTTCCATGCGGTGTGGTTGAACTCGAAAATAACGATGGTGAATTGTTCAAAGCCAATGGGTAGAAGGTAAAGCAATATCTGGGCCTCCCGGAGGAGGTCTGGTGTATCGTGATGAAGTCTGAGTAATCAAGACACCCGCGTCGTGCCACGACATTAAATCAAGCATTGTATGGGAGGCAACCCATGAATTGTTGTTGTATTATGATCTTAGAAAAATTTGATTTGTTAGAATTGGTTAATTTGTGCGTTAAGTGTGCAGGTACAAAAAGGTGGAAGTAATAGTAGGTTCTGTCTACGGGTGACGGTTCCTATTGGAGGGTCGTCAACTGAGTGACGGACCGTCACACAAACCATCACAATCGGACAAATATTTATCCCCACTTTTTAGTGGTGACGGCAAGAGTGACGGACCATCAAAGCTTTGGTGGACCGTCAGTCCAGGCCGTCACCAAGGCACTCACAAGGGATCACTGTTTATGTAAGACGCAGTAACTGACGGGCCGCCAGGTTGTTGACGGACCGTCACTTGGGCCACCACATCATGTAAGTATTAAATTTTGGTCCCCCGACCCAAAACCAACCCGACCCGCTACTCACCTAAACCCGCCTAAATATATTGAAATCACCTTCATCATATTCCCACTCATATTCTACTCTAAAGCTCCAACCCTCCATTAAAATCAAAATCTTCTTTTCCCCAAGCAAATCCCACATCCCCATCGTCCCTTGTTCACCAGTCATCCAAAACGCAAGAACCAAATTTTCCGTCGAAGAATAGGGTTGTCCATCGATTTTGTAAATCCAAAAGGAATAGAAGTTTTTTTTTCTCTCACTAACAAAATCAAGGTATGATTCTAAACTCTTCCTCGTTGGAATTATTGAGTAACGTTATGACAAAATACCGGAGGAAATTGTTGGGGGGTTTGTATATTTGCGAAATTGTGATAATATAAATGTTGTTGGGTATGAGTGGTGGTGTTGTTTGAAATCATAAATTTGACATGGGTGAAGTCTTGAGTAACCCATGGGATTAAATACATGATGGGTGGGGACTTTGTGAAACCAAATCCCACAAAGAATGGGAAAACCCCGAATAGAGCAGAAGGTGTTCGAGGAAATGCCTCAAAGAAAGTAAAACACGCTGTCTAAACCTGACGGTTGGCATGACGGCCCGTCACACCCGTGACTGCCCGTCAGCCAAACCATCAACAATAAACAGTTCACTGTCTTAGAGTGATGGCCGGTGTGACGGTCCGTCACCCATGTGACTGACCGTCACCCAAATCGTCACTCCGAGACAATGGCATAGTTGAGTGTTTTCCTGTTCTCACATGTCTGACCTTGTTCACGTGCAAGTACATGGCCCCCAAACAACAACCACCTCGCGGTCAAGCACAAAAGAGGAAAGAAAGATCCGCTACCACTCGAACCCTAATAGATGAATCGAGTAGCGAAGAAGAAGCAGTTGAAGCCCCCGCTTACCAGACTAGGCTATCCAAATGAAGAAACACCCAAGTCTCCCAGTCTAAAGAGGAGAGTGGGTCATCTAGCAGTAGGTCGGGGAGTGATAGTGGATCTGAAGAAAGTGGTAGCTCCAGCCCCAGTCCGGAGGATGTAAGTGGTACTGAAACCACCAAAAATGTAGGGAAGGCACCCATAGATAGAGAATCGATCCGGTGGGCATTTGAGGGTGCTCGAAAGCACTATCTTGATGGTCTTACCAAAACAATGTCAAGGATCCACAAAAGACCAATAGCTGAAGAAGTGCAAATTATTACCACGGATCTGCCAGAATACCCAGTTCTTCAGACACAGTTTCAGAGGTACCAGCTTGAGTGGATGAGCACACCTCCGGGATTCTATTATCCAGAACTAGTCCGGGAATTCTATGCCAACTATTTGGCACTGTTGGAGAGCAAATGTGAGAACAAAAAAGGGGTTAAATCAGTACCAAGGCAGGACCAAGTTTCGGTTTGGGGTAAACAAGTAGACATCTCCCGAGAGACGATTAACAGAGTCCTCTTCGGTCCTGAATACATTCCTCCACCTGATATGCCAGAGTTTCATGACAAAATTGCCAACACATGCTCGCAGAGACCATGGTTAGCACGGACATTGACTGATGGCTCACCATCTTGCCTAACTCAGAGGGGACGGATATCAAAGCAATCACTAAGCTTCGTAGCAAAGTTTTGGTGGGCCGTTATGCGGTACAGGCTATTTCCAACAGGTGGAGACGCTAATTTAGATGAGGGAAGAGCCATACTTGTAGCAAGTTTGATAGACGGGTACGTCATCAACTTCGGAATGATAATTGCAGACGAGATGCAGACCAGGGCCATAAAAACTACTTCTTCTTTGTTGTTCCTGTGTCTGGTTACTGAGTTATGCAGGCGTACAGAGGTGCCGATATTGGACGGTATTGATGAGCAAGTGACAGTGTCATCCACGCAAAATATTGACAAATCAAAGGATGACACTAAGTTTGACATGAGGATTCATAAGCCTCAGATCTTCGAGGAACCAACCACAACCACCTCCGAGGCAACCGACACTCCATCAGGCACAGAGATGCCACTTGCGTTGTTTGATCCGAAGACTTCACAAACAACAGAGCTACTGCCGAAAGCTTTGGCACTGCAGCAAGGCATCCTCTACCACCGGAATATCACATGAATCCCCAAAATTTTGCTAAAATGGTGTAGAAGCAAAAATAGATGGATAAACAAATTGCCGCTTGGACGGACTTGTTCAAACCCACTATTGATGAAGCAATACGAAAGGCTCTAAAGCCATTTGAGGGGTTGCGTGCAAGGGTCGATGCGATGGAAACCCGAATGGAGGCAAGGATAAATGAAATGAGCATCCCAGACCTGGCAAGATTGGATGTGGAACTGAAGAAGGTAAAAGATGATATCACCGTCCTCAAGCAAGAAAAAGCGCTTTATGATGAGACTTCGGAGTTCGTGGACTTGGAAGAAGAAACCACGATAGTGGATTTGATAGGTCGGCCACTGAAAATTAATGAACCCCAAGCAGGTAAAAGTGGGGTAAAGAAGTCAAAGAAGAGAAAGCACAGAAAGATATCAGCTGAGGAGGATGAGTTAGAGGTTGCAAAGCAGCTGTCGGTAGTAGATGAGCAGCTGCGACAGGAAAGAGTACGTGCCCAAAAAGGTGGGTCATCATCCAGTGAAGTACCAGAGTCTGGAGAGACTCCAGATGTTGATGAGCTGCGTACGGAAACCTAGGTTTCCCAGGTACCCCTATGCCTTTTTTCTGTATATCTGTTTCCTTGAGCATTGAGGACAATGCTAAATTCTTTTGTTAGGGGTAGGGGTATTACCACCGGAGGTTTTTGTTGTCGTGTTTCTTTTCCTTCGGTGTGCTATCTAGTAGAACCGGCATGTCTAGGTTGTTTTTACTTTTATTATTGGGTGATGTTGTAGCAAGCATGACTGTGAATGGTTAAAATAAAAAGGAGCCCCCTCCAAAACTCTTGCTTTCTGTACTTGTGTGTGGAAAATTAACTGTTATGGATCCTTGATTGTCTTTGTAGGCATGTGTGAAGAACGATCTTGTTTAGGCTGAACTGTTGTTTCAATGATTGGTAGTGGTATGGTTTCCTGATGCGAAGTGTGTGTGAGCTTTTTGTTGAAATTCTTACTATGTGCATGTATCTAGAACTTGCCCGGTCTATTTTGTTGAAATTGAAAGCTAGTTGCTTAGGAAAGGACCACATGCCCTTTTTGCGTATAGTCCACTTATTCCAAAAGACTGCCCAGATGTAAATAATCCCTTTGATCCCTGTTTGAGCCTTGATTGACCCCGTTCTTTCTATACCCTATCACCGTCCCTTTTTAATCTTAGAATCCCTATTTTGGCCCCATTCCCCCTTTGGACATCGTGCACCTCAACTCAGGCAATCAACCTAAGTTGAGGGTGGCTACTGTAGCAGGAAAGTAATAAGAAGTAAAATAGGAGGGAAAAGATTGGTCGTGGATGGAATGGAAAAGTGCGGGGCATGCCTAGAAAAATAAAAGAAAAGAAAAAGAAAAGAAGAAGTGAAAAAGGAACTGTCAAAATGAAAAGGCCAGAGAAGGATATAAAAGGCGAATAAAGTTGGATGAGGAGAGAGTTTAGTGGAAGTAGTGTGTCAGCGATTTCAAAGAGGGCTTAGTCACTAATCCCTAAATGTACCCTACCTACGCCCGAAGCCTCATTGCAAGCCGTAACAAGTCCTGTAGTGATCCTGAGCAACTTTCTGAAAATTGAAAATAGAATAGTAAGGGCAAGCCTATGGCATCGCTCGTGCATTGTTTGAAATCATTTTTGAGCGTGAGCATCTTACTTAGTTCCGAAACTCTGCGTGTGGGACTTCCTTGTAGTGAGGGCATCGGGATTTCAATATTACTTTCTGATTGTTGGGATAGCAATTCATTGTATTTGTAGATTATTCAGTCACATCGGTATGACACCCTTGAATCCTGACGAGTTGGCTTTTCAGAACACCTTTGTAGTACTGGGGAGCTTGGTTTAAATTGCTTGAACCATTGATTAGCCATGGTTGCTGGAAACATGTTTTATAGCGTCGTAGTTGAGGCGTCAGTTTTTTTTTCTGTTGTCATGTTGCTTGAGGACAAGCGAACGTTTTAAGTTGAGGGTGTTGATGTGCCATTATTCTACGTCACATTTGACGCCTTTAACTAAGAATACTCGCAAGTTTTCAGGCAACTTTTGTGGTTTTTTTTTATGTTTTTATGTTGTATTTGCAGGAAATGGAGATAAAGATAGAAAGGAAGTAAAAAATACTCAAAGCTAAGTAACACTGGTTAGGCTTGACGGAGGGCCTGATGGCTCGTCACAGGGGTGACTGACCGTCAAGGGAGCCACCAAACCTGGCAGCAGCTAAAGGAGGCACTGGATAGTGGCGAAGGTTGGCGTGACGGGCCGTCACACCCGTGACTGACCATCAGCCAAGCCGTCAAACTAAGGCTAATGGAGATCATGCACTGGATAGTGGCGACGGTTGGCGTGACGGGCTGTCACACCCGTGACTGACCGTCAGCCAAGCCGTCAAACTAAAGCTAATAGAGATCATGCACTGGATAGTGGCGACGGCTTGGAGTGACGGCCAGTCTCATGAGTGACGGTCCGTCAGGCGACCCTTCAAGGCAAAGCGGGACTCCGAAAATTCTATTTTTGGAATTTATTTCCTAGATTGCTATAAATACCCAGTGTTAGGGTTATTTTAATTATTCATTAACTAATATTTGTGAGACGTTTTGAATGAGTTTTGGGAGGAGAAAACAGGACACAAACTCGTTTTCTTCCTCTTCTTCCATTGATCTTGGGATTTTCACCATTGGTGCTGGGATTCTACGAAGTTCAAAGTAAAGTATTAATTTTCTATTGTAAGAATTCCTTCTTCTCATATGAATACTAGTATTTCTTTACTTCGCTTTGCTAGCATGAGTGGCTAAACTTCCCACAACTAGGGTTGTGGGATCCATGGCAAGAGTCACAATGTAGATTCCGGGTAGCGTTGGGTTAAATTTATATGTTGTCATGTGGTTAATCATTCGTTATTTATGTTTTCTAATCGTTGCAAACATTAGAACATACCTAGGTTTGATTTGCTTGAACAAAGAGATTAAAACCGGGAAATTAGATTAACTACGAGGATTCGAGACCACCAACTCTCGTCTTATGATTAATGTTGTAACTAGATTAATCTACTCGATGTTTAGGATTGAAATAAGAAAGTTCACCTTTTCAAGTTCGAGAGAATTGAAAAGGAAATTCATCTATTTGGTTGAGAAACATTTAGATGATACAATTAATTCAATCACATCGTGATATGCATATAGAAAGAACCCGGTTAAGCTTTGAGTCGAAATTGTTACGACGCCATTGTGAACACTTCCCTAGTTCATTCTCATATTGATTAATACTCGTAGAAACTCGCAATTAGTTACTTGCATTGTTCAAATATTGATCACAGAAATTCTCCCAATTTACCGGAAACTATTGATTACTAGTCAACTAATTCACTAACGATTTAATTTGCACCTTATTCTCTGTGGGATCGACCCCAACCTTTGTTGGGTTCTATATTTGATGACGACCGCTTACGCTTCGTAATTGGAGTTGTAATTTGGGAGTATCACTAGTCACTTGAGCTGTCACAACTAAACAGTGATCTAGAGATTCTGCTTCAAGTTGAAGGTTTATACGTAAATCTCATTTGGCAAATGAGTTTTATGTACAAATTGTCATGATGTGTAAATCGCATATCCCAAATACGTTTTATGTACAATAGTTATGTCTCATCTTGATGGTTCACGGTGATGACTCGTCATGGCAGTCGTCATGGCTAAACAGTGAACTGGAGCTTCAGTCTTGGTGTGGTGGCTTGTTGTGATGACTCCCCATGGACTTGGAGAATCGTCATGGGAGTCGTCATGGCTAAACAGTGGGATGCTTTACTTTGGTGGTTCGCCTGGCGATTCACCAAGTCTGTGGTGGCTCTTCATGTGAGTCACCACCCTTAACCAGTGGGCAGTTTTACTTTGGTGGCTCACTTAGTGGTTCTTCAAACTCGTGGTGACTCGTCAGGTGAGTCACCACACCTAACAGTACGCCCATTTCAAGTGAAAAATCTCCAGTCATTCTATTTTCGTTCAAGTTCCTGCAATTACAACACAAATACCATCAAAAACAACAATGGTTGCTTGAAAACTCACGATTATTCTTAGTTAAAGGAATCAAATATGTCATAGAATGGCGGCACATCAACACCCTCAACTTAAAACATTCGCTTGTCCTCCAAGCCCGCCCGATAACACACAAATGTATGAAAAGCAAACTTGTATGGATCCAAACATGTCATTCTGATATGATAGAATATTCTACATACACACACAACAGCTATCCCAACAATCAGTAGATAATACAGAAATCCTGGTGCCCTCACCACAAAGAAGTCCCACACACGAGATTTGGGACTAGGTAAGATGCTCACACTCACAAACGATTTCAAACAATGCACATGCGATGCCATAAGCTTGACATTGCTATTATATTTAAGTTTTTTCTGAAAGCTGCTCAGGATCACTACAGGACTTGTTTTGGCTTGTAATGAGCCTTCGGGTGCAGGTAGGATACATTTGGGGAATAATGACTAAAACCTCCTTGTAATTATCGACCTATTATTTCCATTCAACCTTTTTCCATCCACTCTTAATCACCTTTGATTTCCTTATTTCCTGCTACAAGTGTGCCGTTTTAACTTGATAACTCTTTTTCTTTCTTTTTCACTTCTTTTTCTGTCTTTTCATTTGGCACACACCTGCACTTTCTATACCAACAACAACCAATTAAGCACAACCCCATTTTTCTTATCATGTACCTCTACAGTAGCCACCCTCAACTTAGGCTAATTTCCTGAGTTGAGGTGCACGATGTCCAAGGAGGGATCAGGGCCAAAATAGAGACTCAAAGTTAAAAGGGAAAGGGAGGTTATCGGAAGAGCAAAGTCAACTTTGGCTCAAATAGGGATCAAATGGGTTATTTACATTTGGATGGTCTTTTAGGCTAAGTGGACTACACACAAAAAAGGGTCTGTGATACTTTCCTAAGCAACTAACTTCGAACTTAACAAAATAGGCCGGGCAAGTTCTAGATGCATGTACAGAGTAAGAGTTTATAACAATAATCTCACACACACTTGGCACCAAGAAACCATACCACTACCAATTATCAAAACAACAGCTCGGCTTAAGCAAAATTATTACAATCACAACCATACAATGACATTCAGGGATCCAGAACAGTTAATCATTTCAAACATCAGTACAAAATCAATATTTTTTGGAGAGGGATCTTTTTATTTCAACTTTCAAAAGACCATGCTTTCTATAGACACTACAACACAACACAAACAAAATTTAAACGACAAGCTAAACATGCCGGTTCTACTAGATAGCACACATAGGGAAAAGAAACATGGCAACAAAAACCCTCGGTGGTGATAGACTCACAGGTATCCCAGCACCATCAACTTAGACCCATGCATTGTCCCCAATGCATACATGTGAAAGCTAAAACTGTAAGAGAAAGGAATACCTGTGAAGCCCTTAGGCCTCATAACCTAGGATGATGTTGGAGACCATCGGGGTCTCCGATGTAGGAGCAGTATCCGAAAGAGGTGCAAGCAACATCATCCAGTTGAGCGCCAACTTTCTCTTTTATCGGCTCCTCATCTATTCGAGACAGCTTCTTTACTCTTTCTAACTCCTTTTCTTTGTTGGTTCTCTTGAGGTGTTTTCTTTTCCTTGATTTGTTCTCACCGCCTTCTTCTACAGGTTTCTCTTCCTGTGATTCCAACATCATCCTCATAATAGCTAGGGTCTCAACAACACCCTTTTCCTCAATATGCACATCCATAGGGGTGTCATCAATAACGTTGATAAATGAGACCACCCTCATATCTCTCGATGGCTTTATCGATTTTGCAAATATCGAACTTGACCAATTCATTATTCAGTCTAAATGTCAGTTCATTTCTTTCCATGTCGACCAACACTCTTGCAGTGGCTAACAATAGTCATCCCAAAAGTATGGGAACTTCAAAGCCCACTTCGCAATCCAAGATCACAAAGTCAGCTGGGAATATAAACTTGCCAATCTTTACTAGTACGTCATACAATATTCCCACTTGTCCTTTTACTGAATGGTCGGCCATTAACACCCTCATGGTGGTTGGTTTGGAGGCTCTTAAGCCTAACTGCTTATAGACTGCTAGTGGCATCAAGTTGATGCTAGCACCAAGATCACATAAGGCTTTTTCAAAATTGAATTTCCAATTGTACAGGGAACAGTAAAAGCACCTGGGTTTTCCTTCTTTTGCACTAATGATCTCGAAGAAATAGCACTGCAGTGGTGGAGGTTATCTTTTAGTTCAAAGCTCACTGACCTCTTTTCGGAAATCAAGTCCTTCATGAACTTGGCGTATCCGAGCATTTGCTCAAGAGCGTCCACCAGTGGGATGTTCACTGATATCTGCTTGAGCATGGTCATGAACTTGTGGAACTTGCCATCTTTCACTTTTTCCTTCAATCGATGTGGGAAAGGAAGAGGTGGCCTAGGCATCATCGTTGGAAGTTTTTCAACTTCCTTGCCTTTTTCTTCAATCACAGGCTCAGAATCTTTTTCCACAGTAGATTTTTTAGCACCTACTTTCGGAGCATCATTAGTGCCCAAGTCATCATCTACCATCCCATTCTCATATTCTACACTATTTTCTTGCAGCTGAACCAATGGGTGTGAGTCGGACAAGACTTTTCCTAGGATTTTGTATGGTATCACTAGGTAAAGTTCCATTCTTGCGCGGGTTAAGAGTGGTGGATAGTTCCCCCATCTGTTGCTCCAACTATTTAATGGACGTAGAGTGTGAATCCACCGGCTGACTCAGTGAAGATAGATCCATCTTGATCTCTTTTACCCCAGCATCGATAGACTCCACCTTCACCAACACTTTAGCCAATATGGTTTCCATATTGGAAGTCCCCGCACTGCTGGTAGCTTTGTCACGATTCCCAGGTGGTACATACAATCCACCTCTCTCATCCTTGCTCCTCCAATCACCTTCCTCTCGATTCTTATAACCCAGCTTTTCATAGTAATTGTTCTGACCTTGGTTTCCTTGGCCATAAGCCTGGAAACCCCCTAAGTAATTAGCTTATTCATCATATTCTTCCTCAGTTGCTCTCCCATGTGCACCTACAACTTTAACCTTCTCAATTCCACCTGCCAACAAATATTTCATTAGCAAGTCCATTTGTGTCTTCAAGTGGGCCATATATTAATCCCGCTCTTCCTCTTATTGACGCTGCTCAGCTGACATACTCATAGCATAAGTACTAGCGGCCACTTCTGAATCTCGGGTGTGCCAGGCTCTGTTTGATTTGATGAGCCGGTCCAGAATATTAGTGGCCTCAATGAAAGTGAGCCCCATGAATGTTCCTCCTGCTGCATTATCAAGCGTCGACCTGGTAGCCAAATTTAGCAATCTATAAAATATCTGCATCAAAAACCCATCTGTCAGCTGGTGGTCCGGGAATTAGGTCAACATCTTTTTAAACCTCAACCAGATTTCATGCAGGGCCTCGTGCGGTTGCTGTCGAAAATTATTAATCTCGTCCCTCAACTGTAACATTCTGGAGTGAGGAAAGAACCTTTCTAGGAAAGCTCTTTTCAACTCACCCCAGGTTGTTATAGAATCCAGAGTTAGCTCAGGCAACCATAGTGTTGCCTCATCAGACAGAGACAACGGGAACAACCTTAGCCTGATAGCAATTTGACTCACACCCGGCAGTTCAAATTATTTACAGATGCCTACAAAATTCATCAGATGCCTGTTAGGGTCATCACCAGCTACACCTCTAAAAAGCCCCTTCAGATTTAACAAATGGATCATTGTGCTGGTGATATTAAACTTAGCGCCCAACGCTAATGGAGGAAGAACAATGGCCCCCGTAGCACCAACTCCATCTAAGTCAAGGTCATCATCATCATCCAAAGCAACTTGCCTTGGTTGTTGTCGACCTCTACCTCTCTGTTGTGGCCTTTGCTTGGCAGGAGCAAGATTACCAACATTATCCAATGCTCTACCATCATCCACTGTAGTCTCATCATCCAACGCAACATCATCCTCAATATCATCAGCATTCAAGTGATGTTGGGCCTGCTGAGCTGCAGCAAGTCTTGCTTCCTCTTGTTTCTGTGCATTCATGTTTTGCCTTAAAGTTCTAGCAAGCTCGGGGTCGTAGGGTAATATTGGTTCACCCGAGCATCGGGTACTTGGAATGCACAACTCTGTACCCTGTAATAATAAAAAACAACAAATAAAAGTAAATCAGGAAAGTATGACTAAGAGTCAACTAAACACACCAGACTTAATGAACAACCGTATTCCCCAGCAACGGTGCCAAAATTTGATACGCCCAAATTACACCTCAATTAAGAAGCGTAAGCGGTCGTTGTCAAATATAGAACCCAACAAAGGTTGGGGTCGATCCCACAGGAAATAAGGTGCAAATTAAGTCGTTAGTGACTTAGATGACTAATAATCAATAGTTTTCGGTAAATGAGGGGGTTGCATTGATCAATCTTTGCGAGTAAAATTCAGTAGAAGAGGTGAACTAGGGATGTGTTCACCATGGCTCAATCAACAACCTCAGGCTAGAGTTCAACGAGGTTCCTTTCATATTCCTAATATGGACTAATTGAAATGGTTCTTACGTCTAAATGTTTCGCAACCAAATAGACGCATTATCTTTTTAATTCTCTCAAACTTGAAAAGATTATAATTACAAAACTCAATTTATACCCCAAGTGGATTAACTTCGCTAAAGCGTCAATCATTAAACAGGAGATAGTAGTCCCGAATCCTTGTTGTTAATTCAATTTTCTGGGTTTTAATTCCTTTGTTCAAGCAAATCAAACCTAGACTTGTTCTAATGTTTGCAACCATTAGAAAACGATAAAAATATAAGATTAACAATGTACTATGCAATATATATTGAACCCAATATCACCTGAATCCCTAGATCATTGCTATGTCATGCTCCCACAACCCTAGTTGTGGGAAATTAGCTACTCATGCTAATAAACAAAGTGAAGATAATGGTATTCATAATAAGGTAAAGAAGCTTACAAATAGTACGAAAATCCCTTCACTTTATCTAAGAACAATTAGCAAAAATTCCCAGAACAATGGAGGAAGAAGAAGAAAACGTGTTGTGTCGTGTTTTTCTTCTCCAAAGTCATCCAAAAACATTAGCCAAAGTGTCGAATAATGAATGATAAAATAACCCTAACACTGAGTATTTATAGTAGTCTAGAAAATAAAGTCCAAAAATAGAATTTCGGTGTCCCGCTTCAAGTTGACGGGTCGCTTGACAAACCGTCAGCCTTGTGACGACTTGTCACTTGAGCCGTCACAACTAAACAGTGAGCTGGATATTCTGCTTCAGGTTGAAGGTTTCTACGTAAACCGCATTAGGAAAATGAGTTTTATGTACAAATTGTCATGATGTGTAAATCGCATATCCCAAATATATTTTATGTACAATAGTTCTGTCTCATCTTGACGGTTCACTGTGATGACTCGTCATGGCAGTCATCATGGATAAACAGTGAACTGGAGCTTCAGTCTTGGTGTGGTGGCTGGTTGTGACGACTCCCCATGGGCTTGGTGAATCATCATGGGAGTCGTCATGGCTAAACAGTGGGTTGCTTTACTTTGGTGGTTCGCATGGTGATTCACCATGTCAGTAGTGGCTCTTCAGGTGAGTCACCACCCTTAACCAGTGGGTTGTTTAAATTTGGTGGCTCACTTGGTGGTTCTTCACACTCGTGGTGACTCGTCAGGTGAGTCACCACACCTAACAGTACGCCCATTTTAAGTGTAAAATCTCGAGTCATTCCATTTTCGTTCAAGTTTCTGCAATTATAACACAAATACCATCTAAAACAACAACGGTTGCTTGAAAACTCACGGTTATTCTTAGTTTAAGGAGCCAAATGTGTCGTAGAATGACGGCACATCAATATTCACCAACCAATTTTAAAACAACAAGATCTACTTAGCTTATTTTCATATTATGACACCCCTACTAAGGTTAACACATAATTACTGGTGGATTTTGAGATTCACTTTACATCATTGTATCTCTTTAGTACAATAAATATTAGTTCACTATAAAACCTTATCATAAGTTGCTTCTTATCAAAATAATACACCAAGAGAAGAAATAACCACCAATATTTTTTGTTTTCAATTATTTTTTTTGTTTAATCACCATTTTCCAAACACCAAGAACATGAGAAATATTATCACACTTCAAAAAAAAAAAAAACTTCAAGAACTTAACAATTTTTTTAACTATGATGTTGTGTTCAATCACACCACTATTAACAACAAAATTTTATGCAACACTATTGTTAGCATATTCAACAAACATATAATCATATATTTAGAACATATTTATTTCTCTTAGGATTAAATAACATACAAGTAACATAACCTTAGCAAGATACTCCTACACTTTAAAATATTGCAGTCTAAGGGGATAAAATTTTCACAATTTATAAAAAAACAAAAAAATCTCATAATACATTTCATCCAAGTTAATTGTATAACTTTACCCAAATAATTATGTGTAATTATCACACTATGTCCTTATCAATAAAAAAATATCTCTTAAACCATCTTAAAATAACAATAAATATTATTCTTAACCACATCTCTTTAGGTATAAAATTGAACACCACAAATAAAACTTGTATTTCTTTATATCTCATAATACAATTCAAAATTAATATGAGATAATTCTAATCAATCAAATACTCTAAAAATACAAGTATTTAATTTAAACACGAACGCTTAAGGTTACAACTTATTAAATCCTTTTCTTTTCATTCAAGACTTGAGAGGTTCTTTTGTTCTAATCTTCTCTAATTTCTCTAGTTAAAATTTGTTATGCAACTCTTACAAACTAGTATAAAATTGACTTCATTCTTTATAGGATAAAAGGGTCAAATTTACTCCTAATCTATGTGAAATTGAATAGATTTGCCTCCATTAATAATTGGAGTCAAATAAGATCTAGTTATTACTGAAAATTGTTTAAATTTGCTTTTATTTTCAAACGACAAAAGCTTAGCATCCAATGAGGTCACGTGTCCCATAATTAAGAATTATTTTTTTAAAATAGAGGAAAATTTAAGCCTTTCACATTATTCAAGGGTAAAATTTAACCCTTCTCCCTAATTTTGAGTTTTAAACTTTTTTTATTCCTCTTTTATCTCCCATTCTCTGCATGGAGTCCTATCTAAGAAATTATAACTGAATTCATACAATAATAGAATCAATTACTGCCACTATCTCTATCACCAATAACCATTTCTTCTTCCTTGTCGCTCCCCACTATAATTGTCACCTTCCATCTCCATCTTCTCTTCCATTTCCTTTATCTTTCTCTCTCCCTTATATTCCACCATCACCTCCACCACCATGAGAGAATACACTTAATAACCTGAAAAAATATAACATATAACACTGTTTAAATGTAAATATAGAATCGCATAGGAGTCAACAAAAGAAGGAACGAAGAAAAGGGTGATTAGAGGTAAAGATAGTGGCAGAGAGAAAAAAAGGAGGAATAAAAGAAATTAAAAAATTAAAATTAGAGAGAAGAGTCATATTTTCTCCTCAACTAGGAGAAATGTTCAAACTTATCCTCTAATTTTAAGAAATAATTCTTAATTACGGGACACGTAATATCACTAACTGCTAAATTTAACCCATTTTAGTAATAATGATGTAACAACTCCTACAGTAATTTTTGAATTTTTATGCATTTTGACCATTTTACCCCTTCTTGTAGTTGCATTATGATATTTGTAGTTTATGGGAGTGGGTAACACAATTCCCCAGGTGTTTAGTTGGGTTTTATGTGAGTTTTTTAATTTATAAGATTTTTAAGTTGGTATGGTTAACTTTGATAAATATTTGGAAATTTAGATGTCATATGAGAATCCTGTCAGTTCTATTAGCTCTGAAATACCATTTTTAGGGTAGTAACATTGTTGGTTCAGGTCCCACGGTATTCGAATGCGTTTTAGGTAGTTGGCTGAAAAGTTGAAAGTTTTAGCATAGAGTTGACTTTAGTCAACATTCATTGATAACAATCTTCGTTTCTGAATCTGATGATTTTATTAAGTCCAAAATATCAATTTTGATCTAGTAGCATAGTTGATTTATATTGTCGGGATATTGAATGAATTATGAGAGTCCTTTCGGAGAATTTTTGATTGAGATTGGTTGTTGCCGCAACAACTGTTGGTGCAACTCAATTTCTTATTCGTGTTCGCGAAGAGGGCATCGCGTTCACAAAGAGGAAAGATAGTTTGTCTTCGTGTTTGCGAAAGGTTATTGGTTCGAGTGTGGGTGGGGTAATTTTTCTTCATCGCAAACACAATCAGACGCTATGGGTTCGGGTCAGGCGTCATCACAAATGTGATGAGTGTCCCGCATTCTCGAAGAAGGGGCATTTGGATAGATTTAAAATGTTTTCCTTAGAACTACAAAACCCCAATTCAATTCTAAAGCTTTGGAACTCATTTTGGAGAAGATCAAAAAGGGATTTTTGAGATTTCATCATCGGTTAAGTTTTTTATACCATTTTTATATATTTTTCATTAATTATTTCATGATTTCACCTTCAAATCATGGTTTTTCAATTTAGAAATTTGGGAATTTTTTTTGGTAAAGTTAAAGAATGGTAATTTATTGATTTCAAGCTCGACTAACTCTATTTTCAATCAAATTTTATATTTGTACTCCTTAAGCATTGGGTAAATTGATTTTTAAATAAAATTCTAGTTTTGCCCTTGTGGGCTCGAGATTGACTTTTGAGTTAACTTTTTAGACCCGAATTAAAACCTTAGCAATATGTATATTGTTGGACTCGTTTTTATGTTTGGAACCTGATTTTTTTGATAAATTAATTTTATTTGGAAGCTATTTAAAAAAGAAAAGGTGCAAGTGTGATCAAGTAGAGACTTTTGGGTCAATTTTGAGGTAGGTTATGGCTTAACTTTCTCCAGACTTCGCTTGTATGAAAATTTATCATGTAAAATATATTATGGATTGGGTGAAATTATGGATTTGAGGACTAATTAAGATGAAATATTATCGTGACGCTCAAATTGGGGCTTACATTATGTTGGGTGACAAAGAACTTAGATTCTTAAATTGATATAGAGGCTTGTAGCCTAGGTTCACGAATTAGTTGTGATTATGAGATTTTAGACATATCAGTTGTGTTTGATTTACTTTTATTTTTGTATTCATGCATATTTATTCATCTCATGATACATGAAAATAATGGATTTAAAGGAAATAGTTTGAAAAAAATGATTTGAAATAAAATAAATAATTTTAGTACTGGTTTGAGTCTGAGTTGTAAGTACTGATTATTAGTCTCAGTTTGCGTCTGAGTCATTGATATTGATTTTAATTCTGGTTTGATCTGGGAATGATACTTGGAGGTTTTGGTTCGAGTCTGGGCATGATATATGGATCTCGCGAATCCCCCATGGGTCTCACCTTTGCAGCAAATTGCTTGAGGGGGTATATATCAGTTGGCATTGGCCATTATATTTCATTTATATTATTGCATTGCATTATTATTTAAATTATCATTGTGATTAAGATATATCGTATTATCATAATATTGAACTGCATGGACTTTTTTGCGTGCAGGATTATTTTAGTATTCTTTACTCATTGTAGTATCTGTTTAAGCTAAGTCGGCCTATGATGCCTACTGAGTACAAGTGGAACATACTCACTCCTACTTTTCTGCATCCTTTTAATGCAGATCCTGATACTAGTAGACCCCCTGGCTGAGTTCTTGCTTGCAATTGCTATTCGAAGCTATAGTGAGCTCCTGCCTCAAAGATTGACCCAGTTTCATCTATTATTTACTTCTTTTCTATTTTACTTCCTAGACATCGTTGGATTCTTCAATTTTGATATTGTATTAGAGTCTTTCTTGTACTTATGACTTCTGAGTCTTGAGAATTGATGGTTTATCTTATCCAGTACTTGTATGTGATGTTTTGAGATGTCATCTTTACTTAATGCATTTGGATCCTTATTTATTATTTATATTTTATTTATTGTATATGTTGAGTTTGATTTACCTACCGTGGTTGGATTGGGATGGGTGATATCACAACTCGAGTGATTTTGGATCATGATAAGTTGCTATCAGAGTGCTAGGTTCACAAGTCTCATGAGTACAAGAGAAAGTGTCTAGTAAAGTCTCGTGGATCGGTACGATAACATCCATATCTATCTTTGGAGGCTATGGACATTCTTAGGAAAATTCTACTATTTGACTCCTTAATCGTGTGACTTATTCACTCCTTGAATTCTAAACTTGTATTTTATTCTCTCAATAGATGGTGAGAACGAGGTCAGATGCTACTGATGATGGTGCACATGCACTCGCTACTGGGGCTCTAGTTAGGAGTTGAGGTAGCGGTCAAGGCTATGGTAAAGGTAGAGCACGAGGTGCAACACCAGCTAAAGGACCTGTCAGAGTGACATTTGTTAAACCAGAGATTGAGTATGAGGATGTGGCTTATCAGCGAGAGGGAGTGGGGCTAGCTCAAGTCCCATAGGGTTTTATAGCCACCTTAATGTTGTAGGATACTATGGTTTGGATTTTGAGTTTCTTGGAGTGTATCGCTCAGTCAAGAGCTCTACCTGTCACTCATGATTGATCACATACTAGGGATAGGGTTCAGCCTCCTGAGAGGGTATTGATTTAGGGTTTTCAAACTCCTAGGGCACAATCTGCTGGTGTTGTGGCCTAATGCATTGATGCTTTGCTAGTCAGATTTATTGCTCTACTGGTTGTGGCTAGGACGATGATAATAGTTGAGGAGCATAAAATGTTTAATTGATATGTGAGATTAGGTCCTCCCTAGTTTACTGGTGCACTCGGGAAGGATGGTTATGAGTTCTTGGTCAGTTGTCAGGAGAGGTTGCATAATCTTGGGTTGATTGAGTCTCATGGTGTGGATTACACTACCTTTTAGATGCTAGGGGAAGCAAAGAAGTGGTGAAGATCGTATCTTAGTTGTAGACCATTTGATTCACCTCCTATGACATGGACACAAGTCTCTGAGGATTTTCTTGGAAAGTACGTGCCTCACAGCTTGTGGGGGAGTTTAAGAGATGAATTTGATAGCTTAGAGTAGAGTACCATGACAATTACTAAGTACGAGATGAGGTTCCATGCCCTTTCTAGGCATACCTTGATGAGTATTCTGTTATAGGAGGAGTAGGTCAGGAAGTTTGTGAAGGAATTGATTATTCCACTACATCTAGTTACATCACAGTTAGTGACTACTAGAGGCACCTTTCAGTAGATAGTAGATCATTCTAGGAGTATTGAGGGTATTTATAGCGATGCCTATGAAAGTGATGGCAAGAGAGCTCATAGTCAGAGTGGTTTCAGTGGTTCATCATCTTGGGGGCAGAGACTTCTCAGGTAGGGGTTATCATTATTAGCCTAGTAGGAAAGTTCAGGCAACATTGCAGATTTTTGATGTTGATCATTATGGGTCGAGTGTTCCGAGTGGTCAGAGTTTGGGTCAGATATCCAGAGGTTCTCATTCTGGGTTTGCAAGTTGCGGCAGGCGATCTAGTTCATTTGGGACATCTCATCAACCTGCTATAACTAGTAGATATTTTGATTGTGGAGAGTTTGACCATTATGCTCGAGAGTGCCATAGGCATGGGAAGAATCGTCCATAGTAGGGTTATCCGATAAAGACTTACAGGGCACAGGCACCACTGACTAGGGGAGGTGCCCAAAGTGGTAGACGTGGTTCTCAAAGTATCAGGGGTGGAGCCCAGATGGCTCATAGAGGTGGTTGTGGAGTTACTCTGTCTAAGGGTAGATGTGGCCAGTGTTATGCATTCCTAGGTAAACCCAAGGCAGAGTCCTCTGATGCGGTTATTAAAGGTATCGTCCCAGTTTTCCATTGGCCTGCTTCAGTACTATTTGACCCCGACTCTACTTATTTGTATGTGTTTGTGTATTTTGCTTTGAGTATTGATATGATGTGTGAGTCCCCTATGCTTATTTGTGTTGCCGCGCTGGTAGGTGATTCTTTAGTGGTGGATTGGGTGTACCGATCTTGTGTTTTGAATTTTTTGGGGTATGATACTTGAGCAGATTTGATTATTCTAGATATGGGAGATTTTGATATTATTTTGGGTATGGATTGGCTCTCTCTGTACCATGCTATTATGGATTGTCGTTCCAAGAGAGCTATTTTAGTTATGCCAGGTGTATCGAGGCTGGAATGAAAGGGTACTCAGGGTTCATATCCTAAGAGCGTTATTTCCTTCATTCGGGCTTAACGAATGACCCAGAAAAAATCTGCAGTGAGGCTTTGAATTTGTTTGATGATCCCCATTACTGGAGAATGGGTGTCTTTCTTACTTGGCTTATGTGCATAATACTAGTGCTGACATTCCATCTTTAGAGTAAGTAATGGTAGTTAGGGAGTTCATGGATGTGTTCCCTACAAATCTTCCATGTGTTCCTCCTGATAGGAACATTGATTTTGCTATTGACTTGGAGCCGGGCACTAATTCCATTTCCGTTCCTCCTTATAGGATGGCTCCGATGGAGTTGAAGGACCAACTTCAAGATTTGTAGAATAAGGGTTTCATTAGACCCAGTGGTTTATCTTGGGGTGCTCTGGTTTTTTTTGTGAAAAAGAAGGATGGGTCTATGCGTATATGTATCGATTATTGGCAGTTGAACAAGGTGGCCATCAAGAATAAGTATCCTCTTCTACACATTGATAATTTGTTTGATCAACTTCAGGGTACTTTGGTGTTTACAAAGATTGGTTTGAGGTCGGGGTACCATCAACTGAGGATTAAGGCTTCGAATATCCCTAAGACGGCTTTTAGGATCCGATATGACTATTATGAGTTTTTGGTTATGTAATTTGGGTGGACTAACACCTCGGCGGTATTTATGGAGTTGATGAATGAGATATTTTGGCCTTATATCGATTCCTTTGTGATTGTGTTCATCGATGATATCTTGGTGTATTCCAAGAGTGAGGCAAATCATGTGAAGCATTTGAGGATTGTGCTCAAGATGTTGAGGGATGAGAATTTGTATGCTAAGTTCTTGAAGTGTGAGTTTTGAATTAGTTCTGTGGCATTTTTGGGACATGTTATGTCTAAGGATGATATTATGGTCGATTCGGCCGAGATTGAGGCAGTTCAAAATTGGACTAGGCCTACTTCACCTACTGAGATTAGGAGTTTTGTTGGTTTAGCTGCCTACTATAGACAGTTCGTGAAATGTTTCTCTTCTACTACGGCTCCTTTGACCAAGTTGACTCAGAAGAATGTTGTTTTTCAGTGATCCGATGAGTGTGAGGAGAGCCTCCAAAAGCTCAAGACTTTGTTGACTTCAGCACCTATCTTGATCTTACTTGTGAAAAATGAAGGTTTTATGGTGTATTGGTGATGCTTCGGGACTTGGTCTTGGTGGTGTGTTGATGCAGAAAGAAAAGGTGATAGCTTATGCTTCGAAGCAGTTGAAGACCCATGAGAAAAACTACCCCACTTATGATTTGGAGTTGGCAGAAGTTGTGGTGGCATTACTTGTATGGAGTTTATTGCAAGGTGTACACCAATCATCATGTATCATTCGGGACAAGGGATTGATTTGTGAAGCTAAGGAAGCGATTCTTGATCCGAACGGTATTTTGAAGATCAAGGGTCAAATTTGTGTTCCTAGAGTTGGAGACTTGATTAGATTGATCATAAAAGAGGCTCATAGTTCGAGGTATTCTATCCATTCGGATGCAGCCAAGATGTATCATGACCTAAAAAAATATTATTGGTGGTTCAAGTTGAAGAGAGACATTGTGGAGTTCGTGGCCAAGTGATTGAATTATCAGCAAGTGAAGTATAAACACCAGAGATCGAGTGGTATGACTTAGAGGATTCCTATACCTGAGTGGAAGTGGGAGCGTATCACTACGAACTTCGTAGTTGGATTGGCTCAGACCTTGGGGAAGTTTGATTCCATTTGGGTAATTGTGGATACATTGACCAAGTTGGCTCATTTCATTCCGGTGAAGATGACCTATAATGCAGGAAAGTTAGCAAAGATCTACAGTCGAGAGATAGTCCATTTGCATGGTGTACCCATTTTATCATTTCAGATAGGGGTACTCAGTTCACCTTGCACTTTTGAATTTCTACGCAGCGAGAGTTTGGTACTCAGTTAGAGATGAGTACAACTTTTTAGCCATATACAGAAGGTCAATCGGATGGGACTACTGAGATTTTGGAGGATATGCTTTAAGCTTCTGTGATTGATGTTGGTGGTCATTGGGACCAGTTCTTTCCTTTGGTAGAGTTTGCCTACTACAACAATTACCATTCCAGCATTCAGATGACACCATTTGAGGTTTTGTATGGGTGAAAGTGTAGGTCTCCAGTTGGTTGGTTTGATTCCTTCAAGGTTAGGCCTTGGAGTACAAATCTATTGCAGAATTTGATGGATAGGGTAAAGTTGAGTTAGGACCGACTAGTAACAACCCAGAGTAGACAAAAGAGTTATATTGATAGGAGGGTACGTGATTTGGAGTTCATAGTTGGTGAGCGAGTCTTGTTGAAAGTATCACCCGTGAAGGGTGTGATGAGGTTTGGGAAGAAGGACAAGTTTAGCCTGAGGTTTATTGACCCTTTGAGATCCTTTGGCGTATTGGAGAAGTGGCCTATGATTTGGCTTTGCCTCCGAGTCTTTCAGCTGTGCATCTAGTTTGTCATGTCTCGATATTAAAGTAGTACCACTTCGATGGTTCTCATGTGATTCAGTGGGACTCAGTGGATTTGGATTAGAATTTGACTTTTGAGGAGGAGCCTATAGCTATTTTGGATAGGCAGACTAGGAAGTTGAGGTTCAATATTGATTTAGTGAAGGTTCAATGGAAGCATCGTCCAATTGAGGAGGCTACATAGGAGATAGAGTTAGACATGCGAAACAGATATCTCCAGCTTTTCAACGGTTCAGGTACTTTCCTTACTCTTACGTTCGAGGAAGAACATGTATTTTAGTGGTAGATAATGTAATAACCCTTACAAAAAAGGTTGAAAAGTCTACTGTTTGAAATAGAGTAAAACAACCCAAAATCCCAGGAGCTAATCCAAAATCACCTACTCGATTGACAAGCATAGCTTTTATAGCTGCTTTATCTGCCTGAAGTCGTGTAAACCAGAAATGAATTAACAAATATGAAGCAAGACCTACTCCCTCAGGATCTGGTAATCTAAGCCTTGCTTCTTCTGGTCGGCTCGTATTAGCCTGTGCTTTATTACAGGTAGTCATTCCCCCGTTCGCGTTTGAAGTAGATTCTTCTTTTGATCAATTCCCAAACTGTTTTTCGAGCTTCTTCCAAAGCATAGGGCTTTCTGGATGTAGATGATGATATCTATAGAGATGGATCTTCTATATATCGTAGAATGAAGTAGACCAAGGAAGGAAAGTCTCAGATCTATGTAGTTCTCGACCTCTTTTTATACAGACCCCCCATCTTTGAATTTCTTTATCTATATGAAACCAAATGGGCGAGTCTTTATTATTGATTGGGGCCCTGAACTCAATGAGATATTTCAGTTATGCTGGACTCTCTCCTACAGCCTCCTTCTCAGGTCTCGGTTTCTGTGCGGCATGAACCCACTGATCAGTTGGTGGGACAGTAGACGGTGTTTGAAATAACCATTGTTTGCTATTCAATCGAAATTTTACAGTAATTTTTGGATTTGTATGTGTTCTGACTATTTTACCCCTCTTCGTAGTTACATTATGATATTTGTAATTTGCGGGAGTGGTGGCATGGTTCTCGAGGTATTTGGTTGGGTTTTATGTGAGTTTTTCATTTTGAAAGGTTTTGAAGTTGATATGATTGACTTTGATCAACATTTAAAGATTTAGATATCGTATGAGAATTTCATCAGTTTTGTTAGCTCTGGAATGCTATTTTTAGGCTAGTAGCACTGTTGGTTCGGGTCTTGAAGTGTTCGAATGCATTATGTATAGTTGGTTGGGAAGTTGAAAGTTTTGACCTAGAATTAACTTTCATCAACATTTGTCGATAACGACCTCCGTTGGTAAATCTGAAGATTCCATTAAGTCCATAATATTAATTTAAGTCTAGTAGCATAGTTGATCTATGTTCTCGGGATTCTGAACAAATTTTGAGGATCCTTTCGGAGAATTTTTGGTTGAGATTGGTTGCTGGTGCAGCTAAATTCCTTTTTCTCATTTGCGAGGAGGGCGTCGTGTTTGCAAAGATGGAAGATGGCTGGCCTTCGCGTTCGCGGTGGGAAGGTCCGCATTCAAAAAGGGTTATTTGTCCGGGTCCGGGCAAGGCAATTTTTCTTCATCACGAATGCGATTGGACCATCGCAAATGCAATGGGTGCGGGTCAGGTGTAATCGCAAACACGATGGGGGTTTCGCATTCGCGAAGAAAGGGAACCTAAACAGATTTAAAATGTTCTTGTTCGAACTCCAAACCCCATAACTCAATTTTAAAGCCTTAAAACTCATTATGGGGAAGATCAAAAAGGAATTTTTGAGATTTCATCATCGAGTAAGTTTCTTATATTATTTTTACACATTCTCTAATAATTATTTCATGATTTCACCTTTAAATCTTAATTTTTCAACTTAGAAATTTGGGTGATTTTCGGTAAAGTTAAAGAATGATAATTTATTAATTTGAAGCTCGATTTTAACTCTGTTTTCAATGAGATTTCATATTTGAACTCCTTAAGCTTTGAGTAAATTAATTTTTTAAATAAAATTCTAATTTTGCCATTGTAGGCTTGGGGTTGACCTTTTGGACTCAGATTATAATCTTAGCAATATGGATATCGTTGGACTCGTCTTTACGCATAGAACCTGTTTTTTTGATAGATTGGTTGCGTTTGGAAGCTATTAGAAAAGGGAAAGCTCAAATGTGATCAAGTAGAGACTTGTGGGTCGGCTTCAAGGTAGGTGATGGCTTAACTTTTTCCAGACTTTGCTTGTGTGAGAACTTATCGGGTAAAGCATGCTATGAGTTTGGTGAAATTGTGGATTTAAATACTAATTGAGATGAAATATCATCGTGATGCCCAAATTGAGGCTTATATTGTGTTGGGTGACAAGGAACTTTGATTCTTGGCTTGATATTGAGGCTTGTAGCTTATGTTCACAAATTAGTTGTGATTATGAGATTCTGGACATATCTGTTGTGTTTGGTTTACTTTTATTTTCGTATTCATGCATATTCATTCATCTCATGGTACGCGAAAATAATGGATTTGAAGGAAATGGTTTGAAAAGAACGATTTGAAATAAAACAAATAATTTTAGTCCCGGTTCGAGTTCGGGTCATTAGTACTGATTATTAGTCTCGGTTCGAGTCTGAGTCATTAATATTGATTTTAGTCTGGTTCGAGTCCGGACATAATACTTGGAAGTTCCAGTTTGATTCTAGGCATGATATATGGATCTCGCTGATCACCCATGGATCCCACCTTTGCAGCAAATCCCTGAAGGAGGTGTATATCGTTAGGCATTGGCCATTGCATTTCATCCCACATCATTGCATTGCATTATCATTTGGATTGTTGTTGTGATTGAGATATATCGTGTTATCATTGATATTGAACTGCTGAAACTTTTCTTCGTGCAGGGTTATTTTAGTATTCTTTACTCGTTATAGTATCTACTTAAGCTAAGTCGGCCTATGATGCCTACTGAGTACAAGTGGAACGTATTCACTCCTACTTTTCTGCATTCTTTTGATGCAGATCCTAGTACTAGCGGACCCTGTGGCTAAGTTCGTGCTTGCGATTTTTATTCGAAGCTGTGGTGAGCTCCTGCTTTAGAGATTAACCCAGCTTCATCTATTATTTACTTCCTGTCTATTTTACTTCCTAGACAACATTGGATTGTTCAATTCTGACATTGTATTAGAGTCGCTCTTGTACTTATGACTTCTAAGTCTTGAGGATTGATGGTTTATCTTATCCAGTACTTGTGTGTGATGTTTTGAGACGTCATCTTTATTTGACGCGTTTGGATCCTTATTTATTGCCTATATTTCGTTTATTGTGTTCGTCGAGTTTGATTTACCCACCGTGGTTGAATTGGGATAGGTTCCATTACAACCTGAGTGATTTTAAATTGTGACAAATGAAAACATACTTGATCTCAATTATTAACGAAGTAGAAATTTATTCCATTTTACATCATTTAGAGCAAATTTGACCCTTTACCCTTGGTTATATGTTTGATCAAAAAACTTTTTGGATAAATAAAAAGTTACTCCTATGAAACAAAGAAATGACAAAGTTTCACAATTTTGAATAATTTTATCCTTCCTTTTTTTTTTTTGAGGGGCAAATTATGTAAAAAAGGAAAAAAATAGACAAGAAAACACGAAAGAAGATCAAGAGAAATCTCACTAGCTACATTAATTGACTAGCTTGTAATCCCCTCTCCACCTCCACTTCCCTGCCCCAATTTTAGGAAAAAAAGGAAGAAGAAAACCAAAAATTTACAAATAGAAAGATCCAGTGACCAAGGAAGCATGAAATGGGTAGAATAGAAGTATAATAAACTCCTTGTTCATCAATCCCATAAGATGATGATCCAAAGGAAGCCCAAAACCTTTTAAGTTGTGAAGGAAACGAACCGTGTTTCCATTGGTTGTTCATCTTTCCGATGGAGAATATGAAGTTAAATTCATCAAAGCTACCCCAAAAAATCCACCCCTCTAATGATCCATCTGAATTCAACCCTCTTTCCTATTCCCTCGAAAAGTTTCGCCTCTACGAAACACGTGCCGTACGTTACATTTTCACTTCCTTTTGTCTTCATTTTTTTCTTTTTGAGTAAAACCCAATTTATTTTATAGTTCCAATGTTTTTTGATTGATTGGTGTTTGCAGAGGTTTTATTTAATAGGGAGTGATAGGAATAAGCAGTTCTTCAGAGTGCTAAAGATTGATAGAATGGAGCCTTCAGATCTTAACATAAGTGAAGACCCAGTTGTGTATCCTCCTCAGGAAGTTAAAAGCTTACTTCAACGGATTGCTGAAGGAAATAGAGCTACTGGGGGTTTGAATTTTGTTGCTAAAGTTTATGGCATTGCTGGTTTGTCTTTCTTTCAACTCTCTTGCATCTTATAGTTTCTACTGGAAATTTTGGGCTAACTCATGGATTTGTTTAGGCTGCATTAAATTCTTGGAGTCATATTATCTTGTATTGGTGACAAAAAGGCGCCAAATTGGATGTATATGTGGTCATGCCATATATAGTATAGACGAGAGCCAAATTATTACAATACCTCATGTCTCCGTCCAAGCTGATGTTGCTCATTCCAAAACTGAGTTAAGGTAAGTTGTTTATTTGGTTGAATCTTTGGAATAAGAAGCATTGCTGCATACTGTTTATATGTCTTTTGCGCTAGTGATACGATTTCCTTTCGTTTAGTGGCTTAATGGTAAATGTTGAAACTTTTTTAAGTATACTCGGAGGGGTTGCGTTAAGGTGCTGTTCCTTTCTTGGATATTTTGATTTACTGGCCATTTCAAATCCAGCCGTAACATATCTATTTGGGTTTCAATTGTGATAATCTTATTCACTATATAGCCACAAGAAGTCCATGAAGGACCATGCTCTTTATGGAGTCCATGAAGTCCATCATAGTATCCATATCATCATTGTTCATCCTACACAAAAATGTCAAAAAAATATAAATACATATACTTTGTACTGTGCACAGCCTTCAATTTACCCCCAGAGCATCTGGGATTGCATGGCCTCAAGTTTACCCTAAAAATAATAATCTATGATTGGTTAGTTCCACTATTCCATATTATGCTTGCAGGATGAGTTCTCCAAAAAGTTTACCTTCGTTGTTGATCTTTTGCCCTTTTCAGCTTTCAAAACCATCCTTCACTTATTGTAGCATAACTTACTGAACTACAAATAAGTTCAAGAATAAGCACCACATCTGCTAGGTCAAGAAAATTTCCATTGCTATGTTCCTTTTAGAGATAAATTTTCCTTAAAAACAATGATGGTAAAGCAGTAGGCCACTGTTGTATCCCATATGAAGATGCTTGATCAACACCGAGTTTAAGATGCTGGTTTGGCTTATGTATTATATTAGTGGTAATGGAAGAAAAACATTAAAATAGTGAATTGGAAGTTAGTTTGAAAAAGAGTTTCATTAGTTAAATGAATTTGAATATTTGAAAGTTGTAAATACTTTTTTGCCTTCTCAAAAATAAAAATAAAATAAAATTGTATAGAATAATATTATTGCTTATATAGTGTTAAATGTTTGGAGTGTCCAAGATAGAAAGAGTATCATGTATGTTTTTAAGGAGAGTAATTCACTAGTCATTTTTCTCCTGTTTCCTTTTTTGAAATCTTCATATTTCTATTTGGTATCTGATCCTAGTTTAGTGTTTTAAGATGAATACCTTTGCGTCTGATACGATTATGAAGAAATCATCATTGCTTTGTGTGGATTTATTTTCACTCAACTTGAATTTTATTATGTTTATTTGCTCAAATTTTGTGCCCTCTGTTTGATTTAATGAACAAACTTTTGGCCCTTAGATTGTTTCTTGGCTGACTAAAGTTTCAACAATTGCAGGTACAAGAAGCTTTTGTCCAGTGTTGACTTGACAAAAGATTTTTTCTACAGTTACACCTATCCTATAATGCGAAGCTTGCAGAAGAATGTCTTGTCTATGGGTGAGGATGGGATGCCGTATGACAATATTTTTGTCTGGAATAGTTATCTAACACATACAATTCGATCAAGATGCAAGAACACAATGTGGACAATTGCTTTAGTTCATGGGCACTTTAAGCAGGTGTTTGCTTACTTTTTTGTTACATTTTTTTGATAACCGAGAAATCCTCGAGGGCTGGTGGTGCACGGTTTGGAATTCGGTACATAATGGGCTGCTTCTCTACCTTCTCCACTTAAATACTAGTCTTTTGTCTGAGGCAGGGTTCGAACACGTCACGTGCACCTAACCACACATCATGTGTTGCGCTCTCGCCACAGACCAAAGCCCAGGGGAAAACATTACGACTTACTTTTCCATTATGTATGTTGTTTTTAGCTGCTGATACCTCTAGTTACAAGCATATTGGATTTAGTTTCTCAAGCTTAAAATTGCCATACTGATACCTCTGGTTACAAGCACTTTGGATTCAGTACTCAATCTTAAAATAGCCGTATTCTCTAATCCTCCTGCTTGTTGCTGCATCGTTTTTTTTTCTTCATGATTTTCCTATGCGATCTTGCTGTAGTTTCTTGTTTGCAGGGCACATAAGTTGGTCCTTTTTAAAGGACAAATTAGCATGTTTCATCTTTTTGTATATCTCGTACAATGTACATGGATAAAAGCTGCTTCAAATTAATTGATACGGAAATGAGAATCAAAGATTGTATCATAGATACTAAATATTTTTCCTTGCATCTGATTCGGAGATAGCTCATTATAATTACAGTACAGGGGTTGTACCTAATAGTGCGGCCTAGTGGTCAATGAAGTGGGTTGAGAACCATGAGGTCTCAAGTTTAAATCCCAACCAAAGCCTTGGTGGATAGAGTTACTTGGTACCTGAGTTACCTGGTACTTGTGTTGTTGGGAAGTAGCAGACATGTCTTGGAATTAGTCAGGGTGCGCAAGCTGGTGATTATAATAAAATAAAATTACAGTGACATGGGTCAACTTGTGTAATCCCCTCTTAATTACTATCGTATAAAAATAACCAGTGATTATATTTGGATCTCAAATCATTGTGGACTTTAATCCTAACAAACCCTGGGATATGATTTGAAGTAGATGATTCAATTTTTGGTAGGTTTTGGAAAATTAGGAATACCGAAGGAAGTGCTTCTCCCCCACCCAAATTAAACTTACAAATACTGTGCATTCGGTCTTTATCGGAATTTAGAAAAAGAAAGTACAAAGGAATTGGTATGGAATATTCTTACCCATAGGATAACTTTTTTCTTTTACAGTTAAAATCTTAAGTTGTATATGTACTAAAATTTGTGTATGAATACAAGTAGATGTGTCTTCATGTACAAATAAATGAGTTTAGTATGTATAATTTGTGTTTAATCCATTTTAACTGGTCTTTATGACAAGGATATAACCATGAGACAAATCCATTTCCCTTATAAAAACTCTTCTAAATACTTCAGGAATATTAGCTCCAAAACAATATAGTTATTGAAATGAGGTTTTGACCAGTTGGCTTGAACTGCTCTTTGAAAATGAGACTGTCTACATGCTCTCTACACACTTATGGACCAAGTGAAGTGCATAAGGATGAGAATGGTGAAGTGTTAATAGAAGATTCACACATTAGACGGAGATGGCAAACGTATTTCCATAAGCTCATAAATGAAGAAAGGGACAAGGATATCGTGCTGGGTACATGCTCTCTACACACTTATGGACCAAGTGAAGTGCATAAGGATGAGAATTGTGAAGTGTTAATAGAAGATTCACACATTAGACGGAGATGGCAAACGTATTTCCATAAGCTCATAAATGAAGAAAGGGACAAGGATATCGTGCTGGGGGAGTTTGAGCATTTCAAGAGTCGGAGAGATTTGGGGTATTGCAGGTGCGTAAAAGCTGAAGGGGTTGAGGGGATTATTGGTAAGATGAGGAGGGGAAGAACGATCGGACCAGATGAGATCCCGGTGGATTTTTGGAAGAATGCAGGCAAGGCAGGTATGGGACCTGACGCTATTCCTGTAATAGGATCACCTTTGCTCGAATTATTGCACGGAAGCGCTAGATTCATTTTTCAAAAAACTTTAGCTTGTTCCCAAAAAAGAAAGAGCAGACCCCATTGAAGACGAGAGTGAGGTACAACAAGGCCATTTCTGTCCACCGCCCTTCTCACGGATCCGCTGAACAATTCTGAAGTAGCAAGATGAGTGAATGAAGGCGCTGTAAGCAGTACTGAATACTTTTTCCATGGCTCCGACGGAAACGTTCCCTTTGTCACTATAGACTGAACTCGCTGGGAACCTTTTCGATTATTAGTAGCGGCTCGCGAAGTAACCCTCTTTCTTTACAAAAAAAAGATACATGCCCCTTTCCTTATCGTCAAGTTTCCGCTCCTCTAATCTTTGTTTTGATGAAACCCTCAACGCTCGCGTTCCACGAGGAACTTTTTTGACTATTTACCTTCGCTGGAAGCAAAGGGCGAAAACTCCTAAACTAGTAAATAAAGGGTGCTTGTGTTGTGGTTTTGAGTTCCTTGGCTTGTGTTCTAATAGTAACCACAGGAAGAAAGCAGGGAGCATGGTCCCTAGTCTCGTTTTTGCCAAGCCTAATTCTCTATGGCATGGACATCTTTGATTGGATGGAGACATATATATAAAAAGTGTGCAGTGATGGTGCTTGTAAATCACTAGGTAGCCTAGCTCGACCCAAGCAATTCCTCAAAAATCCCATGCCTTTCTTGATCGGACCAACCCAACCGGCGATTTCCGACAAGTCTTTCTGAATTGGAAGAGCAAGAAGTGGAACTGGAAGAAAACTTTTTCTCTTTATGGATAACCAATTCATTTTCAAATATAGTTGGGAGACTTTACCCAAGAAATGGGTAAAAAAAATGGAAAGATTGGAACATGGGAATAGATCTGATACCAATACGGACTACCTAATTCAATTGTTGTGCTTTCTGAAATTGTATACCTATACAAGGGTTCAAGTTTCGATCGATATTTGTGGAGTTGATTATCCCTCTCGAAAACAAAGATTTGAAGTGGTCTATGAGTTACAGAGTATTCGGTATAACTCACGCATTGGTGTACAAACCAGTGCAGACGAAGTAACACGAATATCTGCGGTAGTCGGTCTATTTCCATCCGCCGGCTAGTGGGAGCGAGAAGTTTGGGATATGTTTGGTGTTTCTTCTATCAATCAATTGGATCTACGTCGTATATCAATAGATTATGGTTTCGAGGGTCATCCATTACGAAAAGACCTTCTTAGTGGATATGTGGAAGTACGCTATGATGATCCGGAGAAACGTGTGGTTTCTGAACCCATTGAGATGACCCAAGAATTTCGCTATTTCGATTTTGCCTCTGAAAGCGACCTTCGTTCTCAATGCTCGGTCATCAATCCAATGCATTCTTTTCGATCTTGTACCCTATGTAGGCTTGCAGTGGCTGACTGAGTTGTTTAATGTCATATTTAGGATAATTAAAATGTCAGATGAACGGAGGTGGAGTACAATGATTCAAGAACAAGGGTGATATTCAAAATTGCAACAACTATAGGGGTATCAAGCTACTAAGCCATATTATGAAAGTTTGGGAGAGGGTGGTAAAGATGAGGATGAGGAGGGGTGTGTTTATCTCCGAGAACCAATTCGGATTCATGTCGGGGCAATCAATTACAGAAGTCATTCATCTTGTAAGGAGATTGTTGGAGCAGTATAGGGACAGAAAAAGAGACTTACACATAGTGTTCATCGACCTTGAAAGACTTATGATAATGTCCCTAAGGAGGTCCTTTGGAGATGTTTGGAGTCTAAAAGTGTACCTGTTGCTTATATTAGGGCAGGACATGTACGATGGAGCCAAACCGGGTTAGGACAGTGGGAGGTGATTCAGAACACTTTCCGGTTGTGATGGGATTGCGTCAGGGGTTAGCCCTTAGCCCGTTCTTACTTGCCTGAGTATAGGACTAATTGACAAGACATATTCAAGGGGAAGTGCTGTGGTGTATGTTATTCATGACATAGTATTGATGATAAGACATGCAATTGAGTTAACGATAGGTTGGAAGTTTGGAGACATGCTCTAGAGTCTAAAGGTTTCAGGTTAAGCAGGACTAAAACTGAGTACTTGGAGTGTAAGTTCAATGATATAACGCATGAAGCGGAGGTGGAAGTGAAGATCGACTCACACATCATACCCAACAGAGGAAGTTTCAAATATCATAAGTCAATGATACAAGGAGACGAGGAGATTGATCATGATGTCGCACATCGTATTGGAGTGGAGTGGGTGAAATATAGACTTGCCTCCGGAGTATTGTGTGAGAAAAACGTGTCGCCAAGGCTTAAAGGTAAGTTCTACATAATGGTGGTTGACCGACATTGTCATATGGGGTTGAGTGCTGGCCAGTCAAGAATGCACACGTTCAGAAGATGAAGTTAGCGGATATTTGGATGCTCAGATGGATGCGTTGGCATACTAGGAGAGATATGATTAGGAACGAAGTCATACGGGACAAGGTAGGAGTGGCCTCTGTGGCAGACAAGATGAGGAAAGCAAGGTTGAGGTGGTTCGGACATGTGAAGAGGAGGTGCGCATATGTGGTAGTAAGGAAGTGTGAGAGGTTGGCTGTAGCAGGAAATAAAAGAGGTAGAGGTAGGCCAAAAAAGAACTAGAGGGATGTGATTAGACAGGATATGGTACAACTCCAACTTACTGAGGACACCCTAGATAGGAAAATTTGGAGGTCATTGATTATGGTAGAATGGTAGGAGATAGCCGAGTGTTTTTGCACTTTATGTGGGAGTGGTAGGGGCTAGCCTCCTCCACTCCTTATTAGGAGTATTATTTAGTAGTCGCTTAGTCTCTTATTCTTCGATGTGTATTTTTATTAGTTGTTGCATTTGCTTTGTACCTTACTATTTGTCATATTTTTCTAGCAAAATTTCCTTTTGAGTCGATGGTCTATCAGAAACAACCTTTCTACTCCACAAATGTACAGGGGTAAGGTCTGCGTACATCTTACCCTCTGCATACCCCACTTGTGGGAATACACTGGGTATGTACTATGTTATATGGGGCAGAGTGTTGGCCAGTGAAGAACTCTCATGTCCAAAAGATGCTTGTGGCGGAGAAGAGGATGCTGAAGTGGATGTGTGGACATACTAGGAGAGATTAGAGTAGGAATGAAGATGTTCGGGACAAGGTAGGAGTGACTCCCATGGAAGATAAGATGTGTGAAGTGAGGCTGAAATGGTCCGGGCATGTGAAGAAGAGAGGTGCAGATGCCCCGGTTAGGAGGTGTGGGAGGCTGGCCATAGTAGGCTTGAGGAGCGGTAGAGATAGGCCTAAGAAGTATTGGAGTGAGGTGATTAGGCAGGATATTTCTGCTCACTAAGGATGACCTTGATAGGAGGGTGTGGAGGTCGAGGATTAGAGTAGAAGATTAGTTAATAGTCGGACACTCCGGCGTATTTTTGTTCCCTTCCCTAGAGTTTAGTATTATTCCTCTCTTTCCCTTATTTTTAGATTTCTATCACTACTTGTTGTTTCTCCTCGGAATCTTATTAGCTTCTTGTTGTTTCTATTCGTTGCTATTGCCTCTTTTTCACTGTTTGTTCAGCCGAGAGTCTGTCGGAAACATCCTCTCTGCCTTCTCAAAGGTAGGGATAAGGTCTGCGTACACTCTACCCTCCCAAACCCCAGTTGAGGGATTACACTGGGTTTGTTGTTGTTGTTGTAATATATCCCTTATACGAGAGTATTGCAGACTAGTTGATGATAAATTGCTCGGGCACCTAATATCTAGCTTTTGCTTAATGGTTGCAGACTAGGCTATCAATTTTTGGAAAAGACTTCAGTGTTTCTCTGATTTCTAGGCGTTCTCGGCATTTTGCAGGAACACGGTAGGCAAAGTGCCCTTTTCAATTTTTATTTTCTCTCGTAATTTACCAAAGATTTTCTTTTGTTTGCCAGCTTTCTTAAATCGACTAACTGTACAAACAAAGAAGTTGTAAAAAGTAAATTTGTCTTTTCTCCACATTGGTAGAAGAAAACTGAAACAGAAGACAATAACTTGTCTTATTGTCTGAGGTGAAGTTAAATGAAAAAGGTCAATTTGCTTACTTTTCTGTTTCTTTCAGTTTCTATCGGGTTTTCCTACTGCGAGTTGCTTGAAACTTATTACTCCCTTTGTCCCACTTTATGTGACTTACAATTACAGTTTGGACAGTCAAAGGAGTTTCTCTAGGACCGTGATTTTTCCGTATGTACTTTAAATATTTTGAATTGTTAATTATTGCAACTTATATTACTCCACATTTTATGAAGTTTCTAAATATGTAACTTTTATTTCAAAACACTTGAAGATTCTATGTTCGAATTCACACTAAAATCAGATAGTTTGACCCCCGTACTCCGAATCATGTCACGTAATATTTGCTGCTAATGTTTGTAAGCACATAAATATATATTCTTATGCGCTAACAAGTTATCACGTGTCTAGACTCTAGAAGACTGATTTTAGAATCTTATGTGCAGAGTGGCTTAAATCGTGTTTCATCCAATTGTAGGATGGCTTAAGACGTGAGCTAATTACTCTTCTTTCTTGATTTAATAAGTAACTTGCTCACGATATTTGTTCTATGTATTAGTTGGGACAAGAGTTTTTGATGTCGAGTTATAGGGAATTTCACTTTTCAGCAAGGTGGACACTGTTAAATTGCAGGTTTATTTTTCTTGGGGCTCAAAATTTAATTTGATACATCGTTAATGCCTTGTTTTTTATTTTTTTTGAAATTGGTAACTGTATGTATATTCCATAGGCACAGATCAGTACTTGGTGAGTACTGAAATCATATTTACAAAGGAACATCCGAAATCTATAATCCTATATCTATAATGAGTCTAGAACATCAATGTAGAAACAGGGTCATTAGAAAATATCTGATTACACCAAAAACACAGAATCAAGATTCAATTCAGCTTGATCTGTTGCATACTATTCTCTGTACTCTCAAAACATCTAGAGTTTCTCTCCTTCCAGATAGTCCACCATATACAAGCAGGGATAAGTCTCCATCTGCTTCTATCTTTGGCCAGCAACCTAACCTCATCCCAGCTCTGAAGTGCCGCTGTAATCTTTCCAGGCATAGACCATGAAATGCCTTTGAGATTTAAGAATAATCTCCATAGTTGTCCTGTAATCTTGCAATGTATAAAGAGGTGATTAACTGTCTATGCTTTTTTCCGCAAAAGAAACATCTGGAACATAGTGCTATCCCTCTCATCAAATTTTCTTGGGTAAGAACTGCCTCCCTAGCTAAAATCCATACAAAGCATGCTCTACTTTGTGAGGTATTTTAGTTTTCCATATGTGTTTCCAAGGCCAATTGTATGCTGTTGAGAGGGATGGTTCATCCTCCTGTAAGCTTTATTCACCTTGAATATGCCTGTATCACACCTTAACGCATCATCAACTTCTTGAAGCCCACTAAAGTGATCTATTATCCCAAAAACTCAGCCACTCTTTGAACTTCCCAATCATTGAGTTGTCTTCTGAAAATAAAGCTCCACCCTTCAGTAGTCCGCAAATCGTTATTGAGTTTTGGTATCAGCTTCTCTTTTCAGTTTCTCTTTTTATGTCTTTGAGTGTATAATGATACTTGTATTTGATCTTATAACCTATCAATTTTCTTGCTTGGATCATTCTGTGTTTATTCGATCTGGAGGGGAACTTCTGTGAAGCGTTGTTGGGTTTCCTGTGTTATTTGAGACTATGGAATGGTCACTCATCAATTTCATTGCGAGAATTTAGTACAATTATTCAAGAACTGAAAGATAATTACTACATGAGATAAATGTTGAATTATTGACCCTACTTGCTCGGATGCGTATTCAGCCCAAAGTGTTCCCGGACCGCATGCATACATCCGTAAGTAACTTAGTGCAACATGTAAAATTTCACTGAGAGGAATCAGCATAATCAAAGAGAGATTCAACAACGAAAAGAAAGATCAGGTGATGAAGAATAAAGAAAGAAAGCTACGGGGAAAGATCCCAGGCCTGGTCTGCAATTCCGTATGATTAATGGTAAAGAAAGCTACGGGGAAAGATCCCAGGCCTGGTCTGCAATTCAGTAGTCCGCAAATCGTTATTGAGTTTTGGTATCAGCTTCTCTTTTCAGTTTCTCTTTTTATGTCTTTGAGTGTATAATGATACTTGTATTTGATCTTATAACCTATCAATTTCTTGCTTGGATCATTCTGTGTTTATTCGATCTGGAGGGGAACTTCTGTGAAGCGTTGTTGGGTTTCCTGTGTTATTTGAGACTATGGAATGGTCACTCATCAATTTCATTGCGAGAATTTAGTACAATTATTCAAGAACTGAAAGATAATTACTACATGAGATAAATGTTGAATTATTGACCCTACTTGCTCGGATGCGTATTCAGCCCAAAGTGTTCCCGGACCGCATGCATACATCCGTAAGTAACTTAGTGCAACATGTAAAATTTCACTGAGAGGAATCAGCATAATCAAAGAGAGATTCAACAACGAAAAGAAAGATCAGGTGATGAAGAATAAAGAAAGAAAGCTACGGGGAAAGATCCCAGGCCTGGTCTGCAATTCCGTATGATTAATGGTGTAACTGAACACTATGTTCTATTGGCACTCTGCTATGGGTCTATGTATTTACTTGGTGATGTAGGTTGATATAATTAGTAGGGGTCCGCTAAATTGAATCATTTAGTTCCATAGTTCCAAGCCAAGAGCCTTGTAGATTCTGTACTTTTTGGGGATTAAAGTTGCCAAGTCCACATCATACATTGTATTTTACTGCGGAAGTATGCTCTTAACATTCTCTAGAATATAAGGATTGGCCATTGCAGGTCCAATGACACTGTTGTGAATTCAAGTGTTAATCTTGTTTCAGGTCAGGAGGGGCCTCGTAGTGATTTTCTTAGGTTGGTTTGAAAGTTGAACTATCTCACAGTTTCTTGATTGATATTGGCTCTTTGATGAGTGTTGTAAGTCACTTGTTAGACACAGTCTGATAGTCATTGAAATGCAATTGATCCACATTCTTCATTATATAAAATCTGTTCTAGGAGAAGTATTACTGTATGAGGATCGAGGATATTAACTGTTTGTTGGGTACATAGATGCTAATTGTGCAGGATCATCATTTGATAGATGTGCTACTTCCAAAAGTAGTATTCTAGTTGGAGGTAATTTGATGTCAAGGAGAATCAAGATTTGGAACATGGTTTCAGATATAGTGAAAAGCATAATTGCAAGTCATGGCAATGCAACTTGTGAACTTATATGGATCAAACCTTTAATCAAAGGAATGAAATTTTGAAGAGATTAGTGAATTCTGTGCCTAAATATAAGTTTGTACTTCATATTGTATCAAAATGTACTATTTCATGATAGGCCACACACATATAAATCGATAGTCACTTTGTCAGAGAAAAGATACGAAGTTTGTGAAGTCCAGTGATCAGCTTGCGAGAGCATACTTACCAAGTCCCTCACCGATCTGAACTAGTTACCTATGTAGCAAGCTTGGTATATACAACTTGTATGCAGTAGTTTGAAGGGAGTGAGAGATTATTAAGTATAAATAGAGTTGAGTATAGCTAATTATACGCGTTGTAGTTCTTCATTATTTTTTTTTTATACGCGATGTGATATAGAGTTAATGTCCCACCTCGGTTGAATATAGCAATGTACACTCTAAGACCTGCGTATAAAAGGATTCAAGAGTAAGACATTAGTCTTCGCGCATTTCCTCAATTCCTTCTCCCGTTTCTTTGATTTATCACAAATGGTAATTTGAACCAAAAGAAAATAACAAGTGTGCTATAGCACTTCTGTGCATTCTGCTCTTATCGTGATTGTGCCATGTTCGAAGTAGCAATCTGTGAAAAGACTCAGATGAGGATCTACATCCATGAACCATTTGAGTGCTTGACATCGTCTGTAATTGTGCATTGACATATGATATATATGTGCAAGAGAAGATCCAAATATATTTTGCTATTTAGGCATGTGATGTCTTTTCCCTCTGTTCTTAGGTTGTGTCTCCCTGGGAACTTGCTACCTTGCCATTATATGCCCGACTTGCTTTTCATATGTGCTTGCACAAATAGTACAATTTTTAAGCCTCAATCTAAAATATATGTTTTGTTTTCACGAGGCAACTCTTCAATTTCATTATGCTGCATCTGCATTTCTTTATTTTCCTCATATTTGCTAAGTTCAGGGAAGGACCAAAAGAGGGAGAACAACAACCCAGGTTAGAATGTGTCCTTTGCTTGGATTGCCAAAATATTAGGGAAGTTCTAAATTGAACTGTGGGTTCCTTGCTATGTATCGTCCACTTGAATTTGACAATATTTTGGCATTACTTTTCTGCTAGGCTAGCTAGTATCAATCATTTGCATGCTATTATTGTTGTCTGGAAATCCACTTATCTAAAATCTCCAAGAATACTATTAACTCCCCAACAAATAAAAAAATTGAGATGAGGTATATATTTATCTAAATCCGTGATTTCTATTTAAAGAGAGATAGGATATCCTAGACATCATGGAACTGTAGATCATGGATATGTTAAGGGGCCATTTAATCTTGATATAAAATCCATAAAAACTCCATAATACAGCATCCAATGGGGGGTTTTGGTGCAAAGCTGGGAATGCACGTTAAAAATTGTTCAGGTCCTTGATTGCAGAACAGAAAGATGTACTGAATTCTGTATTAAAATCGTGGGTGAGGTTTCATGATGGACGCCATCTGCTAGCTGGTTTAATATCTACACCTCAAGAAGGGAAAAGGATGGAGAATAACTAGTAAAGGGAATGTGGTGGTAGTCTTTTCCTGTTCTCCCCTTTAGATATCCTGTTTCTGTAGCCTGAGCTCCCATTATCAGTATTACAATCCATCTGTTAGCACCCTTTTAGTCTATCAACAGTTTATGTATGGAAGATTTAAGGAAATTAGAAAGTAGATTACTTCAGCTTGTCAATTATTTATTTTTCCTGTTTCTGTGTAGCAGTTGTTTGCAGTGAGGAGATTATTCCTCCACTTTCTCATTTCAGTTGTATTAGGAAGTTATTTCCCTGTTTTCAGATGGTGGTTAACCCACCAGTGTTGTATTTAGTGTATTTGAATTCAATGAAAACATAAGCAGAAAGTTATCCTGTTTTTGAGTACTTTAACTCAAGAGATTGCAGGTTCTCTCTTAACGAACCAGCACCATAGGTCGAAAAAAGAAAACCTCTTTCCAGACTCCTAATTCAGTCTACATTAACTCTGATTTTGTCTTGCAACGTCCCATAACTACATCCATAACAGGGGACTGTAACACCATCTAATTTAGTTTTTCATTGCATGTATCATTGGACTCTGTATTGGAAAACATTATAATCTTAATGGAATGGGTAGACGAAATACCAGGAGAGGCCCACCTTTTGTCATCTTTTACTTGGAAACCTATCTGGAACCATTAGGCTCTTCCTGGAGTTGAATTCTTTGTCGTGACTGCAGTGCTTGAGGCTATTCTGACTCGAGACAATCTCCATAAGAGGGGTAGAAAGTTCACTGACAAATGTCTTTTGCGTGGCTAAATGCCAGTCTGTCAATCCATTTCTACTGGACTGCCAAGTTACCAGTATTTTTGGCACATGTTTCTCTCTACTTTGGTTTTCAATGGGTACACATTCTCTAATACATGCTTGCATTAACTCTTGAATTAAAGTTGGGCTGATTGGTCATACTCCCGAACTACATTATGTGGACCCCAGGGAAACCTTGAAGGAAAGAGACAGTGGATGGTTCAAGGATTTTTCGTAGTTCCAAACTGAAATTGTGATCTCTAAGACAACTCCTTTTACGGATAAAGAAGTCTGTGCAAAGGGAATTGCAGATGTTGTGTAGTCTGTGTTCTTATTAATCCTAAATAACACTGCTGTATCTTTGTTCTTTCTTGTTTCTAGATGGTTCATGTTTTCATGATTTTATTGGCTGATCAGAGATTGGCTACATATGCTAAGAGGTTTGTAGTTGGCTGGTTGTTAAAAAGCTAAAGATAAGTTTTTAGTAGTGTGGGGTATCTATCTAGGGTCTGTCCTAAGAGTGTTATGGGAGTATGGAAAACTAGCCCATTTATATATATATTTCTTTGAAAAAACTTTGCCTTACTAGAAAACCATCACGCTTCTATTGTTCTCAAGTAGGAAAACTGAATAACTGAATTTTCCTGTTGATATGCGAATTGGTACTTCTGTGATCTTTCATGAGTAACTTCAGTATCTGTCGTGAAAGTCTTACCAGTGAATATTCATGCTGCAGTTACTTGAAAAGGGGAGTTAATGATCATGGAAGAGTGGCAAATGATGTTGAAACTGAACAAATTGTGCTTGACGAAGAAGCTGGCTCATGCAAAGGAAAAATGAGCTCTGTTGTTCAAATGAGGGGCTCAATTCCTCTTTTCTGGTCACAAGAAGCTTCAAGATTCAGCCCAAAACCAGATATAATCTGTAAGAGCAACTAAATTCTTCTACCTGATTGTTACTAGAAAATTTTGAAGGTGGAGTCATGTGTACTCCCATTCTGACTGTATTGAGCTTTCTTGTCTCCTTTCTGACACAAGTACAAAGATATGATCCTACTTATGAAGCAACCAGACTGCATTTTGAAGATCTTGCAAGGAGATATGGAAACCCAATAATCATACTTAATCTGATCAAGGTTTGTGCAAAAATGAATCTGGTGGCCTCCAGAAAATTTACGTTGTGTTTGCTTTTAAGTTAATCAGACTAACTTTGGTTTGTCCACCTCTTGGGTACTATTTGCTTCGAATGGTTGTAGTCTTTGAATTCCAGCATTCAATAGTTGCTTTTCAAAATTTTCTTTGATACTGTCATATATGAATTCAATGACTGCAGACAGTTGAGAAAAGGCCACGAGAAATGATGCTGAGGCGTGAGTTTGCAAATGCAGTTGGGTACCTAAATCAGATACTTTCTGAAGAAAATCACCTAAAATTCATACATTGGGATTTTCACAAGTTTGCAAAAAGGTGTAGATTATTTTCCCCTAATTATCCTAATAAGTTAGTCTTTTAAGTCCTTTTTTGGCTAATTTTTCCTTTTTTCCCGTGTTAAGCAAGTCTGCAAATGTATTAGCCGTTTTGGGTGGTGTGGCGAGTGAAGCACTTGATTTAACTGGGTTTTACTATAGTGGAAAGCCAGTGGTTGTTAAGAGGCAGGCTACACAACTCAGCCGTACAAGCACTGCGAGGTATGTTTATGCATCTATTGAGATGTATTGGAACAATCGAGTATCATAATTATTAGTCATGTAATGAGTTACTTTGAGTCTAAATTTGTTGTGTACTAAACTTGATGGTTTAACTTGCAAAGGCTAAGAAAAGGGAGAAAGGAGGGGGGCGGTGTGTGTGTGTGTGTGTAGAACGGAGATGTCAATTTCAGAAAGGGTTGTTGATCAAGTCAACTTATAGTTAAGTTTCCAAATAAAGTATAAGAGGGTTTTATTTATATGATAGTGAGTTCTGAATAAGTTAGACCTCATAAAATTACTAGAACTCTCTCTAACTAAGAAAAGTCATGCACCCAAGGGTGTGGCCTAATGGTCAATGAAGTGGGTTGAGAACTATAGGGTCTTTGGTTCAAATCCCAATGGGGGCAAAAATCACTAGGTGATTTCTTCCCATCTGTCCAAGCTTTGGTGGACAAAGTTATCGATACATGTACGGGTGGAGATAGCAGGTACCCCGTGGAATTAACCGAGGTGCACGCAGGCTAGTTCGGATACCATGGTTATAAAAAAAAGATAAAGAGTCATACTCTTTTCGTAGATTATCCGATTTTATCTTGTGGATAATTATATCTTTATGTAGATACCTTTTTGGTACACCTCTTGTATACATGGGCATTTCCATTATCAACAAAATTATACTTTACTAAAGTAAAAAGATAAAGATAATTTCTAAATAATAGCAATGTTATCAAAGGCTTGCCTAAGGCATACATAAACCTTCAAGCAAGTTCGAAAGAGGTTGGGGTGTTTCTCCTTGACTCGGCAATGCAGGAACGAAGGTGCTAAAATGTGTGCCTCATCGTTATATGAGCTACCTCGTAAAGAGAATTACTCTAACAATAATTTTCACTTAAACTATAGCCGTTTTAGTTCACATTTCTAATTATATAGGTATTATTCTTGAATTGTGTATATATGTATGCTTTTATTTTTCTCTTCATTTAACTCTGTCTATATTAAAGCACACGTTATTTAGTGTTGAAGTGTGTTACCATCTTATCTAAAAGCTTAAGCTGTTAGAGAGAGCACACTTCATTTACTTAACTATATTCTAACACACCCCTCACGTGCAAACCTGATTCTTTCTTCATGGGTCAAGCGTGTGGAAATTCTCTTATCAAACGTGTAGCGGTGAGATTCGATCCTAGAACCTCTGGCTGCTCTGTTACCATGTTACGGATTTTGGGCCTAACTTAACCCCAAAAGCTAGCTCAACAGGTGAGGATTGCCAAGCCATATTAAAGAGACCACCCACCCCTTATTTGGCTGATGTGGGACTCTTCACGCTCCCCTCACACCCAAGGATGGACATTTGTAGCGTGGGCAATTCAAAATGGGGACCTAACATCGGAAATGAGAATTGAGATGGAATCTGATCTGATAGCTTGATAAAGAAATGGATCTTCGGCCTGACACAATGGACCTCATATGACTAAGGCCTCATTTGTTTTCATTAAGAATAAGACGTCTGAATCTGAATGCACATCTGAATGATTAAGATGTTTTCCTTAGATCTGAATACTGAATAATTAAAACTGTTTGTTTTTCAACATCTGGATGTGGAGTCTTGGGCTAAAATTATCCCTCATCTATTAGAGTAGGTTCATTTTGGTCCCTCAAATATAATCCTGAGCATATTTAGTCCCTTAACTTTACTAAAGTGAAGCACTTTTGGTCTTCCTAACATAATAATGTTAAAAATTAACGAAAAGGATAATTTTCTAACGGTGTAAATTTGACAGTGTTATCTCTTTCTTAATTGATATACATTTTCTTTCTTTCTTGTATTCTTAATTTTTTAGGATTAATGTAGTAGTAGCTATTTATATTTGAAGACAATACTTTAGAACACAATAATCTGCCCACTCGAAAAAAATAACCATTTTCTTAATTTCAGTAACAAAATGGTCTTAAAGTCAGTGGCGTAGCTAGTAATTTGGTGAAGGGTGTGCGGATTTCTTCTTAATTGTGTTTAAGAGCGTGTAAAATTAAATATATACTCATAATAGCTAACACTTAACATCTATGAGTTTGTATTTTACAAGTCACGTGGGTTGCCACATGGGTTTAACACTATTATTTTTAAACGGATTTTGTTAGGGAGATCAAAAGTGCTCCACTTTAGTAAAGTTAAGGGACTAAATATGCTCAGAGTTATATTTGAAGGACCAAAATGAACCTACTCTAATAGTTAAGGGACAATTTTAGCCCCAATCTCTCTGGATGTGCATAATCTATTTATTTGTAAATATAATGAAAATACAATTCAAACAAAAAATTAATTATATATTAAAAAATACTTAATTTAATAAAATTAAATTATTATTTGATTAAAAAAATAAAATATTCATATTTGCTAGTGATAATGGTGATGGTTTGTAATGGTGGTGTTAGTGGCTAGTAATGTTGGCGGTGATAGTTGTGATAGTAGAGGTGGTTGGTGTTGTAGTGACTGTCATGATGGTGACGATTGGTAGTGTTGCTGCTGGTTTTGTGATGGTGAAGTTGGTTAAGGTTAGTAGTTAGCGGTGTTGATGTTGGTGACTGAAGAATGTGGTAGTTGGAGGCAGTGCTAGTTGTGATGGTCGAGGTGGTTGGTAGTAGGTATTGACAGTACTGGTGGTAGTGGCTGATAGTGGTGGAGGTGGTGCTGATGGTGACAACGGTGTTGGTGGTGGCTGAAGAATGTGTGGTGGTTGATGATGTATTGATGGTAGTCAGTACTGGTGGTAGTGGCTGATAGTGGTGGAAGTGGTGCCGATGGTGACAATGGTGGTGGTGATGGCTGAAGAATTTGTGGTGGTTGATGATGTATTGATGGTAGTTGGCAGCGGTGTGATGGTGAAGTTGGTTAAGGTTAGTAGTTGGCGGTGTTGATGGTGGTGACTGAAGAATGTGTGGTAGTTGGAGGCGGTTCTAGTTATGATGGTCGAAGTGGTTGGTAGTAGGGATTGACCATACTGGTGGTAGTGGCTGATAGTGGTGGAAGAGGTGCCGATGGTGACAATGGTGGTGGTGATGGCTGAAGAACTTGTGGTGGTTGACGGTGTGTTGGTGGTAGTTGGCAGCGATGCTAGCTGTGATGGTGGAGTTGGTTAGTAATAAGGATTGACCACAGTGGTGGTGGAGGTAGCGATGATTGTGGTGACAATGGATATAATTATAATGATGGAGGTAGTAGGTATGGTAGTGGCCTATAGGTATGGTGGTGGTTGGTGGCGGTGGTTGACGACAGTAATGGTGGTTGACAATAGTGGTAGTGCTTGTGATGACAAAGGTGGTAAGGTGGTGACTGGTGATTGTGGATAGAGTGGTGGTGAATATTATCCATACAAGAATACCTCTTAATGGTGTTAAGACTTTGTTCTAGATCTTAATGATTAAGACTCATTCAGACCAATTAAGTGCTTAAATCTTAATGAAAACAAATGCACTTAATGGCCTAAGGTCTGAACCATTCAGATTCAGACCTCCATTAAGTGCAAACAAATGAGGCCTAAGAGGAGAACTCATGAAGCTTGCTGTTGAAAGTACCTTTTTCATACTCAATCCCTAAAGGTAGCTCATGACGGGAGGATTGCCAAAGACCCTATAAGGAGATCAAACACCCTTCCACAACCAATGTGGGAGAATCAACACTCCCTCATGCCTAACTAGACATCTAGAGCGTGGGCAATATAAGATGGGGGGCCCAACATCAGAAATAGTGAATTGGGATGAGCCTGTCTCAGATACCATGTTGAAGTGGGTTAGCATCTCATCTAAAAGCTTAAATTGCCAGAGGGAGCATACTTTATTTACTTAACTATGTTCTCGTCATTTTAGGTTTGCAGTTTTAGCCCCAAAAGGCCTCATGCTTTTTGTTTTTGCCTTTGATAAAATTAACCAACAGATAAGACCTTATCTCAAATATGAGAGAATATTAGCTCTACTTTGTTTCTGACCTTTTTTTTTTGGTGAAGATGGTGTTCGAGTCAACTTGCGTGCACCTCAATTATTCCACTGAGTTCGTGCTACCTACCACCAACACAAGTATCAAGTAATTCTGCGCACCAAGGTTTGAGAAATCACCTAGAGTTTGTCTCTTAGAATTGAAGCCTATCTCCCATTGTTTCCATCCCACTTCATTGATCAGACCATACCCTTGGGTGCAAGAATATCACAGTCTTTTCTTTTTTACTACATTATTCTTCCTTAGTTAAAAAAGCTTGAATCTACGAGTGAGATTGTTTGTCGAACTCCAAAAGATATAGCATCAAGAAAAGATCCTAACTGGATAAGATTTTGCTACAAAGCACCAGCTTTAGAGTATACTGAATTTCTACTGGTCGTGGGATCTTGTAAAATTATAACTAGGGAATATATATAAGTTGCCGCCTAAACTTGTCCGGAAATTCCATGTATACACGTAACTTTACGGGCGACCTCTTACCCCTTGTTCTTCAGAATGGAACTAATACCCCCTTCTCAAGACGAACCCAAATTTATATGTAGTGGTGTTTTACACGCGCCTAACACGTGTATAAGATCACCTACACTTTTTTTCCTTTCTTCTTTCTTCTCTCTCACCATCCGACATTTGGCTGGGAATTATCATATTAAGTGATTTCTTTCAACTCACCATTCTCACAACCACCATACCACACCTTCTCCCTCATCCACCATTTTCAGATACACAGAAGACCTGACACTTCATTATTTTCCTCCATCTTTTCAAGATCTTCTCCTCCAACTCCACCAAACATTGCCATCATCTCTGCAATTATTTTGATTCTTAAGAGGTCAAAGTTAGTCATAACTTACAAATAATCTGGCTACAAGCAGGTAGAGAAGGATGCCAAATGCCGCAATTTGCCAATCGCCAGTGGAGGTATTTTGCCAGTAACCATAAGAAAAGCCGTAGAGCAGAAGGCAAACTAATTCTCATGAATTTAGGTTCTAGCAAAGTTACAGTACACTGTAACAGTAAATTTTGATTCTCAAGGTGAAGAAAAAGAATAGTAATTGAATGAGAATTGAGAATGGGTTGCTTTTTGGACATGAAAAAAGAAGTGATCTTTAATTTCAAACCAAAAATGGGAGAAAAGATTAGGTAAGGAAGGACTTCTTATATACCTCTACTCCGTAAAAAAGAATAGAGGCTTTTATTCACTTTCGTCTACCAGTTGACATGTCAAGTGTGATTTTAAAGCATTTATTTTCAAACATCGCCACCTTCTTCACCACCGACTTTAATCAGAGAACCACCTTCTTGTTCCATTGGACACCACTGCTGCTTCATATTCGCTGGAAAAAACCCATACCACTGAAACTGATGACCTGAAACTCCCAAGCCCAGAAACCAACCACTAATACAATACCTTCTACTAGCTGTCGTCCTTAACCGCAATCTTTTCACGATCCGATCATCTCCATTTTGGCCAAACCACAAACCATCATTCTGAGCTTCAACTCACAAAAACCAAGAAACTCTACCTTCTTCACCATAAACACTGCCTAGTGAGATTCAAAAGAGTGGAATCTGCCAGAGGTTGTTTGATTCTGAACAAAGTTTCTAATATCACTTCCGACGTAGAACCCATTTTCCTCCTGTTTCCAAATCACCTCTGATAACCTCCCAAGTATTTTGCTTTTTGGATTCTATAAATAATGTTTGAAACTGAAGACAAAAACTTTCAAACACAATGCTTTTGATTTGATGATTTTGGTGAGAATTACCGACAGTGAGGGAGATTTCATGTGAGGGGGAATTTGGAAGAGGGTTTTTTCTTTTTCTTTTGTTCTCATCTTTTCCTTTTCTTTTTTGGGTTAAAGTTATACCCCCATTTTTTTGGGTTAAAGTTGAAGAAAACAAAAGTGGAACCTAGTTTCCACTTGTCAAGTTTTAATAGGTCCTAGTTGTAAAAAAATCTGTGTTTTCTTGGTGTGATTTCAGCTTTTCATGCTCTTTATATTAGTGAACAACACGTTCTTTGGCACATCATCACATAAGGGGGTATTAGTTCCACTCTGTACAAGAATAGGGGATAAGAGGTCTCCATAAGTTGTGTAAATGGTTATTTCGGACAACTTTAGGGGGTAACTGATGTATTTTCCCTTATAATTATGGTTCCAACTTTCAAAAGAGTAAGAGATCAAGCTTCCTCATTGTAGCTTCCGCTTGCTTGATCATGAGGCATCGGTTCAGTATTGAAAAATTGGTTATTTCTCAAGGGTAGATGTTGTATTATATTGCTAAAAGTGTAGCATTGTAACTAAGTAAGACCGAAACCGTGACACCAAGATTCAAAGTGGAAATCTCGCATTTTCAGCTTTTCTGGACTTCGCCTCTTAAGCTTTGGTCTAGTGGTAGGAGCACAACATGCGATGTGTAGGCTAGGCGCACGTAATCGGTTTGAACCTTGACGCAAACAAATGCCTAGTATGGTATTTAAGTGGAGAAGGGTAGAGGGGTAGGTCCATTATCATCGAGTTTCGGATGGTGCGCCACTAGCCCTCGAGAATTTCTCGGTTAAGGAAGGGGTAAGAAGGGACAAGGGGAAAAGGGAGAAGAACGTAGGAGTAGGAGAAGTGAGAGAGAATGATTTCATAAAGTGCTATTAATCAAGTCTAGTGGTATTCCATGTCTTCCAAACAAAGTATTTTAATGTCCTACTTGTAGAATTGTGAATCTGAACAAGTTAGAAATCTTACACTAGTAGAATTTTAAGTGAAAAGATTAGACTGGAGTAAAAGCTTATTAATAGATGGAGCCTTATCTTCAAGTAAAAGAGAACATTACCTCATCTCTGTTTCTAAATAAAGATAACATTACTGCAATCTTTTATTGAGCTATATCAAGATACCAAGTATAATAATAGTCTTTGCGTTGTTGATTCCTTCACCAAATTTTTGGTAATTGAAATTTTTACTCAAGTAATACTCCTCCGTCCCAATTTTTATGATGCACTTTGACTGAGCACAAAGTTTAAGAAATTGAGAGACTTTTGAAACTTGTACTCTAAAACAAGAATTAGATATTTGTGTGCTATAAATCTTCTCATTAAGAATAAAATGAGAAGTTTAGAGTTATATTGTTTCTAAATAGAAAGGTATTATTCTTTCTGGATCATACTAAAAAGGAAAGTATATAAACTGGGATGACGGGAGTAACATACTTTTTAATAGACAATTCTAACATTATTCTGGCACTTGGACTTTTGAGAGCATGGACCTTTGTAAAATGGTATTCAAGTATAGTTGCTCGAGTTTGAAGTAGTTGACATCCAGACAGATATAAGTTAGTTATCGTTATTCTAGTCTCAGCCTTTCTATGATCGTTTCACATTATTTGCTATTAAATACATATCTGGCCTTAGTCATAAGATGATGTTGCTACTCTGTTATGGGCCTTGTGGCCAATGTTTTTCTTACTCTTCATGTAACATTCAGATCTACTATCAGGTACTATTTCTTTTGGAGTGAATGAGTTTCTAAGGAGAGTTTATCCTTGTGAATTTTGTCTGGATCATGATCATTTAACTGCATTGATGAACAATTGATTTATGACTAGATATAACTATAACTGATTCATGGTGTTTCGTGCAGGGATTCTTCTCTTAGAGATTTGAGGGCAAATTCAGGAGAGCTCTCAAGGATTGGAAGCAACAATGAAATTCTGAATTCACTGATCAAACAAGAAAGAGAGGCTGATAATAGTCAACAAATTGGCAAAGATAATGATGAGAATGCAGCACCGAGGTTTCAAAGTGGAGTGCTGCGGACCAACTGCATTGATTGCTTGGACCGAACAAATGTCGCCCAATATGCTTATGGTCTTGAAGCTTTAGGTCGCCAACTCCATGCTATGGGCTTGACTGATAGACCTAAAGTGGATGCTGACAGTAGTATTGCTGCTGCTCTCATGGATATGTACCAGGGCATGGGTGATGCTCTTGCTCAACAATATGGTGGCTCTGCTGCTCACAACACCGTACGTTCACTGATTTTACTGTCAGGCTAATAAACCAATTTCTCTTAATGTTAATTTCTAGTAATTGTTCATATTGTTGAATAGTTATTTTGGTTAAACTAGGTGTTTCCAGAGAGGCAGGGCAAGTGGAAAGCTACAACTCAGTCGAGAGAATTCCTCAAGTCTATCAAGCGATACTACAGCAATGCATATACAGATGGTGAAAAGCAAGATGCAATCAACTTGTATATTCATCCCCTAAACTTTGAACTTCCATTTAATTTTCCTTGTTATGATGCATGCGTCTAGGTGGTTAAGAATTTCCCAATCTGAAGTTGTGGAATTCTTGATATATGGGTTTCTGTTGCATTTTTGGTGGAAAATTTTGATGCTTAACAATTTTTTCACTTTTTCTTGTTTTTTTTTTTCATTTCCAGATTCTTGGGATATTTCCAACCTCAGGAAGGGAAACCTGCACTTTGGGAGCTGGATTCTGACTATTATCTTCACGTATCTGGCATAGGAGACGATCTCATCCCAGAGTATGGGTACTTAATTGCAAATTTTATTACTTGTAAAATACCTATGACAGATTTTGTCTATTTAAATTGTTGTCTGAAGACCATTTAAATTGGCTAATTTTGAGAAGAGGTCAAATCAAAACCAAATATTTTTGGGATGTTTGAATTCCCTCTATCAAGTATATTCCTCTTTTCCAGTTTATCCTTCTTTCTTTTTATTTTGTGTGTCCGAAAGTTTCGCCTATTTGATAAAGGGATTCTTTTTAACTAGACTATTAAGTGTTTTTCAATATCCTACCATTGAAAAGGGGTACCATTTCCCCCTCTTTTCAACAAAGAAATTTCAACTTTATCAAGAGGCAACTTTCTCCTTGGAGAAACTGGAATTTCAATAAAATAAAACTTGAATTCGCAGCTTAATGTTCTTGCCAATCAAACTAGGAAACTTAAATTGGGATGGAGTAGTAGAACAAAAAATGTCTTCCTTTTGTCGCGCTAAGAGCATGATGAGTTGTGACTACTGAGATGCTGCACTCAAATTAATAACCTTTGTGGAAGTAAAAAGGATAAGGATTCTTGGCTGCACACATGAACCCCTTTTCCTGTCAAGCTACAAATTTGCTGGTCTTTTTTGAGTAACGTGAATGGGATTCTTGAATAAACAGAATTTTTCTGAAGTGGATTCCAGGCCCTGGTTTTTTCATCTGTGTATTTGTAAATAAGGAAAGATTCAAGAAGAAAATTCTCTTCTGGCATATGCTTGTCTGCTTACTGATAGATGCTGTCTTAATTCATGGCACAGTTTGTCATTTGATGCCAGTGCTGTTGGACAAGGAACCACACTAGCCCCTGTTCCAGCATGCAGGGAGGATTTCTTGCGCATGAAGTTGACATCATTTGACAAGTTGCTTGAAAGAACATGCTGTCATATTAAGAATGTACGGCTCTGTAGTGAAACTGATCAAAAATCAGGGAATTCTGGAGTGGCACCTGATGCTGCGTAAGTGTTAACTGTAGTTTAACGTATAATTTAGTTTGACGTTTCATTTTCAACTTTTTAGTCTTCTGTAGTTTTCATTTACATGGTCGGAGAGTTATAACCCACAGCTTCTATCTTTGTACATTAAAATGTTCGCCCTTAAAATCTTGAGTTATAACTAACATGACATCTGTCAATAATGTGTCCGGAAATGGGAAGTGGCAACAGCATTTAACTTTGTTCTCTCTTTCATGCTCATTACATTGAAAAAGTTCTGAGTCTTAAATGTTGAGATGCCTCCAGGGTCGATTCTTAATTTATTTTTATCTCATTTCTTTTCTTTGAGTTGAAGGGTCGGGCTGACATGGTAAAAACAAAGAAATGAGGTGTACCTTTTTCTTTTTGTCCTTGCTTTGTCTGCCTCCTTAGTTTGTTTATCTTTCTTCATTTTCTTTTTCTGTTTTTCTTCCTTCAAATTTTAGCTGTACTGTTATAATTTTGTATAGTCAGTAACGAGAGGAACGTACAATGTTGTTAAATGTTTTTGCATTTAGGCTTGAGTTGAACAATTCTCTTAATTCCTTATTCAAACTTTACATGGTTATTAATTAACACACATCAATTCTTATTTTGTCTCACTAACTCCTTGAACTGACACCTTTCCGTTAGTTGGTTACTTCCATTTAATTTAAATACTTCTGCTAAAAAGATTAATGTAATGCTTATATTTTTACTTGACTTTTTTGTCGAAATGTTCAATGTATACTCTTACGGGAATTTCAAGCATTAGTTGGAATAAGCATTAGTTTCCGAAGTTTGTAATGCTGTTAGTTTCAATAGTCTAGGAGATACTTGCTACAACAATGCCTACTTATTGTTTTGGAGCGTAGTGGTTGTAAAATATTCTCTTAAACCATTGAAGCTAATAAAACTAATCCCCGTTAAAAATATTTGGAGGACTAATGCTTATTCAAATGGATATAGAAGATACTTCTACATTTTGTTTGAGCCCTAAGAAAGAAGGAGATTACATGACAAATGGGAAACGAAAAGGTGAGAAAGTGTGCATAGAGCCTAGAGGGTATATTTTATTTTCATTCTTTGTTCCCTCTTCTTTTTTGTTCTTTTACTCAAATGGTCAGTTCTGAATAATGGCCTAACAAGAGAAATCAATTCTAGAATCATAACCATTAGTTATCAACGATATTAAAAGAAAAAGTACTTACACTTTTTTCATAGATCAGAAAGTGACACATCATCTTAGTGGTATTAGAGGTAAATATTAGCTGTTACGGTTCTCATAAGAAATATAAAGAAAAATGGTAATTGTGGCTTAAATATTCAGCCTATGTGTCTTACTTCTCTTTTTAGTCTATTTAGAAATGCCACTTTCTATATTTAGTAACTCTTTATTCCAACATACCACATGGAATGTTTAAGACAACTAGTTCCACGGGAATTTTGGTACATTATATACACCTTTAGTTTAAGGCTTCAAGGTTCTAAAAGTCTCCCTTTCTTGAACTTGCCCAGTCAAACTAAGACATAAAATGAAATGGAGGGAGTAACGCAAAATGGTCAAGTGAGGAAAATATAGTTAACGAGCTTACTTTATGATAAAATGAATAATGTCTTCTCTCTCAATATATGTACAAATAAGTGATATCCTATTTCATATCCTTCTAGTTTTCTACTTCTTCCCTTTGTTCACTATCCTATTTCTACTAACATGATGACAGCACTATAATTTCAAACTTACCGCCTTTTAAATACTAGTGACCAAGTTATTTTATGTGATATATTGTTAGTTTTGTCTTTATTTTTTATGAATTTATGACATATAAAGTGAGAAATACATGTCTATTCTGTTTGAACAGCTAAATGAAGTTCTGATAAAAATATTATTTCATACTTACACCAAGAGAAAATGATTGGGCATAGGGCATGAGATAGTGCGGGTGTCAGTTGTTATAACTTATAACTAATATGTAAGATTAGAAGGTGCAAAATGAATCAGCGCAGGAGCTGCTACAATTGCTTCAGCGGGAGCTGCTGCCAGTATTGGAAATGTGTTCCAATCAAGCAAGCGACCACGATTGCCATCAAAGCAAGAAGTAGACTATAGATTCTCAGGATCAAGAGGGAACTTGACAGGTCTCAATAAAACAGAAAAGACACTATTCTAAGAGTAAATCAAGTTTATAGGCTCCCAAATATCTCCATATTCATCTGAGTAATTCAAAACGGAAGTTTGAGTCTCGAAGTCATTCTTGCCACTTTTTCTTTGATATTTTATAGATTGTTTTCGTGTATTTCGATAAACTAGTTTATTTTTATTTTTGTCTTCAGTATATTGATTCTTTTCTTTGTAGTGTAAATTTTGCAATAGTTGATAATTTTTGAGTTTTTGTTGCAGTGAAATACAGCTTAAAAGCCCGAATTGGCTTTTTGGACAGAGGAAGTATGATGATAGTAATTCTGCATCCAAGGTGTCTTCACATGCAGTTTCTAATGGGGCTTCAAATGGTGAGAATGAAGTAGATGGTCTTGGTGATCTTAGCTGGATTTCTGGTGTTCCTGATTTGAATCAAGAAGATATCTTTGAAAGGTATTTTACCCTCGTAAACTTTTCTTGTAGCTCACTCATCCATTGTGTTTTTCCATTCTCTGTTTCTCGTTGCAAAAGCAACAACAAGAACATATCCAATATAATCCAACAAGTGGGGTTTGGGGAGGGTAGAGTGTACGCAGACCTTATACCCATATTGGGAGGTAGAGAGGATGTTTCCGGTAGACCCCTCAGCTCAAGGAAAGCATATCAAAGCAGATCGGAAAATATATAACTGAAGTGAATAGGTATATATATATAACTTGATTTTTTTCTTAATTTTTAGAAATTTAAGTAGCACAATTTGAATGTGTAGATGAACAATGGCTATGATTGTAAATAATGCTCCATATCTTAAAGTTTCTGCGTTATCTTTAAGAAACTATAGCCTAAGAGAAATATTGAATCCATTTGTTGAAAAGAAATGCATAAACATGCAACATATTTTTTCAGCTTTCAGATATTTTTTAAAAAATTCTTATCCTACACAGATAAAATGACATGATCAATTGAGATAAAATTAACAAACCCTTAAAACTGAAAAGATCACACTCGTAATGTCTAACAACTTGACTTTGATGGAAAGAGGAATATTAATTTTTTTTATTGAAAAAAATGCATAAGAGAATAAGATAAAGGTAGTAATTTTACCTTGAGCATGAGTTCAAATTGACGTAAACACAAAAAAGAAGATCCAAAAAGTCAATACTCCATTTACTTTGGCAATACTGAAAAAACCCCAACTGAATAAGTCACGCTTATTAATCCTGTAGATGAAGAGGATGGTATTAACTTTTATGTCACTAACTAATGGACTGGTAGAGAAAATATTTAAATATGAGTCTGATTTTTCACTACAATAACAACTTCAGTGAAATTCCACAAGTGGGATCTGGGAGGGTAGAGTATACGCAGACCTTTATCCCAATAATCCTTACATACATTGGATCATTTATCTATTTAGTTAAAGGCAGTTTTTCACTTGAAAAGATTCCAACAAAAAGTTGCAACGATTACATTAGTAACTAATCTAATTACACCCCTTAAAATTAATTGGGTATTTTTATTTAGTTTTTAAATTAGTAATATCTAGATTAATAAGAAGGATATTTTAGTAATTTAACTTTTAAGTTTAGGAGTTTATGCTTTTAATATAATATAGATATAGATATAGATATTGATGTTTGGAGATGTGCATAATAGTAATATTGCACATTTTCAAAGTCACGACATTCCAGGAAGAAAAATAATCCTATGCAAGGGTTCGTCTCGACATACCTTGAGTGACCTAAGCTAATGTGGCTTTTTGGTTTCCAATCAAACAAGCATGTCTTGGAAAATAAAATCTATAGTTGAGACCAACTGGGGCCGAACCTTTCTATCTTCTTCTTTCTCTTCTTGTTCCCACTTGCTGAGGACCTATGTTTTAATAACAATGTAGGGCTACTAGAAGGGAAAGGGCTTCAGAAGTGATGGTTAGATTGGATTGGCGTAGTTGATTGATCAAATTACGATGATTGGAATGAAGACAAACAAACTTTCGTGCGAAAGATAGAACGACAAAACTTTATTATATTGTTTTTTCCCCTAACTTCCTCAAGCCTATCCACTCATTTGTTCCTTGTGATCTACACAATTTGACAAATACGAGACATCAATCCTCCAATTCATATTTCGACTCTATTCATCTCGTTTCGATGATTCCATCCTAAGCCCTAGTTCATGGGTTTCAACCAAAAACGAAAAAAGTTCCTTATCCAAACGATGATTTTTAACTCAAGCTATACCCCAAATCCTCACCTTAAATGGAGAAGAAATGTACCTTTTTTTTGGGTTTAGAGCCCTAGGTTGGATTGTAATGATTTCTTGAAATTTTGGATGGATTCTTATGGATTTGAATCCGTTTAAGTGTTAGAATCTATGTGTAATAGGCGTTGAATCACTAAAAATCCATTAGGAAAACTTACCTTGTTTGCTTGGTTAGAGAGAGATGCTCATCCTCTCTAAAAATGAATGCCCAACCCAAGAATTGAATGCTCACTCTCTCTCCCCGATCTGCTATATTTATAAGTGAATTTGTGCTCATCGGGCTCCTTGAGTAGCGAGAGGGGTCGCGTGCCCCGCCGTGCATGCCCAGAACTGTAGCCAACGCTCAGGTGGCCCCTCCCACTGGTGCTCGCGTCACGCGCAATGGCGCGAAGCACGCAGGGCGTCTGCCCATGCGCACTGGCGCTCGCGGTGTGCTGCGCTTCACTGCCTCGTACGACTTCCAGGTCCCCTCGCACGCGGGGTTGCTCGCTAGGCGAGCCACGTGGTGAGCTCCCTGCCCATTTCTTCTTGCCTTCTTTTCCTTTATCGTTTTGGCCTTCTATCTTAAGTCTAAAACACCTCGACTCCCGTCCTAGTTCATTCAAACACCTTATGACCTTATTACCCTCGGGGGTCCAACTTCCCACACTCCGGACTTAGTGTGACCTTAACATTTTTGAGCCAGAATTGGCCGAATTTGAAGGTTCGAATTACTGGGCCTTACAGAAAGAAAATGGAGCTGGTAGTATTCCTCATTTTTCCTTCATGTGGCACTGACAAGGAACTGATTAATATGTTTGTTTCGGTTCCTTTCGAGGGACTGTAAAGACAAAATGCTTTTCCTGTTGTAGCACTCTTCCATTTCACTTCACACTCCCTAACTGTTTTAATCCTCTTCTAGATACCTTACAATGATGGCAGCAAATGAAGCTAATGGCTGGTATGGTGGTTCATTGCTTGGTGATCAAGATGAAAGCAGTAAAATCTACCGACATTATGCAGAACTTATCCAGGTACAGATATGTGCAACTTTTGTCTGGTCCGTGGAAATGTTTTGCTGGTTAAGTCGCATGTTTCAATTTTTCTCAAAATAAACTAGATTAGATGCTTATCATGTTGGAGCACTTCCAATTATATTTAGGATTCACCTAAGCATGAGGCTGAAAATTTAGTTATTGCAAATTTCAATGACAATTGGCTTACGGCTTCGAGCACTTTAGACCAAGATCCATTTAAAAAATTGTCTTTCGGCTTCAATGAGCAATAGTCCTCCATGATATGTGGCATCGTTGTTATGTACATGTTTTTTTGTTACAGAAAAGTGAGTGTCTTTGGATTTGCCTTACTACTCAGATGATATTGTGTTAACAAGCAGGGCCCTGCAATGGAACCTTTTGAACATGATTCTGAGAATGAGAAGTATTACACCGAACTTCTCCTGAAAGGCTCAGTTGATGCAATGGACGATGCAGCTATTGAAACAGAGATGGAATCTGCTTTCAAGGCATATGGCCAAATTGGTGCAGATCTTGGAATTTTCCCCAAGTCATGTAAGGCATTGGCTGCTGATCCCAGCCAACTAACGAGATGGCTGGTTGGTGAAGACAAGCTGCCCAATGTATGAAAAAAAATACACAGATATGCTGGCATGTATGCATTTTACCATGTTCATATATTTTGTGTAATATTTGAGGAACTGTTTTTGAACATTTTATTTTAACAGATAAAAGTGGGTGACTGATTGTTTGTGAGCAGCAGGTTTTACTGCTGAAAAGCATGCTGCTCCTGTACAGTTGTATTTTACATGAAGAAATGTGATCATCTGTATTTGACTTCACGTTTTATGGTTTCCTTAAGAAGCACAACTTGGTCTTCCCTTTCTTTTCTCATTAGTTTCAAATTAGATGCCAACATTGATGTTAGAATTATATTTTATATCTTAAGAGTCGTTTTCTTACGGAATGCTAAGTTTTATGCATTACGGTGCCGTTTCCTTTATGGAATGCGTAAGTTTTATGCCATTACAGTGCGAAATATATTTACACGGCCTCAAAGAAATTACATGTTAAATATTTATACAACAATTAGGTTTCAAGTACTCTCTTATTGGTGACATTTCTTCGTTAAAAACTCATGGGGTGGTCAGTTTCCACCATGAAATTTAAGTTATATTAATTTTTTTTTTTCAAAAAGTATTTTACTTGTAGTTAGTATTAAACTATGGATAAAATGTTTCTTGTTTATTGCAGACTTGAAGATTAAATAGTGATTGAAAAAGGGATTCGCATGTTGAATCGAAAAACATATTTGAAGCACTATAAAATTCTATGGAAAACCCAGGATCGAGCTTTGGTTCGAAATTCAAAATTAGAAAAATCCAGAAAAGAAAAGTGAAGTTTATAATTCATTTTAAAGATGGGAATTCATACTTGAATTTGAGGAGAAATTAGGACCACCATTGTCGACAACAAAAAAACTGGTGAATGATATTGTTTAGGTATTGCTGGTGAAGCTAAACCTAAAATTCAGAAGCCTTCGCGGCTGATTTGAAGAGGGTTGGATCGGAGCTTCAAGCTGATGAAGCACACAAAAGGAGCTGCAACCGACTTCAAATACTTGGGTTTGAAGTTAGGTTTGACAATTGAGATCTCAAACATATATATTTGAAATTGGGGATTGTAAAATTTAAGCTTAAGTTCTTACCCAAGTCGAAATCTTTATGATTCTGAAAACTATTTGAAATTAAGCTCTAGTTCTTATTCAAGTCGAAGTCTTCATAATTCCGATGACCACGGATTTTCTGGCGAATTGGAGCGGAGGAGGAAGCAAGTGATCAGCATTTGCTCTCAGCTTGGGCTTTCTTTTGGACAAAAAAAATTATGCAAGTAGCAACTTTTAACTCTTGCTATTAAAAATTAGTCATTGTTTTAGAAGCTATAAGTATTTTGTTTTTTTCATCACATCGAAAAAGTCCTGGACAAAAATATTTCAATTAAAACACAGAATTACTCCAGCAAACGCTACTTGAATATGAAACTTTGAAAAACATTGAATCCCGTAAATCATTTTCGAAGTTTGAACTTATAAAGATATGAACTCCATAAATTCGCTTATGGAGTTTGAACTCAAGGATGGAAGTGCAAGGGAGCGAGTAAGTGTTCACGCAACAAAAGTAAAAGTTGGGGGAAAAAGATTGGAAATTAACACTATCGCAATTTCAACACGAGAACAATTGTAAACACAATTTGATGATCAAGAGAAGGAAGGGGTATGCTTCTGATGGGGTTCTACAATGGGCAAGAGAATTGATTAATCATGCAAACTTTCAATTATAGGTATGGGTAGCTTGGTTCTAGCAATATTTGGTAGTCTTTCGATCCTCCAAATATATATACCATGGTCTTTGCTCAAGCACCATAGCTTTACCATAAAACAACCAACTAACACTTGGGTGGATCACACTATTTCTAGCTTAGATTCTTAGATGAGAATTTCCTTCGATCAAGCAATTTCTAGCCTTAATCTATGGTGGAAATCCCAAATTCCCACTATTGAATTCTTACCCAATTTATGAACTCCTCTTTCAAGCAAGAACAAAATTAGTAAACTCAATCAATGTTTACAACCATCAATTTTATAATTAAACCATGAACAAAACAGTAGACCCATACTAAATAATCAATTATAAGCACAATTAATCAATACCCATGCCCAAATTTAAACACCCATCACACACATACCCCTAGAATAGGATTTAGCTACTCATATTAAAGGAACACGAGGATATACCAAATGAGTTTTCTAAAATTCCATTCATATTAAAAGCTAAGCTCCAATTTCAAGCTCAAAATCCTTACAAATGGTGTTTTTCAATGAGGAAGAAGAAAAAAGAAAGTGTACTCTCAATGCTCTTCCTTGAGGAAAGTAAAACTGAATTGTATCTCAGGTACACACCCCAAAAGAGGTTTTAGAACCTTTCTAAATACGTCACATGACTTTGAACAAAAATGCCCTTCAGGGCTGGTGCGACCGACGTGTGAAGGCACATGTGATCGCACCCTATGGTGTGCAGCCCATGCTTTCCTCTCTTATCAGTGAAGTTCACCCGCATATTCAACCCAAGTGTGAAGGGAGGTGCGATTGCATTCGGCATTATGCGGCTCGCACGTTGATCACTGCTCAGTCAGTCTTTGATTTTCCTTGTGCACGTAGGTGCCTTTGTACGGCTCGCATGTCTATCGCCCTTTCTTGACAATTCCTTCATCTTTTTTGATCACCTTCACACTTTAACTTCTTTTTGAGTTCTTTGGGTTCAATTCCTCTGCGATCTTCTCTTGACCAAGAATACCTGTATTTGTGTCAATAAAGGCAATAAGTGCCTCTAATTCTCATCAAAATATGACAATAATTCATGAATAAAGGCTCAATAAGTTGGTAGATTATCAACTTATCAAACCCCCAAACTTGAATTATTGCTTCTCCTCAAGCAAGATACTCACAAGGTAAGGAATGAAATAGGTTCTCAAAAAACAAGGGTTGTACACAAGATTAACTCTACTCTAAAACCTAAGAAAATAATCAACAAAAGACTCAAATAAAAAAACTCAACTACAATGCTCATCTTAAATGGTATCACCATACTCTCAAGACAAGTGCTCATTTTAAAACATCACCAAAAAGGATTTCATTTCTCATTCAAAATCAAGGGGTTTGTTATTCAAAGTAAGATTATCAAGCTTCTCAAGTTATTAACATTGACCTTCAAGGTTTTCCTCGAGATTCGCCACATAACTTGTCTCATTCATTCCTCTCAATTGAAATAGACACTTCATCATTCATTTCAAGTATGTGATGTCACTCACCACAAGAGAGAATCTCACTTACAATCATACAATTCAAATTAGAGGGATTATAAGAGAACACGAAGACTCTCACTCTCTCAAAGAAGTTTGAGTGCACACGTATCGACCCATAGGCTTGCCCTTCATGTAATTCGCCACTAATGTAGAGTTACCAAGTTTGAAATCACTAAGCATTTGCGGGCTATGATGTTGATTAGGGTTAAGGTGAGGATTCATTTTGCTCAAGTGACTAAACCTTTCTAACGCCCCTTGTGACCATTCAAAACACCGCTCACATTTTTGAACATTAACTTTACCTTATTTCTCTCTCTCACAACCTAAGTTTCCCTTTGACTTGATCATTCAACATCCTTTTATTACCTTCACTTGGTAGCACCAATTTCTTCCTTTCTTTTCATTTTACTAATATTATTAGACATTTCGAAGCAATTTTCATCTTAGGCATAATGTGCTACCTTGCATTGAAGTGCATCCCTTTTATTCTCCATATTTGTACATATACCCCCAAACTTAGGCCTTTGCCTATGTTATCATTTTAATTCCCCCCAAACTCAGGCTTTTAGCCTATATTTCACTTTTAAGCCATTAGGGAGGATGAGTGCAAAAATCGAGGGTCCAAAAAGGGTCAAGGTGTCTAACAAAGTGCCAAAGAAAAGTCACAAGCTCAAAGGGGCGTACTAGGATCAATGTAAAGGGAAGTCAATTTGGGTGAAGTGACTATTCAACAAGGGACTAAGGTGATATCTAGGATTTTATCTTGAATCACATTCGGGGCAAGTTCTAGACAACATGTATACAAGAACGAAGTATAACCTTACCACACAAGGCATCACAATACAAGAATTCCATAATTAGTCTCAAAATCAATTGGAACAAATGACTTTTGACAAGCTATTCTGAGTTCTTCCACACACTCGTTAGTGAATCGATCAAGTCAAATGGAGAATGTGCAAGTCATGACAAGAGAATGCTTTAGCAAAAATTATTTTCCCCTATTTCCTTCAATTTGCAAAACTTCTTGCCAAGAAAATTTTTGGTGGGCCTATTGCGAGACAAGCAAAATACGGACTTAATTTAACATTAAACTTAGCATTTTCCCTTAAGAAAGTCGCTTCTCAATCCATCATAAGGAAACATCAATCCAGTTTGACACAAAAATAAAAATAAAATAAAATTGCTCCTTGGAAAAGAACCGTGGTATAAAAAAAACCCTTGTAGTTTATTTAACTATGCTACTATTAACCAGGTGACCAAGATTAACATGCTCATGAATTGTTTGAAAGTGGGCCTTGGCGAAGGCACTAGCGCATTTGCAAAGCATGAGTAGTGAAATAATTGCGCGTGTAGGACTAACCCGACGATATCGCTACTCAAACAACACATAAAATAAGCCTGATAAGGGCACAATTTAAGCATTAAGAAAATAAAAAGTCTCGTCAAGGGCAATACCATAATCATCCAAACTATGCCTGACAAGGGCCAAATTATCTCACAGAAAAGTAAAATATCAAGTCCCAACAAGGGCAATAAAAATAATATCTCAAGGCCTAATATGGGCAACCAAAAAACTATAATCAAATCACCACCTCCCCCACAAGAATAAAACATTGCCCTCAATTCCTAAGCTCAAACAAGTAAGGGAAATGTGAAAAAACTCCCTATACGGGATAATCCTCCTCCTGATCTGCCTGCTCAGAGCTGGTGCCTGCTCCTCCCTTGCGAGAGTGTGATGTGTGCTTTGAATCATAGAGCGCCTGCTGAAATGATGGGTACTGATCATTAAACATCTCCTCATCATCGCCACCCAAGGTAGAGAACAACTCAGCCATAGGGCCAGGCAGACTTCAATTGATCAAATCTATTGTGTTTGGCATACAAACCTATTGAGAGCACTGGTATCCTGGTAGAAGATTTGTATGCCTAAGGTGGTGGGGGGACAAAATGTTCTCAGCTTATGTAACTGGAACAAAGTTGCTGTCACTAAACACTTATGGGATCTAGCTACTAAGGTTGACAACCTATGGATAAAATGGGTACATATCTATTATGTGAAGGGTGCTGCTCTTGAGGATTGTCTCATTCCAAAGTGTGCTACTTGGGTTATAAGGAAGGTGCTGGAGTCAAGAAAGGTGGTCATGCAAGCCCCTGGATTTCAAGGTGATCTGCAGGCAAGACTAGCTATGTTGACAGTAGGTGGGAAGTACTCCATTAAGAAGCTCTATACAGGCTTGATGCCACATTTTCCAAGAGTTCCATGGAAAAGCATTACTCTCAAAGCTAGCATCCACCCACGACATATCCTATGGCTTTATCTGTTAAGAAGACTTGCAACAGTGGATCGTTTAGCCAAATTTGGTGTTATTGTTGATTCTTCCTGTGTCTTTTGTCACAGTGCTGTGGAAGTACATGACCATCTGTTTTTTGATTGCTTGGTGACAAGAGGCTTATGGTCCAGATTTCTCATATGGTTAAATGTAAATCAAACTATTGGCACATGGCAACAAGAAGTAGAATGGGTCACTAGTTGGGCAAGAGGCAGATTTGGAAAAGGCTCTATTATCTGCTGTGTGTTTGCTATGTTGGTGACTACCATTTGGAGAGAAAAGAACCAGATACGGTTTTAGCAGAAATAGTTCCAGGTTGATCAAGTATGCAAAGAGATTGCTATTCATATACACATTAGAAGGAGGCATCAAAGGATGTGGTTTACACACTTGCAGCAACTAAACTCTATACCTTGAGTTTTGGTATTTGTCTGCCTGTTGATTGTCCTATTTTTCTCTGCTATTTACTTGTTATTTTCATGCATATTAGCTCTGAGTAGTTATTCTCTAGGCCTGTTAGTGTGAGTCCTATGTTATCAGTGCTGTTTAGTTCTTTTGGTTTTGTGAGAGACAGTTGGTCAACTCTGTCTAGTTTTGTAATTCCTTACTTGGTGAAATAAAATTGTTTATTTACCAAAAAAAATTCATCCATGAGGCCAGCAGTGGGACGGGGCAGCCAAGGCAGCCTCGAAAGCACTCAAATCAGCATTACCCATTGGTGCCTTCCCCTCAGCTCTGTCAACATCTTTCTGAATATCCACCACGCCACGCTCAATAACATCCACCCTCTTGCAAAAGCTAGCCACACTATTCACTACATCCTTCATGGCCTTCTTTACAACCCTCTGAATCATGCTGGGCAGCCTATTAGCCAGGGTGGTCAACTGCCGATCATGAGAGTATGTAGGTCATGTCAACTAACTTTTGAAAGCCTGATGGGTTCAAGGTCGATGATGATGGTAAAGGTACACGAGAAGCAGAAAATATAGGATTTCCTGACTCTACGAGAGTAGGTGCACTGGAGGCTGATCTAGAAGGAGAGAAAGTAGTGGGCTCAATATCAGTGTCCTCAACCTGTACATCAGCAAGGCGATGCATCCTGCGTCTCTTCATCCTAGGAGCATCAACATCCATCTTTTTCTCAAGGTCAATCATACCAGTGGCAGGGGTGGGGACATCAGAGGCAAAATACGAGATCCTAGCCTTAGCACATAACTTACTAACAAGCACAGGATAGGGGAATGCTTCACCAGCCCGATGTTCTTTCCTTTTGATTACCACCATTGTGATCTCACCAAAATCTACATTTTCCACTGACATGATGGAGGCTACTAGAATGGCGCCTCCTGTGTAACCTTCTAATTATTTTTAGAAGGTAAGAAACGGGAGCGGACAAAGTCATACCATAGGCGTGCCATAAAATGTAAACTCTGGCACAGAATGGTGCCCCCATCGTTACCCTGAGAGGAGTCTCAGGAGAAATGATAGTAGCATCCCACCCAAGTGGTTTTTCCTTAGGGAGCACCTTAGCCCAATATTATTTTAGTGCAGGATCAATCGGATTACCCTAGTAGATGGCGTTGATAGCAGCTGGTCTGATGTAAACTTCTTTACCCCGGACCATCACTGAGTCCAAGCAAGGATAATTATCCATATTTCCCGTGTACCCCTTTGATTCTGGCTTGGCCTGGTAAGAGGCATAAAATTCTTGAACCATCTCGGCGTGATAACCTTCGGGTACCTCTTCGAACAGGAATCATTGGCGGGTAGTGAATTATTGAGGGATGTTAGGTAAATCATCCCCAACTTCTATAAGGTTAAAGCTGCACTCCGGGGTGAAGCTCCTTGCCCTATCTCTGTCGTAGAGGGATTTCATGCCCTCCACCTCAAAGCGAATACTATCCTTCCCCAAAACTTACACAGAAGGAGGTGCTGGGGTAGCAGCGGGGGCTTTCTTCTTTTCTTTGGACTTGGAAGTGAAGGTAGGAGGAGCTGGAGGCCTTCTTGTGCTGTGACCTAAATTTTCCCTGTCAGAAGACATTTTCTACACAAAGAGATTGTGAGTACTCAAAAGAAATAGCATTTTTTTTTTGTATTTTAGGAATATTAAAAGAATAAAATGCTACAAAAAGTTTAATAAACTAGAAAGAAATGGAATACAAAGGAGAAGAAAAAGACATCAGGTGACTGCTGGCATGTGCGAGTCACATGCAAAACGTACATAGAAAAGTGCGCGTCGCATGTGGCTTTGCCCATGCTAGCAGACACCTGAGCAAAATTATCTTCAAGGTGCTAAGGCTTGTGTGATTTGCCTCAACCATTATGCGCGTCGCACATGCCTTCGCCCTTGCAGGAAGTGATCTGGAAAATTAAACACAGACATGCAACACCTTATGCGATCCACAGGTAAAGAAATGCGGGTCACATGCGAAACGATGAAGAAATAATAGGAAGTTTTTCAATTCTTTATTTCTAAGTGTGTTATGTATGAGATCGCATAGAAATACCTGTGGAATGCAAGTGCAACCAAGGTGATAAACACAAACTTTAATAGGGCTAAGTATGAATTGACCAATAACCAAGTTATCTAGGTACTCAGACTTCTTCGAAAAACTTCAAACACATTCAAGACCCACATATTATGAAAGATTTGCTTAAGGAATTTCCTTAAGAATGACGTTACCCCATCTATTATCGAGAACATTAATCATTCAAGAAATTTAATCAAACAATTTCAACGTGACAAGAATTTCACTCCCCTCAACCAAAGCGCTCATCAGATAACTATAATAAATTGAAATAACATAAGAAAAAATGGTATCAACAATATCAGCCCACATATCACCATTCAACCAAAACCTTGCAAAGATGACGATTTTCTCTTAAGAATGACGTCACTCAATCTATTATTGGGCCAAACGATGGATCAACTCAAGTGGGTTACTCAGACTTCACCAAAAATACAAAATTTAAGGCTAAAAAATAACACAAATTGCATGCATCAATCTAGAATCAAGATCTACCAAGTTTTTCTCAAGCAAAATCGACAATAAGCCCCAAAATTGGAGTCCCAAAAATTAGATCTCACCCAAAATCAATATAAAAGATTTAACTAGCATGCTTCACAATAAATGTTCCCAATCTACTTAAAAACAAGGATTTGACATTGGGGAACTTACTATAAGAAAAGATGAGGGAGTAAAAAGCAAAAACGTGAAGCTTTGTAGTGCCTACAATGGAGACCAACTTTTTTGCCAGAAAAAGTAGTGGTGCGGCAAAGGATATGCGGTGGTGGTGAAGTATGGGTGAAAAGGAAGAAGATTTTTAGGGAAAGTTTGGAGGATTGGGAGAGTTTTGGTGGAGGGTAATGGAGGTTTTGGGAGAGTATAATGGAGAAAAAGATGGAGGGTGATGGTTTATAAAGGGAAGAAGAAGAAGAAAGGACGCGAGTCAAAGTACGGATTGGGTCGGTCAATAGGTAAGTCAATAGATTTTTAAAACTTACCTGTGTGTGCGCTGCGATGTGCAATTCACACATGAAAATGTGCATCTCGCACATCACTTTGCACGTGATGATTTCTGAGCCCAAAGTTTGCCAGGTTTCTGGTTTGACATGCGGCAGAGGTGCAATGCGCAAATAGAGGGTGCAATCTACACCCTTGATCGCACATCACAACTTACTGGTTGTGGGTGTGGCATCACATGAGGCTGCACAATGGGCCATGCGGACCACATGTCTCATCGCACATGCCCTCTGATATATTTCTTCCACTTTGAGTCATAATTGCCATCACATTGACATCATTCTTCGAATTTGCAAGAGTGTCACTTGGAAGAGTACCTTTAAAATGTGGGTTCATTTGAGAAGAAATATGGTTCATTTGAGCCTCTAAGTTCTTGATAGACGCCAAATGGGAACTCACAGTTTGATAAAGAATAGATACCTCACTTTTTAAATCTTTCACACCCTTATCCGTCGATTCAACTCTTTTCAATATTTGAGACAACATGTATTCAATCTTAGAATGTCCGGGGTTACTCACACTTGGTTGGTAAGGAGACACATCAACTTTTGGTGGAGGCACATAAGGATTAGCACTATGGTGATTGTAACGATCACCATCTCTCTCACGTTCTCGCCATGGACCTTCACGGTCTCTACCTTGCTCCCTATCTCTCCATTGATTTCCCTTGTCTCGGTTCTAACCTTGATTCTCGTCACTCAAATGCTAAGGACCTTGGTTAGTACCTTGATATCCAGGTCAAGAACCTGCTTCTAGAAAACAAAGCTCCTCATCTCCCGATGTATGAGTACCAACTCCATCATCATCATTCGAACCATAAGTACCCACAACATTGACACTCTTGGTACTGTCTCCCATCATATGTTTGACCAATAAATCAATTTGCATCATAATTTTGGCCATGGTCTCATATCTTTCCTCCTCCTTTCTCCTTATCTCACTCGTCATAATAGATAAAGTAACACCCGGTGAGACATCAACTTCTCTAGTTGCCATGCCTTATTATATTTTGTCATCCGATCTACGAGGGCTGCAACGAGACCATAGTTTTGGTCCATAAGTGTCCCACCTGTGATGTTATTCGCCACTAATTTGTTCATAGAGTCTAGATCTTTATAGAAGGTTTGAAGGAGAACATTGTCTGGTAACCCATGATTTTGACATAATAGAAGCTTTTTCTTGAAACTTAGCAATGCTTTGTGCAATGGCTCATCCGGTAGTTTCGAAAGTTTGTGATATCATATCTTAACTACATTATCCGAGAAGGTGAGAAAAATCTCACCAAGAAGGCTTCCACTAGTCCATTCCATGTTGTAATAGAGCCCTCTAGGAGCTTCTCAAGCCACGCTGTCGCTTCCCCTATAAGGGAGAAAGGGAATAATCAAAGTCAGATCGACTCTTGGGATATATGGTTGATATTGAAAAGCTGACATATTTCAATAAAGTTTTGGATATGATGGTTGGCATCTTCATAAGCTAGCTCTCCAAAGAGTCCCTTCATTTGTATCAAATGAAGCATCGTGCTCGTCACATAGAATATAGTATTTCCAATGATTGGGGGTAGGTGGATTGCACCTACAATACCATGGACCATGGGTCCATCTTCCACATCCATAAATCGATCCACACTCTCTTGGTCACCCGCTTGACTCATGGGAACCATGTTCACAATAACACAAACAATAAAAAAAAAAAAAGAGAACAAACACTCAATAAAAGTGAACTAAATGATAATCAAATGGCAAATCAAGAACCATTCCCTGGCAACATCACCATTTTTGATGACATTAAAAGCACTCTCTCGTAGGAGGTGGTAACAATCATCGTACAAAAAAAAAATAATAAACTCAATGGATGTCGAGGTTGTATCCACAGAGAATAGAGTAATGATTCGCCAATAAATTGCCGAATAACAATCACTAGAGCGAGTAAGTGTTCAAGAAACAAAAGTGAAAGTTAGGAGAAAAGGATCGGGAATTAACAATATCACAATTTCAACATGAGAACAATCCTAAACACAATTTGATGATCAAGAGATGAAAGACTAGGGGTATGCTATGGGGTTCTACAATGGGCTAGGGAATTGATTAATCATGCAAACTTTTGATTTTAGGTATGCGTAGCTTAGTTCTAGATATATTTTGTAGTCTTTCGACCCTCCAAATATATGTACCATGGTCTTTGCTCAAGTACCATAACTTTACCATAAAATAACCAATTAACACTTGGGTGAATCACACTATTTGTAGCTTAAATTTTTAGATGGGAATTTTCTTTGATCAAGCTATTCCTAGCCTTAATCTATGGTGGAAATCCCAAATCCCCACAATTGAATTCTTACCCAATTTACGACTCCTCTTTCAAGCAAGAACAAAATTAATAAACTCAAACAATATTTGCAACCATCAATTTTATAATTAAACCATGAAGAATTCAATAGACCCATACAAAATAATCAATTATAAGCATAATTAATCAATATCCATGACCAAATTCAAACACCCATCATGAACATACCCTTAGAATAGGATTTAACTACTTATATTAAAGGAACAAGAGGATATACCAAATGGGTTTCTCAAAATTCCATTCATATTAAAAGCTAAGCTCCAATTCCAAGCTCAAAATCCTTACATATGGTGTTTTTCAATGAGAAAGAAGAAAAAAGAAAGTGTACTCTCAATCCTCTTCTTTGGGGAAAGTAAAATCTGATTTGTATCTCTGATAAACACCCCAAAAAGAGTTTTAGAACTTTCTCAAATACATCACATGACTTTGGACAAAAAATTCCTTTAGGGCTGGTGCGACTGATGTGCGAAGGAACATGCGATCATACCTTGTGGTGTGCAACTCACACGTTCTTTCCTCTCTTATCAGTGAAGTTCACCCGCTTGTGCTACCCAAGTGCGAAGCGAGGTGCGATTGCATTCGGCATTATGTGGCTCGCACATTGATCATTTCTCAGGCAGTCTTTGATTTTCCTTGTGTGATGGCACCTACGTTTCGCAGGTGCCTTTGTGCGGCTCGCATGTCTATCGCCCTTTCTTGACAATTCCTTCCTCCTTTTTGATCACCTTCACACTTCAAACTTTTTTTGAGCTCTTTGGGTTCAATTCCGTTGCTTTCTTCTCTTGACCAAGAATACCTGCATTTGTATCAATAAAGGTAATAATTACCACTAATTTTCATCAAAACATGGCAATAATTCATGAATAAAGTCTCAATAAGTTGGTAGATTACCAACTTATCAAGGGGTGAGGGTGAGGGTGGGTATTTGCCTTCTTTTTATTTTCTTAGTCGACTGATACAGAAAGTAAAGACAATAATGATAAAATTACTGAAAGTAAATTTTGACACAAGATATTTTTATATTGGTTGGGATCCAGAATGGATCTTAGTCAAGTCCCCTTGGGTTGCTAGTGATGCTCTACTAGTTCTTTGAGGTGTTTGGGTTACTAGGTTTGAATGTAGTTTCTACAACTACACTCAATTATTTTTTTCTCATTTCTTTTGATACAATGGCCTCACCAACAATATTTCTCCTTTTTTTTGATTATACAGTAAATCACTAAGAATGACAATACTTGATAAAAGTAGAGCAAAGAACTTGAGATGGTTTAGACTAGATGTATGTTTTCTTCTTCAATCTTTAAAGGCTTTATATAGATGGATGAGGTAGACGTTTGAATGAGATTGTTGAAGAAGACAACCCAAGAGATTTGATCTTTAGAAAAGAATATGAAAGATCCCATTTTCAAGAATAAGGTTGAGTCAATCTTGACTCTTTAATTCTGCAGATCTTGCTTTCTTTTTCTATGCTTGAGATGGCAGCCAGACTTCCTTGATTTATATGAGATTATTATTTCATTTCCATATCAAAGTCTTCAATAAAGGTCTTCAATAAATTCTTGGTACTTGATCCCATAATTAAAGTCAATTTGCCACTGCTTTCCATAGTACTCATTGGCTTTATGTAAATCAAGTTTCTTTGAAAATCTTGATTATTGCTTTCTTATTTTTCTGCAAACATGAGTTGTCATTCATTAGAATTGAAACACTAAAAATCTCCCTCCTTTTGATAACAACAACAAAAGAATAAGGAAAGTGTAGTCAGCTTCCCTTTTCAGTGTTTGAGTGTTGTTGATTCCCCCTCAGTAGTTGAACTGAAGCAGTAGTCGACTTGGAGTAGTTACCCCCCACTTCAGCTGTATTTGCTCCCCCGACTTCAGTTATTCTTCCCCTTTGATGTTATGCAAAAAGGAAAATAATACACAAGAGGTCCACACATATCAGGAGTAGCAGAAAAGATCATATTAATGATGACTACCAAACCAAAAAAACAAACAAAGGAGATTTGTCTTGTCTGAACACAAGGTCAGACATTAAAACAACAAAAACACAAAAACACAAAAACAAAGTCCAAGAGTTTAGCCAATCAAAAATAGTAGATATACTAAGGATATAACAAATGGTGTTGATATTGGCTTCCTTCAGCTTTTCAAAATTCATAGCTTGCAACAACTTTGTCACCATTCTCCTGAATCTTGGTAGCCACCTTGATAGTTTCCCGAATCACCTTGTCAGGTTTGATGCAGATCTTGGCCACATTACTATTTGTCTCCTTTGTTGAAGTATGAACCTTCTCTATTTTAAATTGAGTCGATAAAAGAATGTCCTTGAAGGACTCGAGTTTATCATCCATGTCATACAGTTTTGCCAAGATCTCAGAGAAAACATTAGAGGAGATTGGAGAAACATTCAAGAAAGAGGGTAAGTCAGCTGGAAGAGTGATAGGAGTAGGAGCTTTAGTTTCAGCCTTGAGAATCCAAGAATCTCCTACACGAGTATACCCCATGTAACCAAAGACTTAGAGGTATAACTCTGATTGATAGAGAGAGAAAGGACATCAAGAAGGCTAATATTGTTAGCTTCCAAGATACGAGATATAACCATGCCATAAGAGAGACTGAGGGGATCAGAAGGTACTTCACTCATGTTGTTGTTAATCAAGGAGGAAAGCTTGAATTTTCTTTTGGTGACAAGACAGTGTGTGAGCAGAGTATCTCTAAGAGATAGAGTGATAGAGGCCCAGAGTTAGGAAATAAAGTAGTGGAGACAATGTGAGCAATTATTCTAGTTTCAAAGGACAGATCCTTTGGTCCTTGATGAGAAGGAAGGGGATTTAGGGTTTCAAGAGCAATAATTTTCTTGGATTGATCTAGAGTGACATCAAAGTCATAGGGACAAATGCTTTTCACAGGAGTAGAAAATCTTGAGCAATGGATTCGAAAAATATGGTCAAATAGAGCATAATCGAGAAAGATACACTTACCACGAACAAGTGTTTCAAGTTCATCAACCTTGAAGGAATGGGGATTAGCATAGAAAATACAAATGAGGGGCTCATACACAGTACATAGTGTGACAGAGAAGAAATTTGTCCAACCTTGAAATTTGAAAAACTACTTTACATTACATTGAATAGATGCGAGATGGTCAAGATTGATGATTTGACCATGATCAAAAGTCTTGTCCTTTCGAGAATGAAAAAGGGTTTCATTAGCGGGGCTCCAGAAATTGGTTGTCATGACCCGATTTCTTAGGTCATGATGGCACCTACAACCTCTCAGTAGGTGAACTGATTCCCGTAGCCTGGAACGTTTAGTAATGGGCTACTACCTAAACATTACGCACAATAAGAAGAAATAAGCTGAAGCAGAATATAAAGATAGACAAAGCGGAAGCAAAAACCTGAATATATATACATAATGAAGCTACATCAACCCCAAGACTTGGTATCGACAATACAGAAGCTTCTAATAGATACAAATGCTAGAAGTAACAAAATGATAAGTACAACTATCTCCGAATATACAAAGAGTAACAGTACAGAAGATGAGATGTGGTCAAGCCCCGATCGTCAGGCGCTCACCCTAGTCTCAAAGATCTAAAAGCTGTACCAGTCTCCAACGCGATCAACGGTAAAAGCTCAACTAATATCTGCACCAGAAAGATACATAAGTATAGTATGAGCACCAATTACTTAGCAACGGGTACCTAATAGGCATCATCAGCCGACTAAGCACATATAAGATATAAAAATAGTAAATAACATATAGCAAGAAAGCAGTCACCGAAGTAATAGATAAAGCACAAAGAACTAGCACGGAGAATAGACAACCAAGAGTTATAAGCATACAATGCTAGCACAGAAGATATACATAACAATGAAACACAGGTGTAAGGAAGAAGAACGCACCTGGAATCCTTGAAACAATAGTATAAATAAAGAGAGAGAGAATCAGGAACACAACGGTATACCGGTAACCTCAAGTAAGAAGGGAAAGAAGGAAAGCAACACAACATAATCAACTAGAAGCCATAAAAGTAATGAAAACATACTAAAAACACCAACTCTCAAGATAAGCATGAACCGGGATCCATCTCACAATTTACAACCTAGAATGGAATAACTAAACCATCAGAACCAAGAGTTCTACTCAGAATAAAGATAAGGAACAACGTACGATAAATCACAACCGCTCAGGAGGACACACGATGGAGCCTCAAAGATATAGGACTCACTAGCCCCTCAATACTCTAGCCCAAAAATTGGAGCCTCAACAGGCTAAAACTTACCAATTCACAAGAACCAAGGACTATAACTAGCTCTATGAAATGACAGGAGTAATATAATCTACCTACAGTCCCAACGACCGCCCATACAATTGAGGAATACAATCAAGTGAAAACAAACCCTCCGTCCACTTATACAACGAAAGCGTACACTGAACACATAGAAAACAAGGGTGGAATCCGAGTGAAATATGCATGATGATGTGATTTGATGAATCTGTAACCAAGTGTATCGCAGTGTTATTTGTTACCCCCTCCGGTGCCCCAAAGGTCCAATAAAAGAGGGATCCATGGAAGGACATCTCCTGAGTACCTCTCCTATGCCATACATCCCCTCTCTCTGGTCACTGTTGGCCTGTAGCACTTGGTCCGAAATGGTAGGGTCCATGGAGGTCGAATCGTAGACCACATACTAACATAAAACTCAATATATCTCAATAATTAGAATCTCGTAGTACGTGTTAAGATTTGATCTGAGTCTAAATCAATAGTAGTAATCTCAATAACCCCCATCAAGGGTGCCCGGAGTGTATCCGGGTCTAAAGCAATAGTCATGTCTAAATAACCCTCATCGAGGGTGCCTAGAGCGTATCCGGGTCTAAAACAAAATCAAGTATCAAAATCCCTAAATAGGGTGCCCGACTCATATCTGAGTGTAAATTCATAGAAAATAATATCTAGTGCTACGTCCCAGCCGAGCCTAGTATTAGAATAAAAACCAGTAATCAAATCATAATAATATCCCCTCTACTCTGAGAGGTTTCATAAAAGTCAGTTTAAAATCCCTTTTGAAGTCATGTACTGAAAACGTGCCCTCGGGCCCATGCAAAGTTTAGAAAATCAATTATAGTAGGCCCAAAGACAAATCAGTAGTAAAACATACAGGGAAAACATTTTCTTGTATGATATGCTCGCAAACAATAAAGTAGCCCAAAATGGCTCACAAACATTTCCTATCAGCCCTGCACATGCTCAATAGCTCTACAATAGTCATCACTAGCTTAGAAGGATATCTCTATATCCGAGACTCACGGATATTTTCAAATAACCCACCATCTATGTTCCAGAGTAAGTACAAGGCCACACAGGACCACAAGGTTAATATACAATACTACATAAATACTACAATCAATGTATGAAATTAACAGACAGAAAAAACAGGCACGGTCTGGGGTACCAACCTAGAACAACCCACCCAAGGATACTAATTAATGTAGTTATAGCCTATATACGCAGAGTCTAGGTAGGGAAAGCCATAACCTACCTGTCATCCAATGACTAGCTGCGGGAACAGCGTCTACCAGGCTCGAACTTCTCTGGGAAGCTCCAATTCACGAAACCACTATTAATACAATAATCTACACATTAATACGAGCCCAACGATACATATAATGCTATAAATATAACTGGGTTAAAATCCAGGCTACAAATGGGTCCGTGGGCACTATGAGCCGAAATTAGAAATGAAAAATACCAATGTGTTTCATACCATCCCGGGAGCACATGCTCCAAATTTGAGCGGAAACGGACAACAATTGAGGCTCAAAATAGCCCGCTCCAGTCAAGAATTAAAGATGGAAATTCAAGGAATAAATCCAGAAATTAAACAAAAGATACTTACCACAACGAGAAGACAAGCTAAGGAAGTGAAAACTCTGAACCCATGATCATGAAAAGCTCAAGAGGGTAGATTCTTCAAGGGATTTCCAAGCTTTGAGAAATAGCAACAATGAAGGTTTGTAACAATGGAGAAGAAATGATTTTTGGGGAAGAAGGACTTTACCCAACGACGAGGAAAAAGATTTCCCAACAATTTGATGGATTCTCCAAGCTTTAGGATTGATGGGAGCAATTTGGTGGGAGAACTTGGAGTTTAGAGTTGGGAAAAGTATGAGAAACAAGCTGGAAAAATGAAGGCCAAAGAATTATGTAGCTGCTGGTCGTTGGTTAGTGCTATCGCGCTAAAGAAGCGCAATCGCGCTGAAGGAAGGATCACAAACCATTGTTATCGCGCTGAAGTGAAAATCACAGACCAGTGCTATTGCGCTACACGAGCGCAATCGCGCTGAAGGCCACCAGAAGCAGAAAAATCAGCAGCAACCAAAACTTCTACGGGGCATTCCGGGCACAATCATAACCCGATACTCAAACACCAATAGAGCTATTAGAGTGGAAATGATGTTTCAGACTCAATGTAATCAACGAAACTTCCTTACAAGGTCGTCTGGGAGAAATGTTGACCCAAGTCAACACTAACCAATGCCAACCAAGCATTCGAAATGAGCTCGGCTCACCCGTGACCCGAACCAACCAACTAACTAACACAAACTCAGCATTCCGGAGCTAAAAGCACTGTCGGAATTTCCATCCGAGGTTGTCTTCTATGAATATTGACCAAAGTCAACCAAACAAGCCCAACTGGCCTGAAAATATAGAATGAGAGAATTCCAAGCTGAAAAGCTCCTGTATCCCGACCAAAGGTCTCAGTAGACTAAAGTCCACACTCTGGAGCTAACGGAACTGTCGAAATTCAATTTCAAGCACGTTCACCAAGAATGTTGACTGAAGTCAATGATTTCAAAAGCCTAAAGCTCTAAAACAAAGAACGACCAAAAGTCAAACAAACGGCCCAGACACCAAACTACCGGTCCCAACAAGCCATAAATGACTTTGGACCGCTACAGACAAGCTTTAACGGTACAAGAAAGGCGAACACGCATAAATGACCAGAAGGTTCATTACATTGGTCCTTCTATCCAGGCAACTTTCAAAATCAAGCTTGCATTTTTTTCTTCAATGCAAAGCATTCATCATCTTCTTTGAAATATTTGAGAAAGGGTTTAAAAAAAGAGGAGTTTGAGGACAATGATTGATCAGAAATATCAGAGTCAATGGGTATAGGGGAACTAGCTTTCCCTTTACCTTTGGTTCTAAAAGTTTTTCAAGTGGGGATGAAAGAATCTTTGTGAATTTTAGCCATGGTAAATGAGAGAATAGAGTAGAACAGGAGAGAGGGATTAAGAAGTAAAAAAGTAAGGAGAGTTTTAAAAGATAGAAGAGAACAAGATGAAGTGACAAAGCGGAGAAGAGGTTAAGGGTTATGACTGACAACGAGGAGATGTGAGGGAGAAAATCAAGAAAAATTCATAATGAAAATAGGATGACAACAAACTCAAAGACTTAAGTACACACACAAGCAATTAATGACAGTACACAAATTTTTAAATAAGGAAATAGAATCAAGAGAATTAATTTAAAGCAGGGTTTTAAATAATTCCAAGTGATTTTTGAAGGAAACAAAATCTTTCTTCCAGTAAAGACTTTGTAAGGAAAGCGGTTACTTGAAAATTAATTCTCACAAAGGCAAGTTCAATATCACTATTTAAAATATGATCATAAATGAAATAATACTTGATATCAATATGTTTGTCTCTAAAATAATGTACATAATTTTTTGAGAGACAAATAGCACTAGAATTATCACAGAAAATTTTAACAGTTTTAAAAAATAAATCATAATTACTGAGTTGATGAACCATGCATAATATTTGAGCACAATATTGGTTAATAGCAATATATTCAGCCTTAGTGGTGGAAACTGAGACAGATCCCTGTTTCTTGCTGTTTCATAAGATTAGTAATTTTCCAAGGAGTTGACAAGTGCCACTAGTACATTTTTGATCATCTTTATCACCTGCATAGTCAGCGTCAGAAATTTCTTCAAGTGTAAAATCTTTTATTTTAGCATACCATAATCTATGATGAATAGTGCTAGCAAAATATCTAATAATGTATTTTACAACAGTAAGATGAGATTCTATAGGAGCTGATTGAAATTGAGCATATTTGCATACACTAAATATGATATCTGGTCGATCAGCAGTTAGATAGAGTAGAGATCCTATCACACCTCTATACTTAGTTTCATCTACTGGTTTACCTTCATCATCTCTATCAAGGGAGTATGTAGAGCTCATTGGGGTTCCCATTGGTTTTGCATCATACATGCTAAACTTTTGGATGAATTTCTTGGTATACTTACTTTGGCATATAAAAATACCTTCATCGGATTGAGTTATTTGTAGACCAAGAAAAAATGTTAATTCTTCCAACATACTCATTTCAAATTCTCCTTGTATGAGTTTGGAGAATTTCTTGCACCAAAAAGGATTAGTACTTCCAAAAATAATATCATCCACATAAATTTGAATAATCATATTTTCAGAGGGAGTTCTTTTAATGAATAAAGTTGTATTAATTTTTCCTCTTGAGAAGCTATGATTTATCAGAAAAGTACTCAATCGATCATACTAGGCTTGTGGAGCATATTTGAGACCATAGAAAGCCTTTGACAGTTTAAAATCATGATAGGAAAAATTTAGATGTTCAATGCGAGGAGGTTGTTTGAGGAAAACTTCCTCTTCTATAAATCCATTCAGAAAAGCACTTTTAACATCCATTTGAAATAATTTAAAACCTTTGAAAGAGGCATCAGGAAGTAATATGCGAATAAATTCTAACTGGGTTACTAGAGCAAATATTTCATCATAGTCGACTCCTTCCTATTGTGAGTATCCTTGATCGAGCCACTAGTCGAGCTTTGTTTCTTACCACTTCTTCAGCTTTATTTAGTTTGTTTCTGAAAACCCACTTGGTGCCTATGATAGACACTATTGCAGGTCTTGAAACTCGAGTCCAAATCTTATTTTTCTCAAATTGATCAAGTTCTTCTTACATTGATTTGACCCAATGATTATCCTTTAGAGCTTCATTAACCTTTTTAGGTTCAAGTTGAGATATAAGAGCAATATTTTCTTTGTTTTTATTTGATACCCTTGTTTTCATCCCTTTCTTTGGATCATTAATAATGATTTTTTTTGGATAGTCTGGTTCATTTCACAATTCATTTAGAATTACATCGATTGTCTGGTCAGTCGACTCTTCTGAGAAGATAGTTATCTTAGTCATCATAGCTTGATCAACTAGTGATACTTTGCTATTCTGATTGCTTTGTATTTTTTTCATCATCTGAAATTTTAGCTTTTTTCGATACAAGCGATTAGCATCATAAAAAATAATATGAATAGATTCTTTAATGTTTGAGGTGCATTTATTGAACACTCTAAATGATTTACTGGAATTGGAATAATTAAGAAAAATACCTTCATCACTTCTAGGATCAAACTTACTAATGTTGTCTTTCCCATTGTTGTGCACACAATACTTACATCCAAATGAATGGAAGTACTTGATGTTGGGTCTCTTACCATTCCATAGTTCGTAAGGTGTCTTCTTTAGAATGGGACTTATGAGACATCTATTTAGAATATGATAGGCTGTACTTAGTACTTCTGCCCAGAGGTGGTGTGACAATGAATGCTCAATAATCATTGTTTGTGCCATTTTTGAAGTGTTCTATTTTTACGTTCTACCACTCTGTTTTGTTTGGGAGATCTAGGAGCTGAGAAATTGTAGGAGTAACCCTTTTCATCACAAGATTTCTCGAATATATTATTTTGAAATTCTTCTCCATGGTCACTTCTGATAGAGGTTATATAATATCCCCTATGGTTTTGAGTTTTTTCACACAAAAACTCAAAGTTCTTTAGAGTATCATCCTTATGAACTAAAAATATTACCCAGGTAAATCGTGAGTAATCATAAATACTAATAAATGTGTATATTTTTTCACCAATGCTTGCAGTTCTAGTGGGACCAAAAAGGTCTATGTGAAGAAGCTGTAGGGGGTTTAGAGGTAGTGACAACATCTTTTGTTTTGAAGGAGTTTCTAGTTTGCTTACCCATTTGGCAAACATCACAGATGTGATCTTTTAAGTAGTCCATCTTTGGCAACCTGTAGAACTAGTTCATGTCTAGTAAGTTTCTCTATGAGATGCATGCTAGCATGACCAAACTTTTTGTGCCATACCCATGGATCTTCAGATATGGAGTCAATGTATATGTGTTTATGTGAACTTTTTATTGTGTCCAATACACACACATTTTTTGTTTGCTTCCAAGTAATAGGGCTTTTCTTGAAATATCTTCAATGATGCACCCAGTCTTCTTAAAACATACCTCAAGGTCTGAGTCACACAGTTGACTGATACTCAACAAGTTGTAATTTAATCTAATCACAAGATAAATGTTAGTAATATCACATGACTATTCCTTTTGAGTTGTCATAGTTCCAATAACAATGACTATTCCTTTTGAGTTGTCCCTAAAATGAATAGCTCCTCCATCATAATCAACTACAGATTTGAACAAGTACTTATTTTCTGTCATATAATTTGAACACACACTGTCAAGATACCATTTTGCTTTTGACCCTTTCTTGTGGTGTTCCTCACTTGTTTCTCCAATGGCCATGAAGCATATGTTGTTTGAGTCTTTTTGTTCATTCTCAGAGTTACTCTCATCACTCTAACTGCTGAAGGCTTTGTTCTTTGAATATCCTCTTGAATTTTTCTTCCTTGCTTCAGGGAAGTCTTTTGTAATGTGTCCATATTTTTCATAGTTGTAGCATTTTCCTTCATTTCTGTTTTCATCAATAATGTACTTCCCTTTTGAGAAGTTTTGTCTGCCTCTTCTGTCATTTCTTGATCCTCTTAAGTTTTCAACCACTGATCTGGTAATTAAGACAATTTCTTCTTCTCCAATTTCTTCTTTAACATCCTCTGTTACTTTAAATGCTACAATATTTTTGTTATCCCCTGGCCTCATTTGTTTAAATAAATTTTCTCAAAAGCAATGAGATTTCCTCGTAATTCATCATAGGTGAGATTCGTGAGATTCATGCTTTTAATAGCAGCTATCTTGGAATGCCATCGGGAAGAAAGGCTTCTAAGAATTCTAGTTATTTGATCACTCATAGGACATGTTTTGCCATATGCTTTGAGATCTTCGATGATTTTTCTAAATCTAGGAAACATATTTTCAATTGATTCTCCTTTCTTCATTTTGAAGATTTCATATTCATATACCAACAAACTGATTACAGTTTGTTTAACTTTGTCAGTTCCTTCATAAGATACTTCCACCTTATCCCACATTTCTCTGACAGTCTCACAACAATATATCTTTTCATATTCCTCACCATTGATGTCATTGTAGAGAATATTTTTTGCTTTGGAGTTTGTCTAAATGATCTTCATCTGCTCCTCAGTGTAATTTTCAAGTGCTGGAATTACTTGAGTTGATGTTCCACCATTTTCCACATTCTTGTCATCCTTTTTTGACTTTGTAATAGGAATATCTCCTAGCTTGATAACTCTCCATATTTTTATATTATATGACTTGATTGAAGTTTCCATTTTAATTTTTCAATGAGAGAAGTGCTTACCATTGAAGTATGAAGGCCTTGTTTGAGTTGGAATAGAGCTCCAACAGTAAGTTGATGATCCATGATCTTTTATCACTTGCGGTTAGGCAAATATGATTGAGATCTTGATCTGAAACCAATTGAAAGTGCAAGAGGGAGGGGGTGATTTTCCTTCTTTTTCTTTTCTTAGTCAACTGTCGAATTTTCTTAGTCAACTGGTACAGAAAGTAAAAACAATAATGATAATATGTTGAAAGTAAAGTCTGACACAAGATGTATTTATACTGGTTGAAATCTAGAATGGATCTTAATGTAGCCCCCTTGTGTTGCAAGTGATGCTCTACTAGTTCTTTGAGGTGTTTGGGTTACAAAGTTTGAATGTAATTCCTACGACTACACTCAATTCTTTCTCTCTCATTTCTTTTGATACAATAGCCTCACCAATAATATTTTTCTCTCATCTTTTTTTGATTATATAGTTGTAATACTTCGAAATTGTATTCAGCTTTTAAACTTAGAAACTCTGTAAAATTCTGAACTTCCAAGAATCACGAGTCAAGTTCAGGAGCCATTGATAGAACCACGAGTCATGGAAGTGACTCGTGAAACTAGTTCTTCAACCCATCCTCAAGTCTGAGAACCACGAGTGGATTTCACGATTCGTGGATGGCTCCATGATTCGTGGAACCAACTTATAGAAACAGACCTGAGAGTGGCCTGTTCCCCTTTAAACAACGAATGATTCATATTACTCGTTGATGGTTCCAGAGCCATACTATTAACTCGTGGAAAGTCATCTGCAGCCTATCTTTTAGATTAGAAACCACGACTCTGATCCACGAACTGTGGTTACTTCACCGCTCGTGGAAAGGACCCGTGGAACCTGAAGTTGAGTTTTAAAATCAGTTTTTCTAAATTAAGTCACTGGATTATTTTGGTAATTACCCACCTTTTTAACTCCTAAGTGATATTGTTTTGGATTCATTTAGTAGGGTTTTACCCCTAATTATCCTAAGTCTCCTCCAAACTCTCATTCATCTTTTCATAAGTGGAAAGGGTCTCTCAAGCTTCAAGCTTCAAGCTCCAAGTTCAAGCCTCCATTTCTTTTCATCTTAGATCAAGCAAGCTTCAAATCAGGTATGTGGGTATTTAATAAGGGATTCTTTCACTCTTATACCTAAAATCCCATGTTTTTACTTTAAGTTATCAAATCGTGAAATTAGGGTTCTTACCCAAATTGTGGAAAAGTTATGGGTTTTGTTTTAAAGAAATAATTCATGATTTCTCACTCATTACCCATGTTTTAATTAAGATTCCTTGAATGATTTCAAAAGCCCATATATTGATGATACATTCTAGCATGATTTCATTAAATTACATATTTTCAAGTAAAATTGGCATGTTTAGATAATATGACCTCTATTATTATGAAAATGCATGCCTAATTCTTCAAGTTATAATTTTAGAAAGGGAAGTATGTTTTGAATTATGGATATGCTAAGTTTTAAGACTTATGATATGAGAATTGCATGACATTAGCTATGTCCTTATGCTTTTCATACTGATTTTTATTGGCATTATATATGTCACAAGTGTGTTATGAGCTATATGTATATTTTGGGAGTAGTATTTAGCACCGAGCGATGAGGGTTCTAGATAACTCAAGTCCAAAACTATGTTGCCACCGTAGGTTGCCCTCTGTGGCTTATGACCGGATCCTATTATGATAAGGTTCTAACCTTGGCTAGTTAGGACAACTTTTTTTGGTGTGGGTGTATGACACTGGACTCCATGTAGCTCATCTTATGATGCATGAAACTAGTTTTAATTATATTTTAAGTACTTTTTTTTTACCATATTCATGCATATCTCACATATTTAGTACATCATATAGTATTGACGTATATTCCTGCGCTGCATCCTTTCATGATGCAAATACAGGTTCCCATGCTCAGGCTCGTGGCTAGAGATCGCAGGTCATCCAGTTTTAGTCGGTGAGTCCTCATTCATTCGAGGACTAGTGTGATTCCTAGTTAGTAGGTCCCTTTATTTTAGTGCTTAGAGTCAGCTGGGGTCTTGTCCCAACAACTCATTATGTCTTATGTAGAGGCTTTTCAGACATAGTTGGATATTCATGTTTTGATGTTTTAGATTTGATACTCCTAGACCTTCATCTTATAGTTTTGGTTTGCCTACTTATATTGATATTGCTTTCGCTATATTTTTGTGTGTTGTTCCTAGTTATGCTATGACCAAGGGTTAATTTGGGGCACTTGTGGTCCCGGGTCCTGTGTTACATTTAGGGGGTAGCCTCAGGGCATGGAAAACTTGGTATCAGAGACTCAAGTTCAAGAGTCCTAGAGTGTCTGAAAGCCGCATAAAGTGGAGTTTCTTTCATGTGTGTGAAGCGCGCCACACTTATGAAAGGGACGCTATGAGGTGTCATAGGAAAAACTTCACTTCTTTCATGATCAATATCCTGCTATAGGGTTTAACTCTATTACTCCTCTAATCCATTCTTTATACATTTCAGATTATACCTCCTCTCTGTGCCATGCCTCGCAGAGCCACCCGAAATATTAACCCTCCGATTCTTTACCCCAAGGTCTCAAATGCAGAGTTCATGAATGCTATTCATATGCTAGCTCAGACTATGGCCGCTCAGAACAATCAACAAGCTCCTATCCCCATCCACCCACAAGGTGGAGTGGTTGCGGCCCGAGTTTGAGACTTCATTCTCTTGAACCCACCTGAGTTCTTGGGTTCAAAAGTTGGTGAGGATCCATACAATTTTATGGATGAGGTAAAGAAGATCTTTAGTGTGATGTAGGTTATTGGTATTGATGGTGTTGAGATAGCTTCCTATCAGCTCAAGGATGTGGCTCACATTTGGTATACTCAATGGAGGGATGCTAGGGCTAGGGATGTGGTCCCTATGACTTGGGAATACTTTGATAGAGATTTTCTTGATCGATTCTTCCCTAGGGAGTTGAGGGAAGCTTAGGCCGAGGAATTCATGAATTTAAGGCAAAGATCTATGTCAGTTCAGGAGTATGGTTTGAGGTTCACTCAGCTTTCTAGGTATGCTCCTTCCATGGTGGCTGATCTTAGGCGTATTTATACACCTAAGTGTCATTATCTATGTGCGTTTGGCCTAGTTTTGAGGATAACTTGATGAGCTATTGAGGTATATATTATGTAAAGGGTGTACTTTGTGGCTAACATACATGTTTATAGTGTTTAAGGTGCATTTGGAACACGTAATGAGTCAAAATGATCAATTAGAGTTTAAACGAGGAAACTAGCATTGCTAGCTTGAGCTATGCCTATTCTAGCGTACTTTGATGAGCTCTATTGTGTTGTATGGACTAATGTGTGTTGTGAGTTGTGCTAGGAGACCTTTTGAGGAGCTATGGAAGCTAATTGAAGCGTATGAACAAGCTACAAACCATTGGGACACAAAATAAGGTGGAAAGATTTTGTTTGTGGAGAAAATTAGAAGTCAAGACCCACCCCCGTGCCACATAAGCTAGGCTCCATTTTATGGGCGTGGCACGGAGGTGAGCCAGCTGCACGACTGCCAAAACCAGTGGGCTACCGTGAAAGCAGCATGCCACGGCAGTGGCTTGGTGCTATAATTAGCATAACACACTTGCTGCACTCCGTGATAAGCAGCGAATCACGCTGGCTGTTCCCGGCGAGTGAAATTTGTCCTATACTATAAATAGGGCACCTAGTTTCAATTGTACAGATTCTGAGATGTCTTTGGATTGCAAAAACACAAGGATGGGGCTACTTTAGGGTTCTTATTCTCTTCATTTTGCATACTTAATTCTTGTATGAACTACATCAATTTTGTAATTGCGAATTAAATTATGAGTGGCTAAACACCCTCTTTATAGGGTTGAGGCTACGACATGATTGTTTGGTTACGGTTTTATGGTTGGTTTAATTGTTTATCTTATCATGTGACTGTTTTTATGTTGTTATTTTAACTATTCTAAAGCGTCATGAACTTTAGGATATATCTAAGTCTCAAAACGAATTGACCATAGGAGTTAAGGGACAAAATAAAGAACGTAGGGAGTGTGGATCATATCTGTTGTTGTTAGTTAGCAATTGTAAAGAATGATTTGCGCTTAGGATAGAGATATACCTAAACACCCCTCTTGGTTAATAAAATGGGAAGATAGTTGAATGCATCCGAGTTAAAGACTCATATCCCCGCTCAACGATGTAGTTGTAAGATTAATTTGGGTAGATGACTTAAAGGATGACCATTCTCGGGTTATAATATCAACCCGGTAGATCAACGATCACGATAAACACCAACACCGGCTATAAACCTTAGTTAAGTAGGAATGTGTAGTAAATTCCTCAACCCTAAACTTATCCATATATTATTTACAATCCTAATTTCATATCGTCGTTATTTCTAGTATTTAGTTACAAAAACAAAGCTCAAACTCTTGGTTACTAATCACATTTATTTAATTTTAATAGTAATACATAGGTTGGATCGACTTGCTAAGTACCAAGTCCATGTGGGATCGATATTCGGCTTGAAATAGCCACTTTATTACTTGCACGACCACGTACACTTGCGTGTGCGCTTGGGACGCAATAAGTTTTTGGCACTGTTGATGGGGACTTGAAAATTAGCGACCTTCTAATTTTTGTTTTACTATTTCATTTGATAAGTGCTAAAAATTTGGTCTTAGCTATCGAATATGTAGGTACAAGTTTTAATATTGAGCAAGCTGGCACACGAGAGGAAATTGGTTGACCAACATCCCAAACCTGAGTAGCACTTGCACCAATTGCAAAGAGAAGCAGCACTTCTCAATCCAATCCCGCAAGTTCAACATGGCGAGACCACTCCTGCAGTCATGGTGGAGGAACCACCACCAACTCGTAGGACAGTGCATAAAGTGTCAATCCTACTCACAACTAATATGACCTCCTGTATTTAGAAGCCAGCCGCAGGAGGCAGATTTGAACTGAAACAGAATATGGCAAAATTGTTGCACACAAGCGTGCATTTCACAGGCTTGTTACATGAGGATCCACAGGTTCATCTCCAGAACTTTTTGGAGATCAGTGACACATTCATCCCCGCAGGAGCCTCCACAGGCTACGTGAGGCTCACACTTTTCCCATTCTCACTTTTGGGAGAAGCAAAGAAATGGTTCAAGGAAGAACCTTTAAACTCAATCACAACCTGGGACAATTTGGCAAAGAAGTTCCTCATCCGATTCTTTCCATCTGGTAAAATTGCAAAGTTGAGGAGTGAAATTCTAATCTTCAAGTAGAAACTTGATGAGAATCTCTATCATGCATGGGAGAGATTCAAGTCTCTTATCAGGGATTGCCCATATCACCAGCAGACTAATGAGAAATTAGCTCACACCTTTGTCAAAAGTCTTAACCACAATATGAAAATTTTGTTGGATTCAGCGGTAGGTGTTCAAGCTTTGGAGAAAACCTATGATGAGCTATATACTCTCCTCAACCGTATTGCACAAGGAAATCCAGAGTGGAATGGTGACATGTCAAGAAATACGATGAAGAAGTCTGCAGGTATGATTGAGGTAGATAGTGTCACGACATTAGCAGCATAATTGACCAGTTTTCAGACCCAGATGATGGCTTAGTTCAATAAGTTGAGTGCGACTCAACCTTAAGCTCAGGTAAATACAGTGTAGCAGGTTCATACTTGGTGCAAAACTTGCGGTTTGAGTGGTCATTCGACAGACTTATGTGGAGCAAATCCGGAGTCGATAAACTTTGTAAGCAATGCACAGAAAGACAATCAAAACTATGGTAATGCCTACAATCATAACTGGCAGAGTCAACCCACTTACTCATGGGGCACTAACCAAGCTCAACCATAGAAGTTTCAATAAAAACAAGGTACACAGAACAACACTTAGGCTAATAATATTGAGGAAATGTCAAAGAAGATCATGGTTAATCAAGAACATATTGCTGCTTATCAAGCAAAGATGGTTGCTGCCATAAAAAATCAGCAATTAGCCACAAAGACATTAGAAATTAAAATGGGCCAGCTAGCTCAGGCACATAATACAAGACCTCAAGGGGTTTTTCCTAGTGATACAGAAAAGACAAAGCAAGTGATGGAAATCACCTTGAGGAGTGGCAGAGATCTGATTGACGCACCTACAAAGAAAAATCATGAGGTGCAAGAAGAGTTGATCACTTCCAAGCAGATAGAAAAGTAGGCTGAGTCAAAAGAAGCTGACAAAAAGGAGAAGTCTGAGTACCCTAATAAGAATCCAATTGAGCAACCTCGAAACAGACTACCACAACTATTCCCTCAAAAGCTTAAGAAAGCCAAAGAGGATGCATGTTTTAAGAAGTTCTTTGACACATTGAGAGAACTTCACATTAACCTTCCTTTGTTACATGTTTTGCAGGAAATGCCTAAGTATGCTAAATACTTGAAGGATGTGGTGGTGAACATAAGATGATTAGAGGACATTGAGACTGTGGTGCTTACTGAAGAGTGCAGTTCGGTGGTGATGAGCAAGATGCCCAAAAAGCTCAATGATCCTGGGAGTTTCACCCTCCCCATACAAATTGGTGAAAGTGATATTGTTCAAGCCTTGAGTGACTTAAGGGCAAGCATTAATCTGATTCCTCTTTCATTGTTTAAAACTCTTTGGTTGGGAAAGCCAAGGCATTCCTCAATTGTGCTACAGATGGCGGACATAACCAGAGTGGTTCCCGAAGAAATCATTGAGGATGTTCTAATCAAGGTTGGTAAGTTCATTAATCTTGCTGACTTTATTGTTCTTGATTATAATGCAGATGAAAGGGTACCAATAATATTGGGATGTCCATTCTTCGCTACTGGTGGAGCACTGATTAATGTGAGAAAGGGCACACTCAAGATGAGACTGAATAATGAAGAGGTGGTCTTCTGAGTGTACACAACACTCAACACACACTCACACTACAAGGATCTATGCAGGATCACAGCTATGGAAGTGGATGAGTGTGGGGTGGAGAAGAATGTACCTCTAATTACCTCTTTGGACTCTCTTATTGAGCTGCCTAAATTGCCAAAACATCCTAAACCTGAAGGACCTGAATGAAATAATGAAAAGGTAGGTGTGAGGAAGGCCCCAGACCTCGAGTGTGAGCACATGAGAGGTCAGAAAAGAAGGAGAAGATAGGCCCGAGTAGGAGGAAGAGGATGACAGAATGGGAATAAAAGTTATGATCTGAGTTGTGGTGCAATGGTAAATCAAGAGCTGCTTGGGAGGCAACCCAAGTTAAGGTAGGATTTGTATTCTTTTTAGTTTTTCTTTAGTATCACCTTTGGTTTTATTTTTGTGTTATGTCAACAGGTTGAAGGAAAGTTTGAGTACCTTAGATCTTAGCTAAGGAGCATGAAAAACACTAAGTGTGGGGTCCTTTAGACCCCGTTGATAGACATAATGCTACTAGCTAGGCCTATAGGCCTCAGGGAGTATTTCTAACTTTACGTTTAATTTATACTTTGGGGACAAAGTATGAATTTATGTGTGAGGTGGGAATTCCCAATTTGTTTAGGGTGAAGTGTGCTATAGGGTGTCTATTTTTATTTATTTGCAAGTTTTTGATTAAATTAAAAAAAAATTAATTACAAAAAGATATTGTCTTTGTTTGATTATTTTTTATTTGGTCTATTTAGTAGAAGAACACTTCACCCACCCCTTAGTTTTTCTTTTCAGTTCTTTTCCTAGGGGAAGCCCTTTGAACCCAATATCCTTTTTGATTTTTAGGAGTAAATTTAAATTTTTTATCATTAGGAATAAATAGAGATGCTCTTGCTAGGTGATACACATGATTACTTGTTAAAAGTTGGTGTTTAATTCTATGGCATACTTTGATAAATTGAATGACTATTATGAGACACCTAGGCTCTTTTATCTGACTCTTGTCGGCTTAAGTTTGAATTCATGCAATTGATTGGCCGAGAGTCTATAGGTAGCCATCTTGATTTGAACATGTGCCAAGTGTGAGTGAGGTTTTGTTATATTCCATGTCGCATTTTGGTGTCTAGAACTTGCCCTGTGTGTTTGCAAAGCAAAATAAAGAATGTTGAGTTTAGGAGATGATATACGCATTTCTTTTATAGCCATGTTTTATACCCTCTTTATCTACCCTTGTGCATGACCTTAGCTATACACGTTGAGCCTTTAGCCTATTCTTTGGTAGCCTCATGTATAGATTTTTTATTTCTTTCAAGTGCCCACAATTTGATCCAAAGCTCCTAAGTGCTTTAATTGAAGAATTAAGATGTAAGGAGTGTAAGAATTTTGAAGAAGGAAAAAGTGAAGTGAAGCCCCAATGAAATAGCTTTTGGTGTGTTGAAAAGATTTATATGTTGGTGGTAGGGAGTAATGAAATGAAAAAGATAAATTGATCTAACAAAGTGATTCATGTGTTGATAGCAAATACTCTCTACTAAAGATGTGTAAGCTAACTTGAAAAGAGAGGGCAAAAACAAAAGAGAGTTGGGAAGATAATATTGGTGTAATAATAGGTTGGATGGAGATGAGTTGAATGTAAAGTGTGATGTGTTAAAGCGATTAGGGAAGATAGTCACTATTCTTGACCAACTAGTGCCTATCTGTCCCTTAGCCTACATTACAACCCTTAAAGTCCTACTTGATCTTGAGCTTTGACATTCTGACATTAGTGGAGTACTATACTACGGGCAAACCTATGGTTCATCTTATGTGACATGTGAATTTTTTGTGAGAGTGAGCAAAATTTGATTCTTACATCCATTCTTATGATATGTGTGAGTGAATATTAGTAACTCTCTTGTGGTGAGGGCACTTGTTTGATGATAGATAGGTTGCTTATATGATCTCTTTTTTGAGTAATGTGCATGAGTTTGCCAACTGAGGAGAGTCAATTCTTGAGGCTAGGGAGTTTTGAAGTAGTATTCATGTTATTCTAGTTGTAATATGTCATGCCGAATGTAGAACTTGCTATTCATGTGGTCGTTATAGTTCTAGGATGAGTGTCTTAGTTTTAATAGAGATGTTGGAGTCTTTCTTAAGTGTGATTAGTGTAAAGAGTTGTTCGAGGACGAACAAGGTTCTAAGTATGGGGTGGTGATCTTAGGCGTATTTATACACCTAAGTGTCATTATCTATGCGCGTTTGGCCTAGTTTTGAGGATAACTTTATGTGCTATTGAGGTATATAGTGTGTAAAGGGTGTACTTTGTGGCTAACGTACATGTTTATAGTGTTTAAAGTGCATTTGGAACACATATTGAGTCAAAATGATCAATTAGAGTTTAGATGAGGAAACTAGCTTTGCTAGCTTGAGCTATGCCTATTCTAACGTACTTTGATGAGCTTTATTATGTTGTATGGACTAATGTGTGTTGTGAGTTGTTGTAGGAGACCTTTTAGGAGCTATGGAATCTAATTAAAGTCTACAAACAAGCTACAAACCATTGGAACACAAAACAAGGTGGAAAGATTTCGTTTGGGGCAATAATGAGAAGTCAAGACCCACCCCCGTGACACGGAAGCTAGGATCCATTTTAATGGGCATGGCATGGAGGTGAGCCAGCTGCACGACTGCCAAAACCAGTGGGCTACCGCAATAGCAGCGTGCCACAGCAGTGGCTTAGTGCTATAAGTAGCATGACACGCTGGCTGCACTCAGTGATAAGCAGCGTGTCACACTGGCTATTCCCAGTGGGTGAAATTTGTCCTACACTATAAATAGGGAACCTAGTTTCAATTGTACAGATTCTGATACGTCTTTGGATTGCAAAAACACAAGGAGGAGGCTACTTTAGGGTTCTTGTTCTCTTCTTTTTCTTTACTTAATTCTTGTATAAACTACATCAATTTTGTAATTGTGAATTAGATTATGAGTGGATAAACACCCTCTTTCTAGGGTTGAGGCTACAACATGATTGTTTGATTAGTAAGTTCATTTATGGAGTGTAAGCCTTGGTAAAGAAGAAGTATAGGTCCACGATGATTTTAGGTGACATGGATATATCTAGACTCATGAATCATGCCCATCAGATTAAGGAAGATAAGTTGAGGGAAATGGCAAGGGAAAACAATAGGGTTAGATCAAAAAGTTTGGGTTTTAGCCATCAGAGGTCCGGAGGCGGACATCGCTCTTCATTTCAGAAGAAGTCATCAGGACCCGTTCATTCTTCAGCTAGTGCTCCTACCCAGGCCCCTAGGCCTTGTTATGATCAGGCAGATAGAGAATCAGGTTCCTATTCATAAGGAAGTATTGCAAAGGGGACTCCTTACCCTACTTGCAACAAATGTGGTAAGAGTCACCTATGTGAGTGTTTAGCTGGTTCAGGTGGATGCTTTGCGTGTGGTCAATTTAGACACAAGATTAAGGATTTCCCTTCAACTAAGAAGGGGCAGGGAGGTAGCAGGAATCAGTCTACCCCAGAAGCCCCAGGAGTTCGACTGGACCATAGGGCACTACTTCTAGTTCTGGTGGTCAGCGCCAGAACCCCCTTTATGCTATGTCCTCTTGCCAGGACCAGGAGAGTTAACCAAATATTGTTACTGGTATGTTGAAAGTCTTCTCTCTCGATGTGTATGCTTTATTGGACCCCAGTGTCTCTTTATCTTTTGTGACCCCTTATGTTGCTTGAAAGTTTGAAATTATTTCAGATCAGCTCTTAGAACCCTTTTGTGTTTCTACTCCTGTTAATGAGTCAGTCCTAGAAAAAATAATTTACTGAAATTGTCCTATCTCAGTCCTTCATAGAGTCACTTCAGCGGATCTAGTAGAGTTGGAGATGACTGATTTTGATGTTATTCTTTGTATGGATTGGTTGTATGGATGTTATGCCTAAGTTGATTGTCATATTCGAGTCATCAGTTTCAAAATTTTTCAAATGAACATGTCTTAGAGTGGCAAGGTAGTCCTCCATCCTCGAATGGTCATTTAATATCTTATCTCAAGGCTAGAAAGATGATTTCTAAGGGTTATGTTTATCATATAGTTTGAGTTCTGGAGACAGAGACCAAAATCCCATCTCTACAGTCAGTTCCTATTGTGAATGAGTTTCTAGAAGTGTTTACCGAAGATTTACCTGGAGTCCCTCCTGAGTGGGAGATCCACTTTGGGATAGATCTACTTCCAGATACGCATCCTATCTCTATTCCTCCCTATAGGATGGATCCCGTGAAGCTTAAGGAATTGAAGGATCAGTTGAAAGACCTCCTTGATAAGGGTTTTATTCGGCCCATCATCTCTCCATGGGGTGCTCTAATTCTATTCGTGCAAAAAAAAGAAGGTTTCCCTTAGAATGTGTATCGTCTACCATCAATTGAACAAGGTCACAATCAAGAATAAATATCCCATTCCTAGGATTGATGACTTGTTCGATCAACTTCAGGGTGCTAGTTACTTCTCTAAGATCGACCTTAGATCCAGTTATCATCAGCTCAGAGTTAGATAGTGTGACATTCTGAAGACAGCCTTCGAAACTTGGTATAGTCATTATGAATTTGTGGTTATATCTTTTGGACTAACAAATGCTCCTGCAGCCTTTATGGACTTGATGAACCGTGTGTTCAAACAGTATTTGTATATGTTTGTGATTATTTTCATTGATGATATTCTTGTCTACTCTCGGAGTGAGGAAGAGCATGCGGGCTACTTGAGAGTTGTGTTGCAAACTCTCAAGGACCAACAGTTATTTGCTAAGTTCAGCAAGTGTGAGTTTTGGATGAAGTCTGTTGCTTTTATGGGTCATATTGTAACTAGAGATGGTATTCAAGTTAATTCTCAAAAGATAGAGGCAGTAAAGAACTGGCCTAGACCCACTTCCCCGTCTGATATTAGGAGCTTCTTAGGTTTGGCTGGTTACTACATGAGATTTGTGGAAGGTTTTTCTTCCATTGCTGCTCCACTGACTCGGTTGACTCATAAGAAGGTTATATTTCAGTGGTCTGATCTATGTGAGAAGAACTTTTAGAAATTGAAGACTAGATTGACCACAACTCCAGTGTTAGCTCTACTCGAGGGCCTAGATCACTTTGTCGTGTATTGTGATGCTTTTAGGATTGGTTTGGATTGTGTATTGATGCAGCGTGGTAAGGTGATTGCTTATGCTTCGAGACATCTTAATATTCATGAGAAGAACTACCCTACTCATGATCTTGAGTTAGCGGCCATGGTTTTTGCTTTGATGATTTGGAGACACTACTTGTATGGTGTTCATGTGGATGTATTCACCGATCATAAGAGTCTTCAGTATGTATTCACTCAAAAGGAATTGAATCTTCATCAAAGGAGATGGCTTGAGCTTCTTAAGGATTATGACATGAGTATGCTTTACCATCCGGGTAAGGCCAATGTCGTGGCGGATGCACTTAGTAGGTTGTCTAGGGTAGTGTGTATTTAGTTGAGGATGAAAAGAAGGAATTGGCCAAGGATGTTCATCAACTTGCTCGACTAGGAGTTTGCCTTATAGATTCGAAATATGGTGGTGTTATTGTTCAGAACTATTTCGAATCATCTTTGATAGATGAAGTGAAAGAAGCAAGATAGTGATCCTATTTTGCACCAGTTGAAGGGTGCAGTCCATCAACAAAGAGTAGAGATTTTCTCTCGAGGGAGAGTTGGTGTGCTTTGATACCAGGGTCAATTATATATTCCTAACATAGATAGGTTGAGACAACGGATTTTGACATAGGCTCATAGCTCTAACTATTCTATTCACCCCGGTGCCACCATGATGTACCGTGACCTATGGAAAGTCTATTGGTGGAATGGCATGAAGAGATACATAGCAGGTTTTGTGGATAAGTGTCCCAACTATCAACAAGTGAAGGTACAACATCAGCGACCAGGTGGTATGACTCAAGATATTAATCTTCCTACTTGGAAGTCAGAAGCGATCAATATAGATTTCATTACAGGCTTGCCTCATACTCATAGGTAACATGATTCTATTTGGGTGATTATCGACAGAATGACCAAGTCATCCCACTTTTTGGATGTTATGACTACAGATTCAGCAGAGGATTATGCCAGACTCTACATTCGTGAGATAGTCAGATTGCATGGTGTTCCATTGTCTATTATTCCAGACAAGGGTACTCAGTTTACATCCCAGTTTTGGAGGTCATTTCAAAAAGGTCTTGGTTCTCAGGTTAAGCTTAGCACAACTTTTCACCCACAGACGGATGACCAGGAAAAGTGTACTATTAAGACTTTGGAGGATATGTTGAGAGCTTGTGTGATTGATTTCAAACGTAATTGGGATGATCACTTACCTCTTATTGAGTTTGCCTACACCAACAAATTTCATTCTAGCATCCAGATGGCTTCTTATGAGGCACTCTATGGGCGGAGGTGTAGGTATCCTATTGGTTGGTTTGAGGTAGGTGTGGCAGCTTTGATTGGTCCAGATTCAGTTTATGAGATTATGGAGAAGGTTAAAATCATTAGGGAGAGGTTGAAGACCTTTCAGAGTCGACAAAAATCATATGCAGATATGAGGAAAAGAGAGTTGGAGTTTGAAGTTGATGATTGGGTATTTTTTAAGGTGTCACCCATGAAGGGTGTGATGAGGTTTGCTAAGAAAGGAAAATTTAGTCCCCGCAATGTAGGTCCCTACCAGATTCTAAGAAGAGTCGGTAGTGTTGCTTATTAGTTGGGGTTGCCAACAAATTTAAAAGCAGTTCATCTAGTTTTCCATGTTTCCTTATTGAAGAAATGTGTTGGTGACCCGACCTTGATTGTTCCCTTGGAGGATGTGAGTGTGAAGGATAGCCACTTATGAGAAAGTTCACATGGAGATTCTTGATTGTCAGATTCGGAGGTTGAGGAACAAAGAAGTCACTTCGGTGAAGGTCCTTTGGAGAAATCAGCTAGTTGAGGGAGCTACTTGGGAAGCAGAAGCCTCCATGAAAGCCAACTGCCCTCATCTCTTCCCCTCCGATTCAGTTTCAACTTGAGCTAATAATTTCATTCTTAGGTTGTCCCTCCGATCCTAATCCATCATCTTCTCTCATGATCCTAGCATGCATTCATGTTTTCTAAAGTAAGTTCAATCATGTTTTAAGTTAAAAAAGCTTGGTTTTCATGTTTATCCTCGAGTTTTATGTTTTGTTGGTTGGTTGGGATATTTTCTCTCCAGTTTTCCTCTCTTTGTCTTCATTTGAGGATGAATGATCCTAAGGGGGAGTTATTGTAACACTCTGGAATTTGATTCATCTTTTAAACTTAGAAACTCTGCAAAATTCTGAACTTCCAGGAACCACGAGTCAAGTCTACGAGTCGTGGATAGAACTACGAGTCATGGAAGTGACTTGTGAAACTAGTCTTGCAGACTATCCTCAGGTCTGAGAACCACGAGTGGATTTCACGATTCGTGGATGATTCCACGGGTCATGGAACCAACTCGTAGAAATATACCTGAGAGTGGCCTGTTCCCTTTTAAACCACGAATGGTTCCTACGACTTATGGATGGTTCCACGAGCCATACCTTTAACTCATGGAAAGTCATCTGCATCCTATCTTTTGGCTCAGAAACCAAAACTCCGATCCACGAAGTGTGGTTACTTCTATGGCTCGTGGAAAGGACCCGTGGAACCTTAACCCGAGTTTTAAAATCAGTTTTTCTAAATTAAGTCCCTGGGTTATTTTGGTAATTACCCACCCTTTTAACTCCTAAGTGAGGTCATTTTGGACTCATTTAGTAGGGTTTCACCCCTAATTAGCCTAAGTCTGCCCCAAACTCTCATTCATCTTCCCAAAAGTGGAAAGGGTGTCTCAAGCTTCAAGCTCCAAGTTCAAGTCTCCATTTCTTTTTAGCTTAGATCAAACAAGCTTCAAATCAGGTATGTGTGTATTCAATACGGGATTCTTTCACCCTTATACCGAAAACTCCATGTTTTTACTTTGAGTTATCAAATTGTAAAATTAGGGTTCTTACCTAAATTGGAGAAAAGTTATGGGTTTTGTTTTAAAGAATCAATTCATGATTTCTCACTCATTACCCATATTTTAATTAAGATTCCTTAAACCATTTCAAAAGCCCATATGTTGATGATGAATACTAGCATGATTTCATTAAATTAAATATTTTCAAGTAAAATTGGCATGTTTAGATAACATGACCTCTATTATTATGAAATTGCATGCCTAATTCTTCAAGTTATAATTTTAGAAAGGGAAGTATGTTTTAAATTATGGATATGCTAAGTTTTAAGACTTATGATATGAGAATTGCATGACATTAGATATGTCCTTATGCTTTTCAAATAGATTTTTTTTGGCATTAGATATGTCACAAGTATGTTGTGAGCTATATATATATATATATATAGTTTGGGAGTAGTATTTAGCACCGAGCGATGAGGGTTCTAGATAACCCAAGTCCAAAATTACGTTGCCACCGTAGGTTGCCCTTTCAGGCTTATGACATGATCCTATTATGATAAGGTTCTAACCTTGGCCGATTAGGACAATCTTTTTCGGTGTGAGTGTATAAAACTGGACTCTATGTAGCTCATCATGGTTTATGTCGGTTAAGAGAAACTCCCGTATGAATGCTTTAAGTCTTATGCTCTTCTATTTCTCATTTTATGTTCAAACTGCAATGTTTAATTATGATTTCTCTTATGATGCATGAACTAGTTTTAATTATATTTTAAGTACGTTATTACCATATTCATTCATATCTCACATATTCAATACATCCTATAGTATTGACGCATATTCTCGCGCTGCATCCTTTGATGATGCAGACACAAGTTCCCATGCTCAGGCTTATGGCAAGAGGTCACAGGCCATCCAGTTTCAGTCGGTGAGTCCTCATTCATTCGAGGACTAGTGTGATTCCTAGTTAGTAGGTACCTTTATTTCAGTGCTTAGAGTCAGATGGGGTCTTGTCCCAGCGACTCATTATGTATTATGTAGAGGCTTTTCAGACATAGTTGGATATTCGTGTTTTGATGTTTCAGATTTGATACTCCTAGACCTTTATCTGATAGTGTTGGTTTGCCTACTTATATTGATTTTGCTTCCGTTATATTTTCATGTGTTGTACCTAGTTATACTATGACCAATGATTAACTTGAGAAACTTGTGGTCCCAAGTCTCGTGTTATATCTAGGGGTAGCCTTGGGGCGTGACAATAGTAAATCACTAAGAATTAGAATACTGGATAAAAGTAGAGTAAAGAACTTGAGATGGTTTAGACTAGATGTATGTTTTCTTCTTCAATCTTAGAGGCTTTATATAGATGGATGAGCTATCCATTTGAATGAGATTGCGGAAGAAGGTAACCCAAGAAATTTGATCCTTGGAAAAGGATATGAAAGATCCTATTTCTAAGAATAAGGTTCAGTCAATCTTGACTCTTTAATTTTGCAGATCTTGCTTCATTTTTCTATGCTTGAGATGGAAGCAGACTTCCATAGCAAAGTCTTCTGTAAAGGTCTTCAATAAATGCTTGGTACTTGATCCCATATTATAGTTAATTTGCCACTACTTTCCAAGTACTCATTGGCTTTATGTGAATCATGATTCTTTGGAAATATTGATGATTGCTTTCCTTATTTTCCTATAAAGATTAGTTGTCATTCATTAAAATTCAAACACTAACAAAGGACTCTATCCTTGAGCTTGTGGTTCTAGAGCTACGAAATAAAGGATTCTATCCTTGAGTTTGCAATCAAGGAAAAAGTTCTTTAGTTTGTGGTTTTATAAATAAGAACTCAAGGATTCGGTCAATGAGTTCAAACTCCAGCATAATACTTCTCAAAGTGAAAATTCAAGAAAAGAGTTATTGGAAATCTGACTCATTGTGTTTTTATTACTAACATATAAACCTCGTTCATGCATTTTATGAACCAGGTCTATTGTGTACCCTAGTGTTTTTTCAAACAGACCCAGCACATGGAATAATGCACATGATCATCTAAATAAGGAAAACATATTTGCAAGCAAGTCAAAGTCCTAGATGGAAAGAACTATAAAAGGAAAAGACGCGCATGAAGAGAAGTTTCCTTGTAGAGCTTGTGACCAACAAGAAAAACATCAAAACCCTAGGGTAAGGCTAGGCTAGTATAAAAGCACAGCTTGGCATCACTCAACACTGTGGTTATGAGAAGCAGAACAAGTATCTATTAAAGGCAATTGCAACCAGCCAATAAAGCAGAAGTACTAGTTAATAAAGAGTCAGTCAACTAGTTGGAGTATGTAAAAGGAGTTCTCATAGATTCGTGATAATTCCTTGAGTTGTTAGGGAGTAGAAATAGTTAGATATAGTTCAAAGGAGAGGGTTTGAATTCTTTGAGAGGTGTGTACTAGTTTGAGTGAACTGTTGAGAGAGGTACCAAAGCTAATTTCTTAGGTTATCGAGTTATAATCTTAAAACTGCTCCTTGAAGTTATAGTTAAGTTGGTTGAAACACTTCGTACTGTAGGTCATGATTTTTACACCCTTGAGCAAGAAAGTTTTTCACAGTAAATTACTTGTTCTTACTTTACTGTCTATTTCCTTCTCAAGGAACCTGGTTCTTTAGGATCCATGGTTGGTGAGTGCATTCTTTCAATTAGTATCAAAGTGAGTCTTTTCACATAAAGGGTAACACCTTGAAAAAGATCCAATGTCTGCTCCACCTACCACTCAAGAAGGAGCCTCTCAGACCAAACAAGCTCTCTTAAATGGATAATACTATAGATGATGGAAAAATAGAATGATGGATTTCATAATTGGCGAAAATTATGGGATCAGAAGACATGGATAGAGGGATTCATGAGGTCTTCATAAGGAATATGAGATTCATAATAGTCATTAGGATCTTCTATGACCCTAATATTTGTTCACGAGAGTTATTTTAATACATGGTATGATATTCATGAGGAATGACGAGAAGAAGGGTAGCCTTACATACTTGAAAAGAAGGAGAGAACTTTAGAGAATAACTTGAAGGAGCCCTTCCTTAAACCCTAAGTGTTTCTTGAAGGACTATTCTACTTTTTGAGATAGGGAGAGAACAAGGAGAAGTATCGATGATTTTCTCTAAGTGTAGGTCATTTCTAGTGTTTAATAAGACGTGTTAGAAGGTTTATTAGAAGTAATAGGGCCAAATTTCCCTTAATTAGACGGATTTGTGAGAAAATTTTATGCCTGGGGCAGCCAAATTTCCCTTAATTAGACGCTTTCCATAGCACCTCTCGACAAGCATGCCATGAGGCCCATAGTGACAATAAAGAGGTGCACCATGTCTCCCATAGAGCACGAGGTCTGTTTTGCAACCATTTTTGAGTTTAGTAATAGGTGCGATGTGGACCTCAATGCATAGATCTTATGATGTGACACACTGTCCATTTCTCATGCCCATAAATTCTGTTTAAGTCCTGGAACTATTTCTAAACAATTTATAATTGATCTAAGAGTCATATGACGTGGTTTTCAAACTCAAAAAGGCATATGGGATAACATAAAGAAGAAATAAATTTCAGGGTGTTACATTGACTAAGAGAGGTGGAGAAGCATCTGGCCCCTCATGCTATCCGGAGGCTCCAAAATTCACTGAGAACATGCAAGACTACTGGTATATTGATTTTTATTTAGCGAAGTTATAATTTCTTCAAAGTTACTCCTTGTGTATTATATGTGGTGAATGTAATTTTCACTTTTAGGCTAAGCAACTAGAAAGAACACCTCATCCACAGGAGCATCTAATAAAGAAGACACGCCTCAAAGCTAACAATGAGTTTGTGGACAGAAGTCTAAGAGCACATATGAAAGTGACTTGAGCATTGTTAATTATATTTGTAGATTTGTGTTTAGTTTCTCGATTATATCGTCCCTCATATTTACTCCAAATCTTGAATTGTGACTGAGATGTTAGTGATGACTCTTTTTTTGCTGATTAAAGTACTATCTACTACTTGATTGAGTGTTAATTCTTGATAATGTGAAGCAAGATAAATATTGAGTACTTTAAAGATAGTGAGTGGATGTGCTTTAGAAGGAGATTTTTGTATTGCCTTCTCCATATCTATGTGATAAGCTTTAGTCTGTGTTCTTATTTTTCTACGTGATATGCTTTAACTGTAAATACTAAACTCTAAGTGTTCGATCAACGTACTATTGAGGTGTTATTTAGAAAAAATAACATTTGACCATCTTGCTATTGAACTTCTTGTTGAAAGAATTTATACTTTAATTTCTCTTCATTTATAGTAGTCATTTCATCTTTTTCATTTCTTTTAGTTGTTTAAACTTTGAAATTTCTTTTATATTATATGAAGCATCACTTGTTAGGAGAATGAAAAATTTATTGAAAATTAAGTGTAATAGAATGAATCAGATAGACCATTAGTCAGTCACTGTTCAGACATATTATAAGGTATAATAAGCCTTTTAATTTGTTAGCAGTACTGTTGTCATTGTCTATTATCAACATAATCTTAATAGAGGTAGTCCACATTATTGATTATTGTCTTAAATTTGGATATCATTTTCCTTCAATTTTTCCTACTCTATGACATAAGTTTGAATCCTCTAGTTGCTTTAGCTTATTAGGGAATAAAGAATTAATAATTTTAAGAAGATTGTTCTTCTAGGCAGTTGCCATTTTTATTTCCTTGTTGGGTATTAAGAGACCTAGAAATTTGGTGCACAAGACATTATCAATCTAAGGATAGGAAATTTTCTCCCTCCTTGCTTGTATATTCCCTGTTGAATCAAATGCAAGGATTTTATCTTAGCAAGAATTCTAACCAAGACAGTAGACAAAAAACAAGACCTAGCTTTTTTAGGAGTGTTCTTCTTAATAAGAGTTCTTCAATTGCATCATCGTACTATGAACAATAATATAAGAACTAATCTTCAGATATTACATATTCTTCTTTGGCATCATTACACATTGATTTAAGTTCTGTTTAGGATGTATGCCAATAAGATTGAGATTTTAATTTTTGTGTCAAACTAAACCTTTACTAGTGATGAGTTGGTAATAAGCTAAGTTCTGGAGACTATTTACTTTTGATGCAGCGTTCACATTAGATTCTAAAAAATATACTACTTTTGGAGAAATTGACACGCACCAGTCTGTTGATATTTTTCAAGTGTCTGAGCAAAATAGGTAATGAACACTCTTGTATAACTAAATAAAACATGCCTTTAAGAATGTCTAAGCAACTTTAAGCCATGTCAGTTGTATATGTTAATTTAGTTGTTCTTATGTTAAGTATTTTTTTCTGTACATCAGATTGCATCTTCTCCTTCCAGTAAAAATCTATAATGATCTGTAAAAACATGAAAATATGCTAATGAGTATATAATTAACAAGTCAAATCACTAATGATTTTTGAAAAAGAATACCTCTACTCATGTCTATGACATCATCTCTTTCTTTGTTTTATTTTTCTTATTAGCCGATGATTCTTTGAGCGTTCTTTCTTTTAGAACTTTACTTTTAAAATTTGCTCATATAAGCACTATAGAATATGTCCCCCTTGAAAATTATTATTCTTTATCTTAAAAGTGTGATAAGTTGGAAAAAATATTGGATGTTACATTGAATATATAGTTATTTTTATAAGCTGTTATTTTTCACATTTAAGTTTTCAGCTTTGTGGCCTTTGATAGTTTTTCTTTTAAAAATTATTACTATAGCATTTATATCATATTATTACTTTCAGGATGCTATAATATTAAAAATAACATCTGCATCTTCTTCTGAAGATGGAAGCACTGAGTCTCCTACACGCAGATGTCGTTCATCATAGCCGTCTTACCTACACCTCTTCCTAGAGGCGGATCTAGAATTTTAAGCTTGTGAGTTCTCAATAAAATAAATTTAACATGCATTTTAGAACTAAAAATGAAAAACGTTTTTACTTAAAAAAAGAAGAAGAAAGAACTATGCATTTTAGAACAAAAAATGGAAAAGGTTTTTACCTTTTTTTATTTTGTTTCTTATTTTTTTTTGTTTTCTGATTTTTTATGTTGTTTCGGTTTTGGGCCTTGATTATTGGACTTTTTACATAGATAATGTATTATAAAGCCTTATTTATGAATTATAGTATAACTTTTACTCTTACAGATTATAGCCTACTTTTCTTATAAAATTAGATAAATTAACTAAATACATATATAATACATTTTTAACACAATTTTAATGTACTAACACATAAACTAATTTGAATAGTATTTGAATGTTTAAAATTTAGGTATAATACATTTTAACATCATTAATAAGAGAAAAAAATAAACAATAATTGTAATACATTTTGAATTCAATATATTATACATATTATATGCATGTTTCAATGAATGTGGTGAATTGTCATGACCCAACCTACCGGGCTATGTGGGAGCCTACTCTATGCACCTAGATAGACGAACTCTTACCACCCGTCTCAACAGGTAAATGCGGAAAAGCCAGATATAACCATAAAATCTTCCTTTTTATTACATGAAAAACCTTTACAACCTTTTATTCTGGGAAACTCCTTTAAGAAGAATATAATAAAATAGTTTTACGATTTTAAATCACCCTCCCTAGGACCTAGTCTAAAACAGGTACAAGAGCTACTACAAAATTTATGCAAGGAAAAGTAAGATGACACAGATCCCACCATAGAGACAAGGAGTAGAAGCTGCTGAAGATTGCCGTCGTCCTATACCTACGAAATATCACCAACCCTGCAACCAGACTATACCAAAAAGGTATAGCAAGAGTAGAATCAGTACAAACACATGTACTGATAGGCATTATTGGTCGATCCGAATCCACTCATACCATCATATAAGAAAATCAGGAAAAGCATGAAATTAACCAATGTATTCCCATCCTCCAACATCCACCTTATCCAAACCCAATATCAACACCCATCTACTTTGGGTTCTGCCTTAACCCTTCCTATCCTTTTTGCTGCCAACTCCCTCACTCGGAACTCTGCACCCTGGATTCTAGGACTTCGCGAGTCACACTAACCTTAGACTTTCCAAGTCACCTCACACTAGTCTAACCACCTAGCCCAGACCCGATCATCGCTCAATTTCCTTAATCGACCCCTACGACTAAGCCCCTAGAAACAACCTAGTAACTGCTAGCCCAGACCAATTACGCTCCTGGTACTACTAACAAGTATTCCTGACCACTCAGGGGTCCCTAAGATAAATCCTCAACATGATAATACTAACCAGCCATACAATTCCAGACTCCCGGTCTTCCTCCTAACTTACCAACCACATGTAAACAGAAGAAAACCATTGATACATTCAATGACAACAAAATATACCCTTGTTCACATAACCCGGAACCACCAAGGATCCCCCTAACATCACCTAAGTGTTATACATGCAATCCCGGTCTACTCTAAGACTAACCTCACATTTACATAAAATCACCCAGCCTCTCATGGACCATATGCATAATTCATAATTCAAGAATACAACCCGATCCACTCATGGAACCATCGAAAGAATATAATAATGCAATTAAAACAACCCGTACCAGGCATGGTACCCGAGCCAACCATTATGAATTCCTATACCAGGCGTGGTACCCAAGCCAACCATTAGTATACCCATACCAGGCGTGGTATCCAAGCCAACCATTAGTAATTCCCGTACCAGGCATGGTACTCGAGCCAACCGAATATCATAACAGGTCCAAACCAATGACAACAAATGAACAAACATACTTGTAAAACCAACAAGTAAACAAAAGAAGTTCATTTCACAAGACTAATTATTGGAAAACTGGATATTCACAATTCATTCCCTAAACATGCAACTCATACACTACTACAAAATAGTGCGTGAACACATAATGCATATTAGAAATAAATAACCATCACCTACCCTTACCCCTAGTACGTAACTCCACCTTGGAACCCTGTTCGAAGACGGACCCCATTCCCTCCTCTTTAACCCACCTTAGTGGATACATTGATTTTCGAACCCTTCCGTAAATTCTATAATATGGGGAAAAAATCCCCTTAGCCTTAGCAATTCAACCACTCTTTACTAGTATACTTATTTTCCCGACTCCTTATCCAAGATTTCCCTTTTTATCTAGCCATTTAGTTACCCGAGCATTTCTGGTTCCACAAACCTTTTCGATATCCCAGTCCCTGAATTCCATCATGATGCCATACCTAAATAAACATGTACAACCCAAAACACGATAATAAGATAATCCTTTCCAACCAACTCCTAGTTCACATATAACCAACATCACAATCGACCAGACTCTATGCCCGAAGGCCTAAGCATGGATTCTACTTTCTATACAATAAGTATAAAAATATAAACAAGTCAATCTACTCAATAAGAAAACCTAGCCTACCTGGATGCCGAGCAACTATATGATACATTTTCTGGCTCCGTGAAGGCATTTCTGGCTAGAAGACGATCCCAAAATCCATTGTTTCGCATCCCTTCAGTCATAATTCCTCCTCCTCATGGATCCTAAGCCTTGAAGCAGCTTAGGAGGGTTTTTGGAGAAACACTCGTATGTTTTCCAACTGAATAGGAGAAGTCTTTTATTAATTTCATGTTCTGAGGCTACTGCCTATCGTAATTCCGCTATGGCAGACGGCCATCCGCTATAGTAGAATAAATACTGCTATAGCAGAGTGATGTCAGCCTGGACCAAATTTAAAAATTATAAATTGTCCGTCACGTCAACCCCTCTTAATACAAAACATTTTAAAGTTGTTTCTAAAATTTTGCGATATCATGATTCCTAAAATAACGATGGATCCAGTCATTACATGAATATATAACTAACATATTTTTAATACAAACATATTATAAGTATTATACCTGAATTTAAATATTTTAGTACTATTGAAATTAGTTTACGTTTTTAGAAATGTATTATATATGTTTTAGAATAACAACTATCGAATTCATAACAATGTATAATATTGAATTCCAATTGTATTATAATTATCGTTTATATTTAATACAGTTATAATACAACTTTAATACAACTTTTAAAAGCTTCACCTCTTCTTCTCTGGTGAATCACCACCATCATGCCACCGTTAGTCTAACAGTAGCTCCGGCAAACTCAAAAATAAACCACCATCATCACCACACAATCTACCCACTGCTCGAGAAACTCTGCCGGATCTCCAAGATATCCACCTCCTATCTCCCTTATATCCACCATAGTCCAATTGCCACCTAACCATTTTTTTCCATCTCTGGTGAAAAACCTATGAAGCAGCCACCAAAATTCCCTTTTCCCTATTTTGTTTGGTGCAAACACCACCACCATTGTACTCCACCCTTTCTTATCCTTTTTTCTTCTTTGGCAAACTCACGATGCCATAATGACCAATAAATAATTCCACAACAACCCATACCACACACTATCTCTCTGTTGACTTCATTGAAGATAAGTCATCATTAGAGAGAGCTTTTTTGTCTAGATCTAAACTCCAACAGAGTTCTAACCTGGAAAATAAGTGAAAGGGAAAGGGGAATAGGGATTGGCCATAGCTAATTTTCATGGAGCTCACCGAATCTTGATTTTTGGTTGGAGTTCAGTGGTTTTTCGATGGGGTTGCTATATTATTTGTTGTTGTTGGGTCTATTTGGTGGTGTTGTGGAGGTGAAAAAAGAAGATGGGAGTTGGGGTAGTTGCTGTTAGTTGTTTTGTTCGAAGGAGAAGCCATCTCCAGTGAGGTTGGATGGAGACAAGGATATGATAATCAGCTATTTCATGGAGATGGAGAAGAGAAAAAACTTTACCAAAAAAAAAGAACTAATCAGCTATTAACAATTTAATTAAGTTATAAACCATAATAAATTTAAAGCACTATTAAACAGTGTAATAAAGCTTCTATAAAACATTATCTATGTAAAAATTCCTTGGTTATTTTGTACATTATTTTCTATTTTGAATAAAGGCAAAATTTCATAGATAGCTAAGATTTACTAAATAAATCAGGCGCCCTAACTTAAGTTTCAAAATTACAAAGTGTAGATATTTTTAAGAAGAAAACCAAAGCCTAAATTGTATATGACACGAATATACATATACAATATAAAACAAAGAATCCGAATTTTCAGTTATTAGGTATTTTTAAAAATAGAAAACACCATAAATGTGATAACCCTTTTGGTCATCTTTGCATTTTTGCATTTATTGCACTATTAGAGCTTTTCTGTAGTGGCCCCAAGTCATTTATGGCTTGCTGGAATCGGTAATTTGGTGCCCTAGTCGTTCGTTTGGTCGTTTTAGCCGTTCGCCTATTTTAGAACTTTAAACATAGAATATCATTGACTTTAGTCAACATTCTTAGCTAACATGCTCATAATTGAATTCTGACAGCTCCGTTAGCTTCAAAACGATGAGTTTGGTCTAGTTGGACCTTTAGTTGAGGCCTGAGAATATCTGGTGTGGGATTTGTGTTGTTTTCTCAATTTTCAGGCCATTTGGAGCTGAAAGTGTAACTTTGGGTGACTTTCGATGACCAGAGTGTCAGATTCAAAATCTGATTATTCCATCAGCTCCAGAATATTGAGTTTGGTCTAGGAAGATGGTTGGTTTGGGTTTTGGGTGAGTCAGACTCATTTTGATCCTTTGAGTTCCTTTTCATTAGTGTTGACTTGGGTCAACATTTCTCTGAAACAACCTCGTATGGAAGTTTCGTCGATTCGGTTGAGTCTGGAACGTTGTTTCTACTCTATCAGCATTATTGGTTTTTGAGTATCGATTTTTGATTGTGTCCGGAATGCCCCGTTGAGTTTTCTAAAAAGTGCAGAAAATCAGCTGCGGTTAGCAACTACTTATTGCTGTCATTTCGTTTTTTCCAACCCTTCTCCTTACTTTTCTCACTCTAAAACTCAAAATTCTCTCCACCATTTTTCTCCAATTCAGTTCTAAACCTTGGGGAATTATTTGTTCGTCGATTATCCGTAGTTCTTTGCCTCTTTGTAAGTCATCTTCTCCAAGTTGCGTTCTTCAATTTTTCTCTTAATTCCTCCATTGATGTTCATCCAAAGCTTGGATTTTGTGATAGATTCTGCCCCCTAAGCTTTTGCATGTTCGTGGGTGTGATGTTTTATCCATCTTGGGCTGATATTCCGTTATTTTGGTAAATAATTCTTGCCCAATTTCCTTTTTTATTTTCGAAATTTCCATTCGTTAATCCTCAACTAGGGCGGGCTATTTTGGTGCCCTTCCCTTGTCCAATTGTACTCAAATTTGGGGCATGCCTTCTTAGCATCATTGGGGTCATCGGGGTTTTTTTCATTTTTGGTTTCAGGTTGTAAGCCGTGCGGGATCGCTTTTAACCCAGATATCGACCCGGCTATAATTATAGCAATATGGGTATCGTTAGACTCGTCTTAACATTTTATTCATAAATTTGATAGTTTGATTCTAGCTCAGAGCTTTTCAGAGCAGCTCAGCCTCAGATGTCATCATTCCCGCAGCTTGGGTTATTAGGTTGATACCACAGACCTTGACCGTTTTTCCATGATTCGTCCTATTTCTTTCCTCCATTGTGTGTAGTATTCCTATTAGTTGATATATTTATTATCCTTGTGACCCCGTGAGGTCTTGTTGACTCTGGAACATAAAAGGTGGGATTATTGAAAATATCCATGAGTCCCGAAAATAGAGATATCCTTCAAGGCTGGTTATGCTTGCTGAGTAGCTTCGGAGCCTGTGCATGGCCGTTAAATTGATTGTGATCTGTCGGGCAGCTATTTGGGTTGATCATATCATTTCCATGATATAAATAGTTTTTCCACATTTTATTATGGGTTTTGTCTTCGGGCCTACGGAAACTGATTTTCTAAACCTTGCATGGCCCCAGGGGCCCGTTTTCGATGAAATTGAATTTTGAAATGGTTTGACTTGATACGTGGATCTTCTTGGGGTAAAAGAAGGTTAAAGATATGGTTTTATCATGATTTACTACTGTTGATAGACTCGACCGGGTCAGAGTGCTAGCTTAGTTTCCTTACTGATTTGAAATGATATCAGGCTCGGCCGGGTCGAGCATCTGAGATGTTTTTACTACTGTTTTAGACCTAGTTGTGTCCGGGCACCCTTGGAAGGGTTTTTGAGACATCCTTTTCACTGTTTTAGTCCCAGACAGGGTCTAGGCATGCATATTTGAGACTTAGCCACTGGCTTGAACCCGGACTCAATTCCAGAGGAGACGTTTTGATTCTGAGTTTTAGTATGGGGTCCGGGACCTCCATGGACCTTGCTGCTCCAGGCTTGAGGCTTTGGGTTGCATGTGCGGGGGGGGAAGGGTATATGGTGGAGTAGAGGTATATGGGGTGTTTCCTTCCATGGAACCTGCCTGCTGGGCCCGATCGGCACCTGAGGAGGTACATACAGAGGTTCTATTTCATCCTGAGGTATTCATGCATCATATCATCCATTGTTTGAGATAACACCCTTGTTTGCTATTTGTTGATTGTACACTCCAGTAGTATGGGATGCCGTAGGGTTTGTTTTCACTTGATTGCGTTCCTCGATTGTGTAGGTGGTCGAGGGACGGTAAATAGACTCTTGTTACTTTATTCTGATATTGGTCCCTGTTACGGTTGAGTATGATCATTATTACTGTAAGGTGATAAGTTCCTGGATTGAGTTTTGTATGACTTGATTGGTTATTAATTCCTGTATGTCGAGTATGTTTACCTTTATTATTCTCTCCCTTTTTCCTTATACTTGAGGGTACCGGTATGCCGCCCATTTCTAGAACTTATTCTTATATATACTATTTTTACAAGGATCCCAGGTGAATTTTCCTTACTTTCACCTGTGCCTATTGTGTGTATATATTCTATATGCTAGCCTTATATGTTGTTTCTACTGTCTTCCCTCTAGGCTAGCTCCTGTGTGCTTATCGTTGAATTCTGTGACTGTTTGTTCCTACTCTGCCTGCTATTTCTCTTTTACTTTATATGTGCCCAGTCGGCCTATGATACCTACTGGGTACTTTATGCTTCGCATTTGGTTTCCACCCTACCCTCTGCATCTTCTGGTGCAGATCCTAGCATGTGCCGTCACTGTTAGCGCGTTGGAGACTCGTGCGGGGTGCAGTTTTTGGATCATCCAGGCTGAGGGTAAGCTCTGGCATTTAGATCTTGACTTCAGTTATCCTTGGTGTATTTTGTACTCTTATAGTTTCAGAGACATTGTGTATATATGACTTTTGGACCTTTGTACTCCTGATGTAGTTCAGCTCTTATACGCTTTGATACCAGGTTTTGGGTTGGTTTAGATTCCACTTGTTTATATCTCTCTTGTATCTATTTTCTTCTCATTATGCCCTTGCCTCCACTTATGTATCGAATCTTCCGCTTAAACTATTAGAAGGTAGCCCATTACTAACCGTCTGGGCTACGGGGATTGGTTTGCCTACTCGGGGGTTATATGTGCCATCATGACCTAGAAATTGGGTCGTGACAGCTTGGTATCAGAGCCCTAGGTTCACCAGTGTCATCAGTATAGGAGCCAATGTCTAGTAGAGTCCTACGGATCAGGGTGGAGACATCCGTGCTCAATATTCGGGAGGCTTTAGTGACATCTTATGAAACTTGACTTTTCTTGTCTCTCTCTCTTGCGTAGTATCCTTGAAAGTTTCTAGAAATCTCTTATTTTCGTTCACTCTTCCGCAGATGGTTCGTACGAGATCTTCAGCTTCTGGCAGAGGAGAGCCTCCTTCCCCTGCACCTCCGACTCCAACTAGAGGCCAGGATGGTCACCGAGGTAGAGGTAGGGGTCGAGGGCGCCCCATAGCAGTGACACCTGCTAGAGCTGCTAGAGTGGATATAGAGCTTGAGTATGACTACGAGCCAAAGTTAGCTCCAGAGCAGCAACATGTGGGCCTGGGGACAACCCATGCACCACCAGCTCCATTACTAGTTCCAACATCAGTTTCTGTGCCAGCTTCAGCCCCAGCTCAATCTTTAGATATTCGAGGTTTGTTACTTCAGCTATTGCGTATGATTGGGGAGTGTCCTTCTAAGACAGCCCAGACATCCGCTCAGGGGGCAGCCCTTGGTGTTCAAAGTTCAGGAGCACAGCCTGCTACTACGGCTCCCCGTGCTGAGGTTGTTCCTTTCCATCGATTTCCCAGCCTCCTGTTCCTCTCCCTACTATGACAGAGATGAAGTAGAAGGCCTTGGGTAGGTTTCTAAGATTGGCACTGCCGAGATTTGCTGGTACATCGGGTCAGGACCCAGATGATTCTATCACTACCTGTGAGGAGATGTTGCACCATTTGGGCTTATTGGAGACTCACAGGGTTGGATACACTTCATATCAGCTAGAAGGTCTAGCAAAGTTATGGTGGAGGGCACAGGTTGCTTGCAGGCCTTCTACATCACCTCCCTTGACCTGGTCTGAGTTTTCTGAGGCCTTTATGGCCATGTTCTTGCCACAGAACGACTGAGAGCGTCAGAGGGAGGAGTTCACTAGACTTTCTCAGGATACCATGACCGTCTCAGAGTATGAGACTCAGTTCCATCAGCTTGCTCCATTTGGAGCCATGATTATGCCAACTGAGGCCGACAGAGTTCGTAGATTTGTTTGGGGGCTACGGAGAGAGTTCAGAGAGCCTGCAGAGATACTGTTTGTTAGCGGTTGGTTATTCCAGGCCATTACAGACTATGCCTGCACAGTTGAGGATTTACGTCATCATGACACCGAGGCCAGAGATAAGAGGCCTCGATATCACGATGGTCACAGTGGTTCTAGGCATAGTGGTAGAAGTTCAAGATAGTGGGGCTGAGGTTATCAGCTGCAGCAGCATTAGGGTCAGTCTAGCCAACTGATATAGGCATCACTTTAGGCTTCTGGTTCTCAGTTTGAGCAGGGTCAGGGCAGTCAGCGAGGTCACAGTGGTCAGCCATTGAGAGGTACAGATTTTGGGGCATCAGGCTATGGTGGCCATTCGGGTTCTGCTGGTTTATCCTGACCGAGTAGGTCATTAGGGGCTTGCTATACTTGTGGTGTGGTAGTCACTTTGCTAGAGATTGCCCCCAACAGGGTACAGTTCAGCTAGTTGAGCTGCTGCAAGTAGTTCAACCTCCGACTAGAGGGAGTGGTGGTCAGGTTAGGGGTGGTGCCCCATGTGGCAGAGCAGGTGGTAGGGATGGCGGTCGGGAAAGTGTAGGTCGTCATCAGTTTTATGCAGTCCCTGGGATATCGGAGTTAGAGGCCTCGGATGTTGTGATCACAGTTATGATTTCTGTATGCTGTCAGTCATCTTATGCTTTGTTTGATCCTGGATCCACTTGTTCATATGTATCTACCTACTTTCTGCCTTGTTTGGGGTTGGCTAGTGTGCCATTGTCTGTGCCTATTTTTGTTTCGACCCCAATAGGAGATTCTTTAGTAGTGGATTGGATTGTGAGATCCTATGTTATATATGTTGGTGATTTGGATACTTGGGCTGACCTGATGATACTTGATATATTGGATTTTGATGTGATATTGGGCATGGACTGGTTGTCCCCTCACCGTGTGGTTTTGGATTGCTATGCCAAGACCATTACCATAGCCGTGCTCGGTGTATCCCCGGTTGTGTGGCATGGTTCTGTTAGCCATGCACCATCTGGGATCATTTCTTGTCTTTGAGCTGGGAAGATGATAACCCGTGGGTGTTTTTCTTATCTAGCATATGTCCAAGATGCTAGTGTTGATCCTACGTCGCTTGAGTCTGTTCCTGTGGTTAGAGACTTCCGAGATGTGTTTCCTACCAACTTGCTCGACCTTTCACCAGAGAGGGATATTGATTTCGCAATTGAGTTAGAGCTAGGCACCAGGCCCATTTCTATTCCTCCCTACCATATGGCTCCTACTGAGTTGAGAGAGCTTAAGGAGTAGCTTCAGAATTTGTTAGCTAAGAGGTTCATTAGATCGAGTGTGTCTCCTTGGGGTGCTCCTATTCTCTTCATGAAGAAGAAGGATGTGTTGATGCGGATGTGTATTGATTATCGGCAGTTGAATAAGGTGACAGTGAAGAATAATTAGCCGATACCCAGGATTGATAACTTATTTGATCAGCTTAAAGGTTCCGCCGTGTTTTTGAAGATTGATTTAAGGTCCGACTACCATCAGTTAAGGATTAGGGCGGAGGACATCCCTAAGACAACATTCAGGACACGTTACAGCCACTACAAGTTCCTGGTGATGTCTTTTGGGTTGACTAATGCCCCCGTGGCCTTCATGGACTTGATGTACATGGTGCTTAGCCCATACTTAGATATGTTCATGATAGTCTTCATTGATGACATCCTGGTATACTCGAGGAGTAGAGATGAGCATGAGCAGCACTTGAGGACTGTACTTCAGACATTGAGAGAACATCAGCTTTACGCCAAGTTCTCAAAGTGTGAGTTTTGGTTAGAGTCAGTTGCATTCCTAGGGCACGTGGTGTCTAAGGATGGGATTAGAGTTGATCTGAGAAAGAATTCTGCAGTTCGTGATTGGCCTAGACCTACTACTACAACCGAGGTTCGCAGCTTGGTTGGGTTAGCCAGGTATTATAGATGGTTCATTGAGGGATTTTCTTCCATAGCAGCACCCTTGACTATGCTGACTAGGAAGGATGTTCCATTTTAGTGGTACGATTAGTGCGAGGATAGATTTCAGAGGATTAAGGCCTTATTGACTTCAGCTCCAATTTTGACTTTATCGGTTGAGGGTCAGTTTTGACTTTATCAGTTGAGGGTCAGAGTTTCTCTGTGTTTTGTGATACTTCAGGGGTCAGTTTTGGTTGTGTGCTGATGCAGCAGGGTCGAGTGATAGCATATGCATCGAGGCAGCTGAAGGTTCACAAGCGTAACTACCTCACTCACGACTTAGAGTTAGTGGAGGTAGTCTTTGCGCTCAAGATCTAGAGGCACTATCTATATCGAGTTCATTGTGAGATATTCACCGACCATCGTAGTCTTCATTATATTACAAGTCAGCACGAGTTAAACTCGAGGTAGAGGAGATGGATTGAGTTGCTGAAGGACTACAATTTCACTATTTTATACCATCTGGGCAAGGCAAATGTGGTCGAGGATGCCTTGAGTCGGAAGGCAGTGAGTATGGGCAGCCTAGCTTCACTTTCAGTTTCTAAGCGACCGTTGGCCTTGGACATCCAGTCCTTCGCTAATCGTCTGGTTAGGCTTGACTTATCATATCTCAATAGAGTTCTTGCCAGTGTTGAGGTTCACTCTACTCTAGTTGATCAGATTCAGAGTCGACAGTTTGAGGATCAGAGTTTGTGGGACCTTCGTGATCAGGTAGTCCGGGGTGAGGCCAGCCGGGATACTTTGGGTTCTAATGGTATTCTGAGGTTTGATGGTCGACTTTGTGTCCCAAGGGTTGGTGATTTGATACAGTTGATACTATGTGAGGCATATTGTTCTAGATACTCCATTCATCCTGGCGTAGTGAAGATGTACGGAGATTTGAGACAGCTCTACTGGTGGAGTGGTATAAAGCGGGACGTGACAGCGTTTGTATCTCGGTTCTTGAACTGTTAGCAGGTTAAGTTTGAGCACATGAGATCGGGTGGCTTGATGCAGCGACTTTCTATTTCTGAGTGGAAGTGGAAAGGTATTACTATGGACTTTGTTGTTGGTTTGCCTTGTACTACTCAGAGGTTTGATTCCATTTGGGTGATCGTTGATAGACTGACTAAGTCAGCATATTTTTTGCCGATTCATACTTCCTATGGGGCAGAGAGGTTAGCTTAGATCTATATTCGTGAGATTGTACGATTGCATGGGGTCCCAACTTTTGTCATTTCAGGTCACGGCACTCAGTTCACATCTTAGTTCTGGAGAGCTATACAGAGAGGTTTGGGTACAGAGGTTTAGTTTAGTACTGCTTTCCACCCTCAGATAGATGGCCAGTCCGAGAGGACTATTCAGGTCCTGGAGGACATGCTTCGGGCTTGTGTTCTTGACTTTAGAGGTTCATGGGATCAGTTTGTGCCATTGGCTGAGTTTGCGTATAATAATAGCTTTCGTTCGAGCATTGGCATGGCACCTTTCGAAGTTTTGTATGGTAGGCGTTGCAGATCGCCCATTGGTTAGTTTGATGGGTTAGAGTCCAGACCGCAGGGTACATATTTACTTAGAGATTCCTTGAACCAAGTCCATTTGATCCAGGACAGACTTAGAGTAGCCCAGAGTAGGCAGAAGAGCTATGTTGGTCGTAGACTTCGTGCCTTGGAGTTCAGTGTTAGTGATCTGGTTTTCCTCCGAGTATCTCCCGTGAAGGGCGTGATGAGATTTGGTTTGCAGGGTAAGCTTAGCCTCAGGTTTATTGGGCCATTTGAGATTCTACAGCGGAGTGGTAGTGTTGCCTACATGTTAGCCTTGCCTCCTATATTTTCATCAGTTCACCCAGTCTTCCATGTCTCGATGTTGTGCCGGTATATGCCAGATGAGTCTCATGTATTGGATTGGGATTCGGTTTAGTTGGATGAGAGTTTATCATTTGTTGAGGAGCCGATAACTATTCTGGCCAGCGATACCAGAAGGTTGAGATCTAGGGAGATTCCGGTTGTGAAAGTGCAGTGGAGGCATTGTTATGTCGAGGAGGCTACCTAGGAGACCTAGAGTGAGTTGCGTGCTCAGTATCCACAGTTGTTCGAGCCTTTAGGTACTCCCTTCTTGTTGACTTTAGAGGACAAAAGTCTTTTTAGTAGTGGATGTTGTGATGACCCTTCCGGTCATCTTCGCATTTATTGCACTGTTAGAGACTTCTTGTAGCATCCCCATGTCATTTATGGCTTGCTGGGACTGGTAGTTTGGTGCCCTGGTCGTTCGTTTGGTCATTTTAGCTGTTCACATGTTTTAGAGATTTAAACTTAGAATATCATTGACTTTAGTCAACATTCTTAGCTAACGTGCTCAGAATTAAATTCTGACAGTTCCATTAGCTCTGGAGCGATGAGTTTGGTCTAGTTGGACCTTTAGTTGAGGCTTGAGAACGTCCGGTGTGGGGTTTGTGTTATTTTCTCAGTTTTCAGGCCATTTAGAGCTGAAAGTGTAACTTCGGGTGACTTTCGATGATCGGAGTGTCAGATTCAAAATCCAACGATTCCATCAGCTCCGGAATGTTGAGTTTGGGCTAGGAAGATGGTTGATTCGGGTTCCGGGTGAGTCAGACTCATTTCGAGCCTTTGAGTTCTTTTTCATTAGTGTTGACTTGGGTCAACATTTCTCCGAAACGACCTCATATGGAAGTTTTGTCGATGAGTCCGGAATGTCATTTTCACTCTCTTAGCATTATTGGTTTTTGAGTATCGATTTCCGATTGTGCTCGGAATGCCCCATCGAGTTTTCTAAAAAGTGCAAAAAATTAGCTGCGGACAACAGCTATTTATTGATGTCATTTAATTTTTTCCAGCCCTTCTCCTCACTTTTCTCACTCTAAAACTCAAAATTCTCTCCACCATTTTGCTCCAATTAAGTTCTAAACCTTGGGGAATTATTTGTTTGTCGATTATCCGTAGTTCTTCGCCTCTTAGTAAGTCATCTTCACCAACTTGCCTTCTTCGATTTTTCTCTTAATTCCTCCATTGATGCTCATCCAAATATTGGATTTTGTGATAGATTCTGCCCCCTAAGCTTGTGCATGTTCGTGGGTGTGAAGTTTTATCCGTCTTGGGCTGATTTTCCATCGTTTTGGTAAGTAATTCTTGCTCAATTTCTATTTTTATTTTTGAAATTTCCATTCTTTAATCCTCAACTTGGGCGGGCTGTTTTGGTGCCCTTCCCTTGTTCAATTGTGCTCAAATTTGGAGCATGTCTTCTTGGAGTCGTTCGGGTCATCGTGGTTATTTTTGTTTTTGGTTTTGGGTTGCGGGCCCTGTGGGTCTGCTTTTGACCCGGATATCGACCCGGCTATAATTGTAGCAATATGTGTATCGTTAGACTCGGCTTAACATTTTATTCATGAATTTGATAGTTTAATTCTGGTTCAGAGCTTTTCGGAGTAGCTCAACCTCGGATATCGTCGTTCCCGCAGCTTGTCGTCGGACGACAGGTAGGTTACGGCTTAACTCCCTAGACTTTGCATATATCGGATAAAATTGTACTAGTTGGCATCCTTGGGTTGGGTTATTAGGTTGGTAACATAGACCTTGACAGCTTTTCTATGATTCGTCCTATTTCTTTCCTCCGTTGTGTGTAGTATTCCTATTAGTTGATATATTTATTACCCTTGTGACACCGTGAGGTCATGTTGAGTCTGGAACATAAAAGGTGGGATTATTGGGAATGTCCACGAGTCCCGGACATAGAGATATCCTTCTAGGCTAGTTATGCTTGCTGAGTAGCTTCGGAGCCTGTGCAGGGTCGTTAGGTTGATTGTGAGCTGCCGGGCAGCTATTTAGGTTGATCATATGATTTCCAGGCATATAAAGAGGTTTTTCCACGTTTATTTATGGTTTTTGGCTTTGGGCCTACAAAAATTGATTTTCTAAACCTTGCATGGCCACGGGGGCCCATTTTCAATGAAATTGGATTTGTAAATGGTTTGACTTGATACATGGATCTTTTTGGGGTAAAAGAAGGTTAAAGATATGGTTTTATCATGATTTACTATTATTGCTAGACTCGACCGGGTCGGAGTGCTAGCTGAGATTCCTTACTGATTTGAAATGATATCAGGCTCGGCCGAGTTGAGCATCTGAGATGTTTTTACTACTGTTTTAGACACGGTTATGCCCGAGCACCCTTGGAAGGGTTTTTGAGACATATTTTTCACTGTTTTAGTCCTAGACAGGGTCTAGGCATGCATATTTGAGACTTAGCCACTGACTTGAACCCAGACTCTATTCCGGAGGACACGTTTTAATTCTGAGTTTTAGTATGGTGTCCGGGACCTCGATGGACCTTACCGCTCCAGGCCTGAGGCTTTGGGATATGTGTGCCGGAGGGAAGGGTATACGGTGGAGTAGAGGTATACGGGCTGTGTCCTTCCATGAAACCTGCCTGCTGGGCCCGATCAGCACCGGAAGAGGTACATACAAAGGTTCTATTTCACCCCGAGGTTTTCATGTAATATATCATCCATTTTTTGAGATACCACCCTTGTTTGCTATTTGTTGATTGTACGCTTTGGTAGTATGGGATGCCGGAGGGTTTGTTTTCACTTGATTGTGTTCCTCAGTTGTATGGGCGGCCAAGAGACTGTAGGTAGATTCTTGTTACTTTATTCCGATTTTGGTCCCCTTTATAGTTGAGTATGAGCATGATTGCTGTGAGGTGGTGAGTATATGACTTGATTGGGTATTAATTCCTGTATGTCGAGCATGTCTACCTTTATTCTTCTCTTTCTTTTTCCTTATACTTGAGGGTACCGGTATACCGCCCATTTCTAGAACTTATTCTTATATATACTATTTTTGCAAGGATCCCAGGTGCATTGTCCTTACTTTCATGTGCTTGTTGTGTGTATATATTCTAGATGCTAGCCTTATATGTTGTTTCTGCTGTCTTCCCTCTGGGTTAGCTCCTGTGTGCTTATTGTTGAATTCTGTGACTGTTTGTTCCTACTCTGGCTGCTATTTCTCTTTTACTTTATATATGCCCAGTCAGCCTATGTTACTTACTGGGTACCTTATGCTTCGCATTTTATGCTCACCCTACCCTCTGCATATTCTGGTGCAGATCCGAGCATGGGCCATCACCGTTAGAGTGTCGGAGACTCGTGCATGGTGCAGTTTTTGGATCATCCAGGCTGAGGGTGAGCTCTTGGTGTTCAGATCTTGACTTCAGTTATCCTTGGTGTATTTTGTACTCTTATAGTTTCGGAGACATTTTGTATATATGACTTTTGGACCTTTGTACTCCTAATGTAGTTCGACTCTTATACGCTTTGATACCAGGTTTTGGGTTGGATTAGATTTCGCTTGTTTATATCTCTCTTGTATCTATTTTCTCCTCATTATGCCCTTGCTTCAGCTTATGTATCGAATCTTTCGCTTAAACTATTAGAAGGTAGCCCATTACTAGCCGTTCTGGGCTATGGGGATTGGTGCGCCTACTGAGGGGTTATAGGTGCCATCATGACCGAGAAATTGGGTTGTGACAATAAATCATATGTTTCTTACTCTCCAAAATATTCTTTCTTCATTATTGACTGATACAGCTGAAAATCTTAGTCCAGATTCTTAAAATAATCACGCAAGCTCTAATAATGGCAAATACCATTTTGAAATACCAAATTGAATCTGTAATTCATTGAATTTGCAACACATTCATAGAAGATTAGGAATTCACATCAGATTAGTAAAAGGTACATGATCCTCACTCTATTCAAATTTTTATAATATATGAATTTATTATAAATATGATTTCTGATTTCAATTCAGTTTTTTAGTTGATTAATATTTTTTAATTAAAAATAATAGTGGATGAATAAGTCAATGGCTCAATTGGCTGTTGTGTTGATGCATTCAGGAAGATGAAATGATGAATTAGTATATGAAGACTACATTATAGATTCAATTGCTATAAAGAAGTCTGTAATGTATATTGAATTGGTCGGATTGATTGTAAATCAGCTTTGTATAAATTTGAATTCTCAATCTATACTAATTAAGTACAAAGTAGTATTTAGCAGTAAGAAAATGGAAATACATAATGACACGAGAGTGAAAGTGTATGCTATGGCAACAAAGGAAGAAAAGGGCTTTGGAATGTATCCGTTATTCGTTAATGTGTTTGCTAAGGATATGGAACAAGTTAATTCAAACTCAACATTTGAATGTAGAGATAATTCAAAGGTTGGATTAAGCTGTGATATAGATGATATGGATACAAATGAGGCACGAACAATAGTTATTGCAGAACCTCTAGAAATTCTGGAATTAGAGCCAGCTCGTGAGATGATTTTGGACCCAAAGCATAAGGAAGTGGCCACATGCTTATAAGAACAAAGAAACTTTAAAGTTTGTGATGTCAGAATATGCCATCAGAGAGAGATTTCTATTCAGGACAGTAAGGTCCAATGCAAAGTAAATGTGTATGTATTTTGTAAAGTAAAACTACATATGTATGTGTTTTGTATAAGTAGCTTGTTTTTTGGTTGGTATAGTTGTATATGCTATTCATCCTAGTTGTATTTTTATATGTAGTTATACACTTGTATGTAGGCCGAAGGTTTGTAAATGGTATATGATGGCGTCAGATATAAACAAGTCAGGATTCTTTAAGGTTCAAGAGTTTTTACTAGTTCATACATGTCCCTTGAAGGATCGGGTTTACGAGCAGAAAAATATGAATAGTAACTTGGTTGAGGATAGTGAAATCAAAATTGTCCAATCACAAAAAAAATATTCAGTGAAAGAAATACAGAAAGATATGAAGACTGACCTCGGGGTGGACGTGACATGCATGCTGACATGGAAGACTAGAGAAAAGGCATTGATTTTATTAAGAGGAATGACATATGCATCTTATAATAAGCTTCCTGGATACTTATACATATTGAATAAAACGTATCTTGGTTCACACATAAGAATAAAAAAAATACCTCAAAATGAATTCTTATAGGTGTATGTATCATTATATTCATTCATTAAGGGGTTTGGTTTTTGTCAATCAATTGTAGTAGTTGATGACAGTCACCTCTAAAGGACATACAATGGGATATTTGTATTGGCAAGCACACTCGATGGATCAGGTATTATCAATAAATACAATTATTAGTTTGTTGGTGTTCTACAAATATTGTATATAATTATATGTATATATTTATGTAATAAATGACAAAACATATTTATGTAAGATACCTATAATTATATTTGCATCAGTAACTATTTTAAATTATATATGGTTTTATTGTGTGCAGGTCATATATTTTCACTAGCTTATGGAGTGTTGAATTCAGAGAATGATGCCTCCTGGACTTGGTTCTTTGAATAATTTAAACAAGCTTATGGGGAAAGGCTAAATATATGCATTGTAATTGACAATAACAAGAGAATTATAAAAGTTGTGTCAAGGGTATACGCTGACGTGCCACATTATAATTGTATGTGGAACCTATAGAAGAATGTGCATAAGAATTTTTGAAAGTCTCATGAAAAGTTAACAGCGGTATCTTATACAATGGCAAAGGCATACACCCTTAATTAATTCAACAGTCTGATGAAGAAGGTTAAAAAGTTTGATGTTAGGGTAAAGGAGTATTTGGAGTTGGCTGGTTATAAAAAATGGGCTAGGGTGCATGCACCAGTACATCGAGGGTGGATAATGACATTGAACATCACAGAGACAATAAACAAGACACTTTTGTCGGTAAGGGAATTGTCAATATATCATTTGTTAGAGGAAGTTAGGAAGATGTTTGGTAGATGGAATTTCAGCAACCGACAAAGTGCCACATTTACCTTCACACCAGTTTGTGGTAAAATTAAAAGATATACTTGTCTGTAATGAGGGTAAAAGTACGTGTATGATGGTAAGTCAAAGTATATTCGTATATGTCGGTAAAAAATTATATTAGATATTCAATATTTACTCTTTATCGATAGATATTGGAAATTATATATAGATATTAAATATACATTTATGTCATGACATAATTTAGAACTGTATTTATTTCTTTAATTGTATATATAATAAGAGGGTTGTTTCTTCTCACAACCCAATTTCTCAGTCATGATGGCACCTAGAACTGCCCAGTAAGCGAATCAGTCTTCGTAGCCCAAAACGGTCAGTAATGGGCTACTATCTAGCAAACAAAGTAGAAAACAGTTTAATAAGCGGAAACAAGGGAACAAGATGAAGAAAATAGATAACAAGAGTAATATATATACGGAAGCTGAACCAAACCCAAAATCTGGTATCATAGCATACAAGAGCCGGATTTACATAAGGAGTACACGGGTCCAAAATAATATACACAAAGCTGTCTCCGAGTAGAAATAGAGTAAATAATCAAAAGATAACTAAAAGCTAAGATCCGTTCGCCAAGAGCTCACCCTCAGTCTAGAATATCACCAAAAACAGAACCTCGCATGAGTCTCCACGAGCTAACGGCGATGAGCCACACTAGGAGCTGCACCAGAAGATGCAGAGTGTAGTATGAGCACCAAATGCAAAGCATAAGGTACCCTGTAGGTATCATAGGCCAATTGGGCACATATAAGATAAAAGTGTAGTAGCAGACAGAATAGAAGCAAGTATTCACAGAAATCAATGAAAAGTACACAGGAACTAGCCCAGAGGAAAGTCAATAGAACAACATACAAGGCTAGCAAATAGAATATACACGCAACAAGAACAGGTGTAAGCAAGAAATAACGCACCTGGGATCCTTGCAATAACAATATATACATAATAAGTTTAAGAATGGATGGTATACCGGTAACCTCAAGTACAGGGATGGGAAGTGGAAAATAAAGGTAGGCATGCTCGGGAACAAGAATCAATAACCCAACTAGTCATACCAATCTCAAATCCAACAAGTAACAACTCAGCCTTAGATAATATTATAAGAATAATCGTAACAGGAGGATAACACTGTGATAAAGTAACAAGAGACTACCTACAGTCCCCCGGCTGCCCATACAATTGAAAAACGCAAACAAGTGAAAACAAAACCCTCCGGCCGCCCATACAACCGGATCATACACTTAACAAATAGCAAACAAGGGTGGAGCCTCAAACAATGAATGATATGGTGCGTGATAACCTCAGGGTGGGATAGAAACTCTGTATGTACCTCCTCTGGTGCCGATCAGGCCGAGCAGGTAGGTTCCATGGAAGGACACTGCCCGTATACCTCTACTCCACCGTATACCCTCCCTTCGGCACACGCAACCCAAAGCCCCAAGCCTAGACGACAAGGTCCATGGAGGTCCCGGACCCCATACTAAAACTCAGTACCAAAACATGCCATCCAGAAGCAAGTCCAGGTTCAAGATAGAGACCCAATTTTGAATATGCATGCCCAGACCCTGTCCAGGACTAAAATAGTGGGAAAATATCTCAAAAACCCTTCCAAGGGTGCCCAGGTGTAATCGGGTCTAAACAGTAGGAAGTCATCCCAGATGCTCGGTCTGACCTAGGCTAAAACCATCCCAATTTTATAAGAAACAAAACTAGCACCTCAGCCCGGCCGAGTCTAGCATTAATATTAAAACTTGTGATAGAAATCATAATTTGACCTTCTTTTACACCACGAAGATTCACAAGTTAAATCAAACCATTTCCAATTCTTTTCAATTCAAAACGAGCCCCCGGAGCCATGCAAAGTTTAGAAAAACAATTCAGTAGGCTCGAAGCCAAAACCATATTAAAACATGGATAAACCCTCTTTATATGCATAGAAATGAATGATCAACACAAATAGCCGCTCAGCAGCTCACAATCAACCTATCGTCCCTGCACAGGCTCCAATCGCTCTACAACACAGATAGCCAGCATAATATCACGATAATGATGCCCGGGACTCACGGGCACCCTCGAATAACCATCCGTCTATGTTACAGAGTCAAAACAAGGTCACACAGGGTCGTAAGGGTGATAACATCAACTACTAAGAATACTACACCCAATAGAGAGAAGAAACGAGAAGAATCACAGAAAAGCAGTCAGGGTCTGTGGTACCAACCTATTAACCCAACCCAAGGATGATCCGATATATGCTAAGTATAGGGAGTTTAGACCGTAACCTACCTATCGTCTGACGATAAGCTGCCGAACAACACGTCCAAGCCCGAATCACTTTGAGAGATCCCGAACAATGGTCAAACTATCAAAAACATCAATAATACATCAAGACAAGTCTAACAATACCCATATTGGTACAATTTTAGCCGGGTTAAAATCCGGGTCAAAAGCGGCCCCGCGAGGCCCACAATCCAAAACTAAAAATAAAAAAGAGCACGATGACCACCACCATGCCAAGATGATATGCTCCAAAAGTGAGCATAATTGGCCAAGAAAAAGGGCGTCAAAACAACCCATTCAAGATGGAGATAAAAGATAGAATTTAAGAAGAAAATCGGAAATTAGGCAAGGAATTACTCACAAAAAAGATGGAATTTAAGCCAATACGGAGAATTCTTCAAGCCCACGAACATGCAAGAGCTACGAGGCAAAATCTACCATAAATTTCAAGCTTGGGTATGAGCAACAATGATGGATTCTCAAGAAAATAAAAAGGGAAGCAAGTTGGGAAAGAAATCTTGTCAAAAATCTAAGAATCACGAATAATTGATGAGCAAATGAATTCCCCAAATCCAAGATTGATATGGAGCAATTTAGTAGAGAGTAACTTGTATTGTGAGAAAGTTGGGAGAAAAGTGCTGGAAAAATGAAATGGCAGAAATATATAGCAGTTGGAAAATGGCCAGCGCCATCGGTGCCCAGGCAGCGCTATCGCGCTGGCCAGCCAAAATGCACTTGAGCGCGATGGCGCTGAAGGCCTGGCCTCCAACAATTTTCTGCAACTTTTTGAAAACTCTACGGGGCATTCCGGGAACAATCGAAAATCGATATTCAAAAACCAATAATGCTAATAGAGTGAAAACAACGTTCCAGACTCAACAAAATCGATGAAACTTCCATACGAGGTCGTTTCAGAGAAATGTTGACCCAAGTCAACACTAACGAAAAGGAAATCAAAGGCTTGAAATAAGTCTGGCTCACCTGAAACTCAAACCAACCACCTTCCCAACCCAAACGCATCATTCCAGAGCTGATGGTATCGTCAGATTTTGAATCTGACACTCTGATCATCAAAAGTCACCCAAAGTTATATTTTCAACTCTAAATGGTCTGAAAATAGAGGAAACCACACAAAACCCACACCAAAAGTTCTCAGGCCTCAACTGAAGGTCCAACTAGACCAAACTCAATGCTTTGGAGATAACAGAACTGTCAGAATTCAATTCCGAGCACGTTATCTAAGAATGTTCACTAAAGTCAATGATATTCTAAGTTAAAGCTTTAAAATAAGAAAAAGGGCAAAACAACTAAACGAACGACCAGGGCACCAAACTACCGGTCCCATCAAGCCATAAATAACTTGGGGCCTCTACAGAAAAGTTCTAACAATACAATGAATGCATAAACATGAAGATGACCGGAAGGGTCATCACAACATCCACTACTAAAAAGACTTTCATCCTTGAAAGTCAAGAAGAAGGGAGTACCTGAAGGCTTGAACAACTGTGGATACTGAGCACACAACTCACTCTTGGTCTCCCAAGTAGCCTCCTCGACTGGATGATGCCTCCACTGAACCTTCATAACCTGAATCTCCCTAAATCTCAACCTCCTGATATCTCTGGCCAGAATAGCTATCGGATCCTCAACAAATGACAAACTCTCGTCTAACTGAACTGAATCCCAATGCAACATATGAGACTCATCTGGCACATACTGGCGCAATATCGAGACATGAAAAGCTGGATGAACAACTGAAAACATCAGAGCCAAAGCTAACATGTAGGCTACACTACCAACCCTCTATAGAATCTCAAATGGCCTAATAAACCTGGGGCTAAGCTTGCCCCGCCGACCAAATCTCTTCACGCCCTTCACGAGCGATACTCGAAGGAAAACTAAGTCACCAACACTGAACTCCAAGGCACGAAGTCTATATTCAACGTAGCTCTTCAGCCTATTCTGGGCTACTCTAAGTCTGTTTTGAATCAAACGAACTCAGTCCAAGGAATCTCTAAGAAAATATGTACTCTGTGGTCTGGACTCTAACCCATCAAACTAACCAATCAGCGATCTGCAATGCCTACCATACAAGGCCTCGAAAGGTGCCATGCCGATGCTCGAATGGAAACTATTATTATAAGCAAACTCGGCCAGAGGCACAAACTGATCCCATGAACTTCCAAGGTCAAGAACACAAGCCTAAAGCATGTCCTCCAGGACCTGAATGGTCCTCTCGGACTAGCCATCTGTCTGAGGGTAGAAAGTGGTACTAAGATGAACCTCCATACCCAAATCCCTCTATATAGGTCTCCAGAATTGAGATGTGAACTGCGTGCCGCAGTATGAAATGATAGAAGCTGGGACCCCGTGCAACCGAACAACCTCACAAATGTAAATCTGAGCTAACCTCTCAGTACCGTAGGAAGTCTGAACCGGTAAGAAGTGGGCCAACTTAGTCAGCCGATCCACAATCACCCAAATAGAATGAAAACCCTGAGAAGTACGAGGCAAACCAACAACAAAGTCCATAGTAATACCTTCCCATTTCTACTCAGGAATGGGAAGTTGCTGCATCAAGCCACCCGGTCTCCTGTGGTCGAACTTCACCTACTGACAGTTCAAGAATCAAGATACAAACTCTGCTACGTCCCGCTTCATACCATACCACCAGTAAAGCTGCCTCAAATCTCTATACATCTTTGCCGCGCCAGGATGAATAGAGTATCTAGAATAATGTGCCTCATGGAGTATCAACTGAATCAAATAGCCAACTCTCGGAACACAAAGTCAGCCATCAAACCTCAGAACACCATCAGAACCCAAAGTAGCTTGGCTGGCCTCACCTCAAACCACCTGATCACGATGGTCACACAAACTCTGATCCTCAAACTGTCGGCTCTGAATCTGATCAACTAGAGTAGAACGAACCTCAACACTGGCAAATACTCTGCTAGAATCTGACAAGTCAAGCCTAACCAATCGGTTAGCTAAGGACGGGATATCCAAGGCCAGCGATCGCTCAGAAACTACAAGTGAAGCTAGGATGCCCATACTCACCGCCTTCCAATTCAAGGCATACGCTACCACGTTTGCCTTGCTCGGATGGTATAAAATAGTGAAATTGTAGTCCTTCAGTATCTCAATCCATCTCCTCTGCCTTGAGTTCAGCTCCCGCTGACTCATAATGTACTGAACGCTATGGTGATCGGTGAATATCTCACAGTGAACTCCATATAAGTAGTGCCTCCATATCTTGAGCGTGAAGACTACTGCCGCCAACTACAAGTCATGAGTAGGGTAGTTACGCTCGTGAACCTTCAGCTGTCTCGATGCATATGCTATCACTCAACCCTGCTGCATCAATACACAATCAAGATCGACTCTTGAAGCATCACAATACACAGAGAAACTCTGACCCTCAACCGGCAAGGTCAAAACTGGAGCTGAAGTCAGTAAGGCCTTAAGCATCTGAAAGCTATCCTCGCACTGATCCAACCACTGGAATGGAATATATTTCCAAGTCAGCATAGTCAAGGGTGCTGCTATGGAAGAAAATCCCTTGATGAACCGTCTGTAGTACCAAGCTAAACCAATAAAGCTGTGAACCTCGGTTGGAGTAATAGGTCTATGCCAATCACGAACTGCAAAAATCTTACCCATATCAACCCTAATCCCATCCCTAGACACCACGTGCCCTAGGAATGCAACTGACTCAAGCCAAAACTCATACTTTGAGAACTTGGCATAAAGCCGATGATCTCTCAAGTCTGAAGTACAGTCCTCAAATGCCGCTCATGCTCGTCCCTACTCCTCGAGTATAGCAGAATGTCATCAATGAAGACTATCATGAACATATCAAAATAAGGTCTAAGCACCGTATTCATCAAATCCATAAAGGATGTGGGGGTATTAGTCAACCCAAAAGATATCACTAGGAACTCATAGTTGCCATAACGTGTCCTGAATGCTGTCTTAGGGATGTCCTCCGCCCTAATTCTCAACTGATAGTAGCTGGACCTCAAATCAATCTTTAAAAACACAGTTGAACCTTGGAGCTGATCAAACAAGTCATCAATCCTCGGTATCAGATACTTATTCTTCACTGTCACCTTATTCAACTGTCGATAGTCAATACATATCCGCATCGACCTATCTTTCTTCTTCACGAAGAGGACAGTATCACCCCAAGGGGATACACTCAGTCTAATGAAACCCTTAGCTAACAAATCCTGGAGCTTCTCCTTAAGCTCTCTCAACTCAGCAGGAGCCAAGCGGCAGGGAGGAATAGAAATAGGCCTGGTGTTCGACTCTAAGTCAATGGAAAAATCAACATCTCTCTCAGGTGGAAGGCCTGGCAGGTCGGTAGGAAACACATCTAGGAAGTCTCTAACCACAGGAACAGACTCAGAAGACGAAGGCTCAGCACTATCATCTTGGACATATGCTAGGTAAGCTAAACACCCATGAGAAATCAACCTCCTAGATCAAAGACAAGAGATGATCCCAGATAGTGCATGGCTAACAGAACCCTACCAAAAATCGAGGATACACCGGGCACAACTATGGTATCGGTCTTGGCATAACAATACAAAATCCACGGTGAGGGGATAACCAGTCCATGCCCAGTATCACATCAAAATCTAACATATCAAGGATCATCAAATCACCCCAAGTCTCCAAATCACCAACAGATATCACACAGGATCTCACAATCCAATCCACTACTAAAGAATCTCCTACTGGGGTCAAAATAGAAACAGGCACAAATAATGGTTCACTAGCCAACCCCAAACAAGGCAGAAAGTAGGCAGATACATATGAACAAGTGGATCCAGGATCAAATAAAGCCATAGCAGACTGATGGCATACATAAGTCATACCTGCAATCACAGCATCTGAGGCCTCTACCAGTGGTCTTCCAGGGAGCGCATAGAACTGACGATGACCTCTACCTGCCCGACTGCCATCACTACCACCTACTCTACCACATGAAGCACCACCCTTAGCATGTCTACCACCTCCTCTAGAAAGAGGCTAAACTGCTCGTAAAGGCTCGGTCGACTGCCCTGTACCTACTGGGGGCAATCTCTAGCAAAATGACCAATCACACCACAAGAAAAACAAGCCCCTGATGACCTAATCTATCAGGATAAACTAGCAGAACCCGTATGGCCACCACGACTTGATCCCCCAAAAGTTGTAACCCTCGAAGACTAACCGCTATAGCCCTGATGGTTGCTCTAAACCTACTGAAATTGGGTACTACCGGAAGTCTAAAGTGAAGCCTGTACTGGTCGGCTGGACTGACCCTGGTGTTGCTGTGGCTGATAACCCCGACCTCACTGGCCTGAACCTCTACCACTATGCCTGGAACCACTGTAGCCATCCTGATACCGAGGCCTCTTATCTCTGGCCCTCTGATCATGTCACTATAAGTCCTCCACAGTACGGGCATAGTCTGCAATAGCCTGAAATGACCAACCACCAGCAACTAATATCTAAGCTGGCTACCTAATCTCTAGCCTCAAACCCCATACAAATCTGCGAATCCTATCTGCCTTGGTAGGAATGATCATAGCCCCAAATGGTGCTAGCTGATGAAAATAGGTATCATACTCTGAGACAGTCGTAGAATCTTGTATAAGCTGACTAAACTTCTCTCTGCGAAGCTCACGATCACTCTGAGGCAGGAACTTGGCCATAAAGACCTCGTAGAACTTAGATCAGGTCAAAGGAGGTGATGTAGAAGATTTGGAAGCAACTTGTGCCCTCCACCATAGCTTCACTGGACCCACCAGCTGATAGGTGGTATAACCAACTTCGTGAGTCTCCAACAAACCCAGTTGGTGCAACATCTCCTCACATGTAGCAATAAAATCATGCGAGTTCTGACCTGATGTACCAATAAATCTCGGTGGTGCCAACCTCAAAAACCTACCTAATGCCTTCTGGTCACCATCTGTCATAGCTGGGCGAGGAGCAAGAGGCAATGCAACTGAAGGAATTAGAACAACCTCGGCATGGAGAGCCGCAGTGGCAGGCTACGCTCTTGAACTCTAGACACCCAGGGCTGCCCCCTGAGCGGGTGTCTGTTCTACCTAAGAAGGTCTCACCCCAATCATACCCAACAACTAAACAAGTAAACCCCTAATATCTGAAGACTGAGATGGGGCTGAGGCTGGCACAGAAACTAGTGCTGGAACTGGTACTGGAGCTGGTGGTACCTGGACTGCCCCCGGGTCCACATGCTACTGCTCAGGAGAAAACTCTTTCTCATAGTCGTACTCAGCCTCTACCTCAACTCTAGCAGCCCTAGCTAGTGCTGCTGCTCTAGGGCGTCCACGACCCCTACTTCTACCCTTGCGACAACCCTGACCTCTAGCTGGAGTCGGAGGTGCAGGGGTAGGAGGCTCTCCTCTGCCAGAAGATGAAAATATCGTATGAATCATCTGCGGAAGAGTGAACCAGAGTAAGTGAGATTTACAGAAACTTTAAAGGATATTAAGCACAAGATAGAAACAAGAAAAGTTCAATTTTTCCTAAGATGTCACTATAGACTCCCAAAGATTGAGTATGGACATCTCTTCCCCGATATGCAGGACTCTACTAGACATTGGCTCCTATACCGATGACACAGTTTAACCTAGGGATCTGATACCAATCTTTCACAACCTGATTTCTTGGTTATGATGGCACCTACAACCCCCCAGTAGGTGTCACACCCCAAATATTCTAAGCTAAGATTCAGACCATTTTAATATGTTGTTATATTCGAACTAGATGATTTTAAATGGTAAATAGGTGTTGAGATCAATACTTATGTCTGGGAAGTGTATTCGATATGAATTGAGTTCATAAAGAACCTCTAGCTCAAAGTTGAGTTGAAAACTTCCTTACCGATTGAGTTTTAGTGTAAGATTTTTCAAGGGTCAAATTAAAATGATCATCACTCCTAGAATATAAAGATTTAAGTGGCCTATCTCCAACAAAATTATAGGTCTTCGAGTCTTCTTTCCAACGCCACTAACCTTGCATTCATCCGAGTCCGAAGTTAAAAGTTATGACCAGTTTACCAAAAAGACGTCTGTTTGACAAGAAGTCCGTCAAATTTTGCAAGTTAAAACGGAAGGGACAACAGTCCCTTTTCACAATCGTTTTCAGAACCAGAAACTCCAAAATTTCAAGGAGTTAAAACGCTCAAGACAATGGTCCATTTTCTGGGAAAACAGTCTGTTTCGGCATACATTTCCGACGCATTTTCTTTTCCTAGACCAATTCGAATTTTATTTTGTGGTGCCTATAAATAGGACTCCTGGGGTATTTTCACTCTGTTTTAGAAAAGTCCTTTAAACGAGTATTTTCCTCTCAAGTCAGTTTCGAGAAGAAAAGAGCGTTCTTCTCCAAAGTTCAGACCTAGGGTTTATCCTCAAGATCGAATCCTCCATGTTCCATTCAAGATCCTCCACTAAACAGGTATGTGGGATTCCAATGGGGGTTTCCTTTCACCCTCATGCCCAAAGTTAAGTTTTCAATTATGATTTTTATAAATTATGATTCTAGGGTTCATACCCAACTATACACTTTTTACAAAATCAAATTTCCTATGATACTGTATGTTTCCTGTACATGTTTAAATGATATTCCGTGAAGTTCTACAAACATCTTCTTACAATCCTTGGAATTTAGATGAAACAAACTTAGCCTAGATTTACAGTATCTTCTGCATGAATTAGCTTTCTTTTTAAGAACTTAGCATGAAATTGTAGTGCTTTCACATGAAGTAGCTTTTCTTCAGAATTCAACCTAGTTTACTAGCATTCAGTTTTAAGCATGAAATTAGCCAATTTTCAGTCTATAGATTTCCTTTAAAACTTTTCATGATTTAGAAGGCTTCAACTTACCTTCAGTATGTTTTACAAGAATATATTTTTAAATATAGACTTTTAACATGTGCCATCAATGATTATGAATTTAGTAAGTTTCATGATTAGTATTTTATCTAGATATGTCCACATGCTTTATGAATAGTTTTCAGTTATGTTCTGATGCAGCATTCCAAAACATTTGTTTTAAATGAGCTATCATTATTCAGTTTGGGAGTAGTATTTAGCACCGAGTTGGACTAGGGTTTAGCGTACCCTCAAGTCCCAGAACTACGTGCCACTGTAGGTTATTTAGCCCCTCAGTTGGGCATCAGAACTAGTGATCACGCAAGTCATGCCTCTATACCCTGGCAAGGTATATTGGATCCTCTCGATGGGGAGTATACTTTGAACTCCACGTTTATCTCACGTGGTTTATGTCGGTTAACAGAATCTCCCACAGAATTAGACTCAGTAATTATGTACTAGGCCCTTAGTCCAGTTTTACAGTTTTTAAATTACATTTTTCTGAATATCCTTACATATCAGATTTTGTGCATATTATGTTTGGGCCTGAGTACTACAAATGCAACTTATAGTTTTAAACAACTCATCAATATTTCTAGCATGCTTAGTTATCTCATAGTCTATGTATTTCATAGTTTACAACCCAGAAACATTTTATACTCTTCAGTAAAAGAGGCCATGTTTTATAGCATTGACTTATGCATTCTCAGATATCCATACTTAGTCCAGCTTTCAGTTATGTTCTAATATATACATGTTTACATAGTTCAGTTTTCAGCCATGCTTTCAGTATACATGTATCTTTTCGTGATTTACAGTTAGTACTTTATCTCACATGCTCAGTACATTCAAAGTACTGATTGCATACCTTTTTGTGCTGCATTATTTCATGATGTAGGTTTCAGTGCTAGCTCGCAGGATCATAGTCAGGCGAATCACAGCTCCCAGTTAGCAGAGATTGAGTTCTCCTTATTCGAGAACTCCAGTTAGTTAGTAGCTATACAGTTATTTCAGTTGTTTATACATTGATCAAAGTCAGTTGGGGGCATGTCCCGGCTAACCATAGTCAATGTTAGTAGAGGCTTCATAGATAGTCACTCAGTCAATTGTATCAGTTTTCAAATACTATTGTACATCAGTTTATAATAGTTCACTTTGTTATAATATTTTCAAAAGAGCTCAGCACATTTCAGTTTCCGCATTTACTTTCAGTCTTTATCTTAGAGGTATGCCAGGCAATGGGTTAGCTTGGGGTCACTTGTGACTCTAAGCACCATGTCGCATCCAGGGTGTAGGCTATGGACATGACAAACTTGGTATCAGAGCATCGAGTTCAAGTGTCCTAGGGTGTCTGTGGAGCCATGTCTAGTAGAATCTTGCGGAATGGTACGGAGATGTCTGTACTTTTCTTCAAGGGGCTACAGGGCATTTAGGAAATGTTTCCCTTTGTTGATACTCCAGATCATGCTATAAAATTGTTCCTTTAAAAACTTATGCAGATTCATGTGTTGATCCAATTTCTCTAGTCAGGCCTCACCTTCAAAGTAGTGGAGACAATGTAGTTCAGATTCCTGATAGTGAGATGCTCTCAGATAGAGCCATCAAAAAGTTAATAGACTGCACAAGGGCTTGAGAGGAGCCTACTAGTGCATTAAAGTCTACCAATCCAATGGTACGTACCATTTTCCACTCGTGCAGGTAAGCCTACAGTTGAATATGCTCTCAGACCCTCTTCCAGAAACTTTACTATGAATGGTGCCTTAGCCAAAAGGTATGGGAGCTTTTGGGTAGTACAATCACTCGAGAGTGAGTGCGAATTGAGATGTTATAGGCGAAAAGTAACAGAATGACCTCAAAGCTAGGTGTATGGATTCATAAGTATAATATCCATAAGATTGGGATAGTGATGAATGAACGTCTATAGCCATAGTCATCTTAGAGCATCTGTGAACTAGGTGAAGAAGATCCCTTAATGGTAGGAGGGTAGATGTGTACCCAGAATAGTATGTTGTGGCATGGTGTTCAAACATTCTATGGTGCTATGTGTGACTAGTTTGGAATTCTCAGGTTATTATTTATGGAGAAGGTTAGGTGTATATTATATGGTGTTCTTAGAGATGAATTCAGGAGATTACAGATAGACGATGTTGAGTTTCTTAGTATGTCTTTAATTCAGTTGATTTGGGTGGATTTGAACTTAGAGATGTGATGTTAGTAGATGAATAAGAAAACGCCAGATTGCTAAGTGTTAGGAGAAGTGGTTAGGTGCGCCAGTAAGAGTATGAGTCCTTTTGATAACCCTAAGGGTAAAGAGAAAGCTAAGAGACGTCTCAAAAGAAGACCTAGCAAGGGTTTAACATCTTCAGTTATAGCCTATTGAGGAGAGTTTAGCGTCTAGAAATGCAGAGTTGCCCAAACCTTACAAAAGTTAGTTATTATAGACTAGTTTAGGAGAGAGATCCACAGACTTAGAGAGGTGACATTTGATCTAAGGGGGAGATGATAGAATGAAAATCCAAGTCGAGTCTGGTGACTCAGCCAATATAGAATTTCTAGAAAGGGCTATGATGGGATATCAATCCATTCTTATTCCAACAGATTTCCTAGCACTTCAGTCAAGGTGAAACTATACTTAGAAATATTTGTGTCATACTCACAGATAAGTTCATGCACTCCATACAGATTCATGTTCATGCTCAACTCCTAGAACAAATAGAAATTGCTCCAGACAGCGATTCTAGTCTTACTCTATAATTCTATGAATCCCAGCTTTATGCCATGAGACTCGTTTATAAGTAAACACATGCCTCACAGTATGCTCAGTTCTATGTACTCAGTCCAGTCTTCAAGATATGCCTTAATGGCTAGTGAAATTATGTTACGTCATGTATATGCTTAGAATAGATTTCTTGAACAGTTCGTGTTGATGATTTTCTTACTCTAACCATGATTCGTATGTACAGAATGTGAGACACTCAAGCCTTGCACTTAACTTCTCAGACCTTATTTTGAGTGGCTAGATCATGTTAAGTATAAGTCAAGACTGTCAGTATTCCTACATGCATGATGCTCATGCTCCCACTCTATTCCTTTAGTGATCTTGGCCTATGTTGTCATAGGTGTTAGTTGAGGGAGCTAAGTAGTAGCTTAGATGGGAAGTATTGGATTTTTCTCTTTGATGTATTGGTTCCACCTTAGTGTGGGAAAAATGCAAGGTAAGGATTATTCCTATGTAATAGATAGATGAGGAATTTTTGTATGTCTCATTGTAGAAGTTCTTGAAGCTGCAGCTTCCAGATATGCTAGGGAAGAGGAGAAGTCTCAAATAGTGTTAGCTATAGAGAAGCCATAAGATGATCATAGTTATAGGCTTGAATGTCGTGATGGAATACATGTAGGCTTTTTCCTTGGGCGACTAGTGACCCATTGATTAGAACTCAAGGTTAGTTGATTTTTGTGATAAGAAAGAATATCATTCTTGAGAGATAACTCCAGATGTAAGAGATTTAGTCGAGATAGGCTTGAAAATGGTGAAAGTAGGTAGTTAGACTCAGACCATAACATCTATATATGCATTGATGAGAATTTAAGTTGCAAAAGGGTAAGCATGGTTTTAGAGAAGTTGGTGTAGTTAAAAAGGGTGTTCCTAAGCTTAAAAGTTGTCGACTGTATTGTGTGAGGCTACAATAGTCTTGTTCTTACTCCCTTCTTATAGTGCTCATACTTTATGTCTAATAGCTTTAGCTAGCAAGATAGTAGACCCCTCATATTAGACCAGTTCAGACCTGCCAGTAATCACTCCTAAGGTCAGAAGGCCCTATGCTCAGTTCAGTCCATGCTAGTAAGTTCAGTTAGAAAAGAATAGTTTTCTCGTATACCTATTCTTCTCAGTTTGATGCTCCTTCTAATAAATTGTGATTTCTAAAGATTGAGTTTGTTAACTATGAGTTTTAGCTGAGACCCTACTCTCGCTCCAGACCAGTTATAATGTTGGACATTCAGTTTCCTGTCCTATCAGTGTTCTTATGCTCTCAGTATGCATACATACCTTACGAACCTAGATAAGTTCACATTTCAGTCGAAAATTAGTTACCATGTTAGTACTCTAGCTTTTAGAACTCAGTTGGCGGGATTGCAGCTCTTTCCCCACCACCTCAGCCTAGTTAGTCTTCATTCGAGGATGAATGATCCCAAGAGGGAGATATTTTCACACCCAAAAAATTCTAAGCTAAGATCCAGACCGTTTTCATATGTTGTTAGATCTGAACTAGATGATTTTAAATGGTAAATAGGTGTTGAGATCAATACTTATGTGTGGTAAGTGTATTCGATATGAATTGAGTTATAAAGAACCTCTAGCTCAAAGTTGAGTTGAAAGCTTCCTTACTGATTGAGTTTTAGTGTAAGATTTTTCAAGGGTCAAATTCAAATGCTCATAACTACTAAAATATAACGATTTAGGTAGCCTATGGCCCACCAAATTAAAGGTATTTGAGTTTTCTTTCCAACTCCACTGACCTTGCATTCATCTGAGTCTGGAGTAAAAAGTTATGATCAGTTTACCAAGAAGACATCTGTCTGACCAGAAGTCCGTCAAATTTTGCAAGTTAAAACGGAAGGGACAACGGTCCGTTTTCTGGGAAAACGGTCCCTTTTAAAAACCATTTTCAGAACCAGAAACTCCAAAATTTTAAGGAGTTAAAACGCTCAAGACAATGGTCCATTTTGGCATCCGTTTCCGACGCGTTTTCCTTTCCTAGACCAATTCGGATTTTATTTTGTGGTGCCTATAAATAGGACTCCTGGGGTATTTTCACTCTGTTATTTTAGAAAAGTCCTTTAAACGAGTATTTTCCTCTCAAGTCAGTTTCGAGAAGAAAAGAGCGTTTTTCTCCAAAGTTCAGACCTAGGGTTTATCCTCAAGATCGAATCCTCCATGTTCCATTCAAGATCCTCCACTAAACAGGTATGTGGGATTCCAATGAGGGTTTCCTTTCACCCTCATGCCCAAAGTTAAGTTTTCAATTATGATTTTTATAAATTATGATTCTAGGGTTCATACCCAACTATACACTTTTTACAGAATCAAATTTCCTATGATACTGTATGTTTCCTGTACATGTTTAAATGATATTCCATGAAGTTCTACAAACATCTTCTTACAATCCTTGGAATTTAGATGAAACAAACTTAGCCTAGATTTACAGTATCTTCTGCTTGAATTAGCTTTCTTTTCAAGAACTTAACATGAAATTGTAGTGCTTTCACATGAAGTAGGTTTTCTTCAGAATTCAGCCTAGTCTACTAGCATTAAGTTTTAAGCATGAAATTATCCAGTTTTCAGTTTATAAGTTTTCCTTACAACTTTTTATGATTTAGCAGGCTTCAACTTACCTTCAGTATGTTTTACAAGAATATATTTTTAAATATAGACTTTTAACATGTGCCATCGATGATTACGAATTTAGTAAGTTTCATGATTAGTATTACATATGTCCACATGCTTTATGAATAGTTTTCAGTTATGTTCTGATGAAGCATTCCAGAACATTTGTTTTAAATGAGCTATCAATATTCAGTTTGAGAGTAGTATTTAGCACCGAGTTGGACTAGGGTATAGCATACCCTCAAGTCCCAAAACTACATGCCACCATAGGTTATTTAGCCCCTCAGTTGGGCATCAGAACTAGTGATCATGCCAGTCATGCCTCTATACCCTGACAAGGTATATTGGGTCCTCTCGATGGGGCGTATACAACGGACTCCACGTTTAGCTCTCGTGGTTTATTTTGGTTAACAGACTCTCCCACATAATAAGACTCAGTAATTATGTACTATGCCCTTAGTCCAGTTTTACAGTTATTAAATTACATATTTCAGGATATCCTTACATATCAGATTTTGTGCATATTATGTTTGGGTCTGAGTACTACAGATGCAACTTACAGTTTTAAACAACTCATCAATATTTTTAGCATGCTTAGTTATCTCATAGTCTATGTATCTCACATTTTACAACCCGGAAATATTTTATACTCTCTAGTAAAAGAGGCCATGTTTTATAGCATTGACATGCATTCTCAGATATCCATACTTAGTCCAGCTTTCAGTTATGTTCTAATATATACATGTTTGCATAGTTCAGTTTTCAGCCATGCTTTCAGTATACATGTATCTTTTCATGATTTACAGTTAGTACTTTATCTCTCATGCTCAGTACATTCAAAGTACTGATTGCATACCTTTTTGTGCTGCATCATTTCATGATATAGGTTTCAGTGCTAGCTCCCAGGATCATAGTCAGATGGATCACAAATCCCAATCAGCAGATATTGAGTTCTCCTTATTCAGGAACTCCAGTTAGTTAGTAGCTATGCAGTTATTTCAGTTGTTTATACATTGATCAAAGTCAGTTGGGGGTCATGTCCTGGCTAACCATAGTCAATGTTAGTAGAGGTTTCATAGACAATCAGTCAGTCAATTGTATCAGTTTTCAAATACTATTGTACATCAGTTTATAATAGTTCACTTTGTTATAATATTTTCAAAAGAGCTCAGCACATTTCAGCTTCTGCATTTACTTTCAGTGTTTATCTCATAGGTATGCCAGGCCATGGGTTAGCTTGGAATCACTTGTGACTCTAAGCACTGTGTGACGTCCAGGGTGTAGGCTCGGGGCATGACAGTAGGTGAACCAGTCCCCATAGCCCAGAACGGTCAGTAATGGGCTACTATCTAGCAAACGAAGTGGAAAACAGTTTAATAAGCGGAAGCAAAGGAACAAGATGAAGAAAATAGATAACAGGAGTAATATATATACTATGCGAAAGCTAAACCAAACCTAAAACCTGGTATCATAGCATACAAGAGCCGGATCTACATAAGGAGTACAAGGGTCCAAAATATTATACACAAAGCTATCTCCGAGTAGAAATAGAGTACATAATCAAAAGATAACTAAAAGCTAAGCTCTGGTCGCCAAGAGCTCACCCTCAGTCCAGAATAACACCAAAATTAGCACCTCGCTCGAGTCTCCATGAGCTAACGATGATGGCCATACTAGGATCTGCACCAGAAGATGCAGAGTGTAGTATGAGCACCAAATGCGAAGCTTAAGGTACCCAGTAGGTATCATAGGCCGACTGGGCACATATAATATAAAAGGGTAGTAACAGATAAAATAGAAGCAAGTAGTCACAGAAATCAATGAAAAGTACACAGGAACTAGCCCAGAGGGAAGTCAACAGAACAACATACAAGACTAGCAAATAGAATATATACGCAACAGGCATAGGTGTAAGCAAGAAATAACGCACCTAGGATCCTTGCAATAAAAATATATACATAATAAGTTTAGGAATGGACGGTATACCAGTAACCTCAAGTACAAGGAATAGAAGAGGAAAATAAAGGTTGACATGCTCAGGAACAGGAATCAATAACCTAACTAGTCATACCAATCTAAAATCCACCAAGTAATAACTCAGTCGTAGATAATCTTATAATCATAATCGTAACAGGGGATAACACCGCAATAAAGTAATAAGAGACTACCTACAGTCCCCTGGCCCTCCATACAACTGAGGAACGCAAATAAGTGAAAGCAAAACCCTCCAGCCGCCTATACAACCATAGCGTACACTCAAAAAACAGAAAACAAGGGTGGAGCCTCAAACAATGAATGATATGATGCATGATAACCTCAGAGTGGGATAGAAACTCTGTATGTACCTCCTCCGGTGTTGATCGGGCCCAGTAGGTAGGTTCCATGGAAGGACACTGCCTGTATACCTCTACTCCATCATATACCCTCCCTCTAGCACATGCAACACAAAGCCCCAGGCCCAGATGGCAAGGTCCATGGAGGTCCCAGACCCCATACTAAAACTCAGTACCAAAATATGCCATACAGAAGCAAGTTCGAGTTCAAGATAGAGACCCAGTCCCGAATATACATGCCCAGACCCTGTCTAGGACTAAAATAGTGGGAAAATATCTCAAAAAACCCTCCAAGGATTCTCGGGGTAACCAGGTCTAAACAGTAGAAAGTCATCCCAGATGCTCGGTCTGACCGAGGCTAAAACCATCCTAATTTAATAAGAAACTCAACTAGCACCCCAGGCCTGCCGAGTCTAGTGTAAATAGTAAAACTGGTGATAGAAATCATAATTTGACCATCTTTTACCCCAAGAAGATTCACAAGTTAAATCAAACCATTTCCATCAAAAACGGGTCCTCGGGGCCATGCAAAGTTTAGAAAAACAATTCCAGTAGGCCCGAAGCCAAAACCATAGTAAGACATGGACAAACCCTCTTTATATGCATGGAAATGAATGATCAACATAAATAGCTGCCCAACAGCTCACAATCAACCTACCGGCCCTGAACATGCTCCAATCGCTCTGCAGCATAGATAGCTAACATAATATCACGATAACGATTACTGGGACTCACGGGAACCCCCGAATAACCCACCATCTATGTTTTAGAGTCAAAACAAGGCCATACAGGGCCATAAGGGTGATAACATCAACTACTAAGAATACTACACACAACAGAGAGAATAAACGAGGTGAATCACGGAAAAAACGGTCAGGGTCTGTGGTACCAACCTAATAACCCAACCCAAGGATGCCATCTAGTACAATTTTATCCGATATATGCTAAGTCTAGGGAGTTTAGACTGTAACCTACCTGTCGTCTGATGAAAAGTTGCCCGAATAACACGTCCAAGCCTGAATCACTTCGAGAGATCCCGAACGATGGTCAAACTATCAAAAACATCAATAATACATCAAGATGAGTCTAACGATACCTATATCGCTATAATTGTAGCCGGGTCAAAATTTGGTTCAAAAGCAGGCCTATGAGGCCCATAATCTGAAACAATAAATGAAACAGAGCACAATGACCACCACGATGCCAAGATGACATGCTCCAAAATTGAGCATAATTGGCCAAGAAAAAGGGCGTCAAAACAGCCCGCTGAATATGGAGATAAAAGATAGAATTTATAAAGAAAATTGGAAATTAGGCAAGGAATTACTCACCAAAAATATGGAATTTAAGCCAATACACAGAATTCTTCAACCCCACAAACATTCAAGAGCTACGAGGCAGAATCTACCACAAATTCCAAGCTTGGTATGAGCAACAATGGTGGATTCTGAAGAAAACAAAAAGGAAAGCAAGTTGGGGAAGAAAGCTTACCAAAAATCAAAGAATCACGAATAATTGATGAACAAATGATTTCCCCAAAGCCAAGACTAATATGGAGCATTTTAGTAGAGAGTAACTTAGGTTTTAGAGTGAGAAAGTTGGGAGTGAAGTGCTGGAAAAACGAAATGGCAGAAATATATAGCAGCTGGAAAATGGCCAGCGCCATCGGCAACTAGGCAGCGCTATCGCACTGGCCAACCAAAACGTGCTTGAGCGCGATCGCGCTGGGACAACGCCGATCGCGCTGAAGGCCTGGTCTGCAACAATTTTCTGCAACTTTTTGAAAACTCCACGAGGCATTCCGGGCATAATCAGAAATCGATATTCAAAAACCAATAATGCTAATAGAGTGAAAACGACATTCCGACTCAACGGAATCGACAAAACTTCCATACGAGGTCATTTTGGAGAAATGTTGACCTAAGTCAACACTAACAAAAAGGAACTCAAAGGCTCAAAATTAGTTCAGATCACCTGGAACCCGAACCAACCACCTTCCCAATCCAAACTCATCATTCTAGAGCTGATGGAATTTTCGGATTTCAAATCCAACACTTCGCTCATCGAAAGTCACCCAAAGTTACACTTTCAACTCCAAATGGCCTGAAAACAGAGAAAACCACACAAAACTCACACCAAAAGTTCTCAGGCCTTAACTGAAGGTCCAACTAGAGCAAACATAACACTCCGGAGCTAACGGAACTATCAAAATTCAATTTTGAGCATGTTAGCTAAGAATATTGACTAAAGTCAATGATATTCTAAGTTAAAGCTTTAGAATAGGAAAAAGGGCAAAACAACCAAACGAATGACCAGGGCACCAAACTACTGGTCCCAGCAAGCCATAAATGACTTGGTGCCACTACAGGAAAGATCTAACAATACAATGAATGTGTAAATGCAAAGATGACTGGAAGGGTCATCACATTTCTGATTGTATATCTATTGCAGATCGTACCAGTAACAGATTATGTGTACACAGTTCTTGACGATGATAAGCAATTTATCATTTTCCTAGAGAAAAAGACTTGTTCATGTCAAAAGTTTCAAGTGGATGAGCTCTTGTGTGCGCATGCTCGGGCAGTATTAAAGAGAAAAATGTCTAAACGAGATGACTATTGCTCGAGATTTATACAAGCCAGTTAGACTGTTGAAGACTTATGAGATTCTGACATATCTTTTTGCTAGATAATTCTACAAGGGAGATACCTGAATATATTTTGACAGATGTTTTCATTCTGCCCATATACAAAAGACCACCAGAATACCAAAAAAGAAGGACCGCAAAAAATCAGGTGGGAAGCTATTTGAAAAGAAATCTTCAAATTCATGCAGTACCTATAGATTGTCGAGACACAATAAGCGTTCGTATAGTTATGCATAACTGGATACAAAATATATTCTTTGGTTTTGACGTGTGTCATGTTTTCTCTTATTAATGTTACCACTGGTTGCTTTGAACTTTATATTTGAAATGAATTCAGTTTTTTGCCATAATAAAGACATACTCATGAACTTTTATGTAAAGATCATAATTAGTATACTAGCATAACATTTCTACAAATCTTATACGTATATTTGTATATATGTATATCTAAAATGTTATATGATACCTTGAGAAATATTATAGCAGGAGAAATATGTATGTCTATATACATATATGTAAAGTATGCATCAAAATATAAAGATCATTTTGATGCATAAATACACGTATACCAACACAAACTTATACGCTCGTAAATAGAGTATACACTTGTAAATACATTATATAATTAAATGCAAAGATACATTTTCATATTATATACATTATATTAGTTAACTATTTAAAGTATCTATAAATCAGTTTGATAGATCAAAGTATATCATGTTCATATCCTACACACTTATACGTCCTATACATTTAAAATAGAAAATACAAATGTTTGTATTTGTATAACATTCATACATACATAGGAAGTTAAGTGTGAATGTATTTGTATAACATTAATACATCTATAACAAGTTAAGTGATATTATATTCATATAAGATCCCTTTATATATTTGCTAACAGAATACATTTTTTGTTATTTGTATTCGGTTATGAAATATACTTTAATATAAATACATATACACAAAAAATGAGATATACAAATACAGTACAAAACTTTGTACTCAACAACATTGTTAACAAAAACATTTGTTTTCATTCATATAGTCAGACTCAATAGAGAAGTAGTAAAGTTAAGATGTATTGACATATAGTCAAATTCATCAGAGAAGTGTTTTGCACATTCAATATGCTTCAAAATAAAACTACATACTATTGAGTTTCGAGTGAGATAACTAAAGTAATTAAATAATGGAATTACAATTCTCTTACTGCTAGCGCAATTAATGAGTAGCCTGTTCGGCTTTGATGGTGCCTCATTATCACTCATTGCATTATCTTCAATATTTCGAGTCTCATGATCCCAAATAAGTGTGCCGTATCTAGTACGCATTAAATGACTATCAATATTTTTGGGTGGAACACTATTTTCATTGCTCAGATACTCTGCATATGCTGTTAAATAGATTTCACAATCCCTAAATATAAAACAAATACATCATTCAACAGTGAGGTAAAAAAAATACATAACTTACAGGCTGCTCGATAATAAATATGCACTCTTAAAAAGACTAGAATAAAAGAAAGCAACATAGATTAATTTACAGGCTACTCAATGGTTGCTATGTTATATTATCGCCATACACGACACTCAAATAATCACTATCTTTGTGTGCCATGTACTTAAGATGGGAGTATAAATCGATGCATTTTTTTAAATAAAAAACCAGTCATTGTTAGGTACATAGGTATCAACTGAGATAATTTTTCAATTTCAGCATGAAAAACTGCATTATGCATGGAGGCTATATGATTCATACACATTGATGCATTGATCATTGAAGGATATTAGGGTTGTAGTAACCATGATGAATTAATAAATATAGGTTAAACAAATAGTGATTCTTGAATGGTGAATTTGCATATATTTGTAATCTCTTCGTATTGATTGTTTTTTATGTGGTGTACATTGATAGAACTCGATATTAATCTTTACTTTCTAGATCAAAGAGGTAAAAAATTGGGAAAAGAGATTAATAACAGTGATTTGAGGATACCATTCCTCATCTAATAATTAATCTGAAATAATTAATGAAGCTTAGTAATTACATAGATCAAGTGATATTTTTCTGAATGGACCGATTGGACTTTAGCTTAACCATTAACGTATTATTAGTTTTGCATGCATATCACCATGATAGATAACTAGTTGCATATATATTCTAAGTTATGAAATCATGAGAAGCAGAGTCCTTGTTTCTTCTCTATATTTGAATACAAACATAAATAATTTGGCAAGTAATTGGTTACTGATAACTTACAAACACTATTTAATTTTACTTTTCATGCAAACTCCCCCTTGAAATAATGACTACCAATTAAAATTTCACTACTGACATAGTTCTTTCATATTCTCAGTGGGATTTTACCGAAACTCACAATTTGGTATTATATTTGATAGTGACCGCTTTATATCTCATTTTAGAGTTGTAATTTGAGCGTCTCAAATTATAGTGTCGTTGCCAGAGAATAAGGTTTAGAAATTATCTTTAGTAATTATTTCTATGTCTTAATTTACTTTTCTTTGTTGTTTTTATTTTTCTTTAGGGTCTACGGAACAACAAGCACTCATGAAATAAAAGGCTCAGCAATGTGCCGCTGCAGTTATTGCTGCTATCTTGGCTGGTAATATAACGGATCCCAATGCAGTTGATCCACTGGGAGATGATGCAGCTGCAATAGAAGAAGAAAACCAATGCCAACTTATCCTTAATATTACTGCTAATGCTCTTGATCTGTGAAATTTGAATTCTGGAGGGCATGCGAGGGCTGAGGCTGAAGTTGACAATGATGAGAACATTGAGCTAGTTGGGTTCGCATGTGCCATTATGTTACCCCCACTTGGTTCTATTGCCAAGTTTAATATTACAAGAATCATGCTGTAACTGCTGACACTTAAGGGAGAATTCATAGGTCTACCATCTGATGACTCAAATCAGCATATACTAAACTTCACTAGAGTTTGCAAAGCTTACAAATTATCAGGTATTTATCATGAGGCTGTTAGACTCAAGCTCTTCCCATTCTCTCTGACTGAGGAGGATACTACTTTACTGAATGAGTTGCCAGATCAGTCGATCACTATGTGGGCTGAACTGATAGAGCAATTATTTGAATGATTCTTCCCACCTTCCTAGAAGTTAAAATGGAGAGATGAGATCAACAACTCCAGACAACTACTGGGAGAAGCACTGCATGAAGCTTGGCTAAGATTCAAGAAGAAGATTAAGCAATGCTCAAATAACAACTTTCTAGATCAGATGTTACTTGACAGTTTCCATAGAAAACTGGATTTAGTGAACAAGTCTATGGCAGACAACATGGTTGGTGGTACTATGATGCTTAATACTTATAATCCAGCCATAGAGTTACTTGATAGGTTGACTAAGACAAATAGAGCATGGCACACTAGAGAGTCAAATTAGGAAAGGTGTTGGTCAGTATAGTGGCATGTTTGTAGCACAGTTAGAAAAAGAAGAGGCGCGAGACCTAGAGGTGGCACACATGAGAACATAACTGGATTTGATAACAAAAGTCATTGTAAACAAAGATGATTAGAAAGTTAATGTTGTGTGTTCACAAAGTAGAGCATCACGACCTGAAGAATACTATTCAAACTCTTAGGAGGAGGGTAATTTTATTGATGATTAGGTGGTGAGTTCTCGTCCTAATGCTCAAGGATATAGAAAAGATTCTTGGCATCAGGATTGAAATCAAGGTTGGAACAGTTATATAAACAACAACTATGAGAGATGCGATAGAGATCAAGAGAACTGGAGAGATGGAGATGGCTATAGGAACAATCAGAGTGGTGTATATGTGCCACCCAGAGCAAGAGAAAATTAGTCATCATCTAATGAACCTGCTGGATCAAAAGTTGAGGAGATGCTAAAAATGTTATTGGCTAAAACTGAATCTACTAAGTCTGGAATCAAGGAAATAAAAGGTGATTTGTCAAGTATGAATCAAGTAGTCAGCTCCCACTCCACTTCTATCAAGCAGCTAGAGAAACAGATGAGTCAGGTTTCTACAGCTCTGAATCCATGATCGAAAAGTACATTGCTTAGTGACACCACACCCAATTCGAGAAATGATGGTCAATGCATGGCGATTACCACACAAAGTGGTAAGGTGATGGTGGATGAGGAAGAAAAGGTTGTTAAAGATGAGAAACATAAATAGAAGTTACCATTAAGTCTTGGATAATTATGAATGAAGAGGGAGATAAGCAAGACATGACTGATGGTGATCAACTGATAGGTTTTGAGGTTGAGAATGAAGACACTGGTAAGGCTCAAATTGATGCAAAAAAAGATTCTCAGGCAAAGGGGAAGGAAAAGGTGGTTCCAAAATTTTTGACCCCTATTTCTAGACCACCTCCTCCATTCCCCCATCGGTTAAGGAAGAAAGCAAAACACAACAAGTTCCATAAGTTTATTTCTATATTAAAGCCGTTATCCATGAATATTCTTCTAGTTAAAGTGCTAGAGCAGATGCCAGATTATGCCAAGTTCATGAAAGACTTGGTGACTAAGAAAAGAATTGTGATTTATGAGCCTGCTAATAATGCGCACCATTATAGTGACATTGCCTCACGATCTTTGGTTGAGAAAAAAGAAGATCCCGGAGCTTTCACTATTCTATGCACTATTGGGGCCTACAATATTACTAAGGCTCTCTGTGATCTTGGTGCAAGCATCAATCTGATGCCGCTTATGATTTCTAAGAATTTGGGCTTGGGATCCCCTAGACAAACTACTAAGCATCTATTGATGGAGGATTTTACTGTTAAGAAGCCAGTTAGGATATTGTATGTTGTGCTAGTGAAGGTTGTTACTTTCATCTTTCTAGCCATTTTGTGATTCTGGACTGTAAGGTAGATTTTGAGGTTTCCATCATGTTGAGGTGACAATTTGTAATACACCAAAATTTGATCCAACTTTTAAACTTAGAAAATCTAAAGATTTTGACTTTTCTAGGAATTACGGATCCAAATCACGGAAAGTGGTTTAAGCCATGAGTCGTGAAATGAACTCGTGGTTTAAGTCTGTAGGATAAGTCTCTGGTCTGAGAACCACGAGTGGGTTCTATGGACCGTGATTCACTATACAGTCTGTCATGTCCACTCGTGGACTCAAAACCAGAGGTCTGCCTTATTCCCAGAAACCACGAGTGAACATTACAGGCCGTAGTTCATTCTACGGACCATCCTGTTGACTTGTAGTTCCTCTTCAGTAGCTTGACCATTGGGTCAGGAATTACGGATTGGGTCTATGAACCATAGTTTCTTCTACAGTCTATCATGTTGACCCGTAGAAGTTCTTCTACAGGCTAGTGAGTTGGCCAGGAACCACGAGTGGAAACCACGAGCCGTGGTTCAGTCTACGACTCGTGGAATTCATCCGTGATTTCTGAAGTCGGCTTTTTAGCAACTTTTCCTAATTAAATAATAGGGGTATTTTTACAATTATCCACCCTTTTAACTCCTAAGTGAGGTCATTTTGGCCACTTATAGTAGGGTTTCTACTTTTGTTAGCCTAAGTCTCTCATTATCTCTCATTCATCTACCAAATTTGGAAAAGGAACTCCTTCAAGCTCCAAGTCTCAAGATCCAAGTTCAAGCCTCCTCTTCTTTTCAATTTCAGTTGGGTTAGATTTAATCAAGGTATGTGGGTATTCAATAAGGGAATTCCTTCACCCTAATGCCCAAAACCCCAATCTTTTAAATTGAATTTATGGATTTCTAAATTAGGGTTCTTACCCAAATTAGGGAAAATTGATGGGCTTTGTTTTAAAGTATTAATTCATGATTTCTGTTCATTGTCCATATTTTAGTTAAGGTTCCTTAAGTGTTTATAAAAGCCTATATGATTGATGATGAATTCTAGCATGATTTTATTGAATTGCATATCTTCAAGTAAAATTGGTATGTTTAGATAACATGACCTCTATTTTCATGAAATTGTATGCCTAATTCTTCAAACTATGATTTTAGAAAGGAAAGTAAATTTGAATTATGGTTATGCAAAGCTTTATAACTCATGATTTGTGAAGTGCATCGCATCATATATGTCCTCATGCTTTTTCAATAGTTTTGGACATCAGATATGTCCCTGTTTTATGAAAGGTTTGGCATCCAGATATGTCTACCTAAGTTATGAACAGTTTTGACATAAGATATGTCACAAGTATTATGAGCTATATGTATATGTTTTGGGAGTAGTATTTAGCACCGAGCGACGAGGGTTCAATTACCCAAGTCCAGAATCTACGTTGCCAGCATAGGTTATGTATTGCCCGATGGTCTTATGAAAGTGGTTCCACTCTTTATTATCATGGTGCCCTTGCCTTAGCGGGGCATAGGGCAAATTTTCCAACTAGGGTGATATAGTTAGATTATGGTGTTCTTTACCTTGGCAGGGTTTGGAACAACTTTTATAACTAGGGTTATATAGTTATATTCCATGTATCTCACATGGTCTATTGTCGTTTATAAGAAACTCCCATATGAAAGCTTTTCAGTTTAAGTTATATGATATTCTACTTTTGAAAATTGATCTTCTATTTTCATGTCTTATGTTTAGCTATGATTTTACTCATGAATTCTCTTGTTATTCATGGTTTCAGTCTTTCAAGCATGATTCAAACATGTTTACATTTATTGTTGTATAGACTCATATATTCAGTACATCCTATAGTATTGACGCATTTTGTGCTGCATCCTTTTACGATGCAGATTCAGGTACCTACCCTTAGACTTGTGGCTAGACTATGCCAGACATTCAACTAATTATTAGTGAGTCCTCATTTTTCAAGGACTAGAGTTAGAGCATCCATCCTTATGCTTTCATTTTAGATTTTGGGTTAGCTTGGAGGCTTGTCCCAGCAACTCTTTGTGACAGTTAGGGGATTTTCAAACATAGATAGTATTCGAGTCTTGTGTTGGATTTTTATTCCTATTTGACTTGATTATCTATACATTTGACTTTGGATCTTCCTAATATGCTTTTGCTTATCTATTGATTTATCTGAGTTATGCTATGACCAAGGGTTAACTTGGGGGACTTGTGGTCCTAGGTCCCGTGTTACGTCTAGAGGGTAGCCTCGGGGCATGTCAAACTTGTTATTAGAACCTCAGGTTCAAGAGTCCTAGGATGTCTAAAAGCCGCATTGAGTAGAGTCTCTTTCATGTATGTGAAGCACGCCATACTTATAAGAGGGAAGCTATAAGATGTCTTAGAAAAACTTCACTTCTTTCATGATCATATCATGCGATAGAGTTAAACTCTATTATCCCTCTAATCCTTTCCTTGTATGTTTCAGATTATGCCTCGACGTGCTATGTCTTACCGAGCCACTCGGAATGTTTCTCCTCTAGTTCCAGGCCGCGAGGTCACAAATGAGGAGTTCAAGAATGCCATCCATATGCTAGCCAGACCATGGCCGCTTAGGCCAACCAGCCATCTCCTATCCCTACTCACCCTCAAGGTGGGGTAGCGGCCCGAGTTTGTGATTTTATCCGTGTGAACCCACCTGAGTTCTGGGGTTTGAAAGTGAGTTAGGATCCACTAAATTTTATCGATAAAGTGAAGAAAATCTTTGATATGATGCAAGTGGCTAGTCTTGATAGTGTCGAGTTGGCATCCTATCAACTCAATGATGTAGCTTATATCTGGTTCACGGAATGGAAGGAAGCTAGGTCTAGGGATGTGGTCCCTATGACTTGGGAGTGTTTCGAGAGGTCTTTCCTTGATCCATTCTTCCTGAGGGAGTTAAGGCAAGTGAAGGCTGAGGATTTTGTGAACTTGAGATAGGGATCCATGACTGTGCAGGAGTATGGGTTGAGGTTCTATGCTCTTGCTATGGTGGCTGACCTAAAGGATCAAATAAGCAAGTATATCTCTAGGGTCTCGAATTTGGTAATGAAGGAGTGTAGATCTGCTATGTTATTGAGTGACATGAGTATCTCCAGGCTTATGACTCATGCTCACCAGATCGAGGGAGATAAGCTTAGAGATATGGCTAAGGATAATAAAAGAGTCAGATCTGAGGGTTCGAGATTTAGCCATCAGAAGTCCGAAGGCGGACATCGATCTTTCTTTTAGAAAAGGTCATCAGGACCTGTGCATTCTACTTTTAGTGCTCCTTCTCAGGCCTCCAGGCCTCGTCATGATCAGCCTGGTAGAGGTGTGCGCTATTATTATCAGGGGAGTGGTGCAAAGGAGCCTTCCTACCCCATTTGCACCAAATATGGAAAGAATCATCCCGATGAGTGTCTAGCTGTTCAGGTGGCTGTTTTAGATGTGGCCAGGTTGGTCACAGGATTACAGATTGCCCTTCAGCTAAGAAGGGACAAGGTGGTAGCAGGACTCAGTCTGCCCCAACAACTTCAAGAGGTCGGCCAGCCCAGTAGGGCACTGCTTCTAGTTTTGATAGTCAGCGCCATAATGGTCCTTATTCCATGTCCTCTTGACAGGACCATGAGAGGTCACCGGACGTCGTTACTGGTATGTTGAAAGTCTTCTCTCTAGATGTGTATGCTTTGTTGGACCCCAGCACCTCCTTATCTTTTGTGACCCCTTATGTAGCATGCAAATTCGAAACTTATCCTGAATTTCTTTTAGAACCCTTTTGTGTTTCTACTCCTGTTGATGAATCAGTCCTAGCCAAAAGAATCTACCAAAATTACCCTATCTCAGTCCTTCATAGAGTCACTTCAGCGGATCTAGTATAGTTGGAGATGACTGATTTTGATGTTATTATTGGTATGGATTGGTTGTATGCTTGATATGCCTCGGTTGATTGTCGAACTTGAGTTTTCAATTTCAAGTTTCCAAATGAACCTGTCTTAGAGTGGCAGGGTAGTCCTCCATCCTCGAAGGGTCATTTCATATCTTATCTTAAGGCTAGGAAAATGATTTCTAAGTGTTATGTTTATCATATAATTTGCGTTATGGATACGGAGTCCAAAACCCCATCTTTTCAGTTTGTTCCTATTGTGAATGAGTTCCTAGAAGTGTTTCCCAAAGATTTACCCAGAGTCCCTCCTGAGCGGGAGATTGACATTGGAATAAATCTTCTTCCAGATACGAATCCTATCTCTATTCCTCCCTATAGAATGGATCCTGCGGAACTTAATGAGTTAAAGGATCAGTTGAAGGATCTTCTTGACAAGGGTTTCATCTGACCTAGAATTTCCCCATGGGGTGCCCCAGTGTTGTTTGTGCGGAAGAAGGATGGTTCCCTTAGGATGTGTATTGACTACCGTCAGTTGAATAAGGTCACAATTAAGAATAAGTATCTCATTCCTAGGTTTGTTGACTTTTTCGATCAGCTTCAGGGTGCTAGTTTCTTCTCCAAGATCAACCTTAGATCCTGTTATCATTAGCTTCGTGTTAGAGAGTGTGATATTCCAAAGACTGCCTTCAAAACTCGGAATGGTCACTAGGAATTTATGGTTATGTCTTTTGGTCTAACGAATGCTCCTGCAGCCTTTATAGATTTGATGAACTGTGTGTTTAACTCTGGATATGTTTGTGATTGTTTTCATTGATGATATTCTTATCTACTCTCGGAGTGAGGAGGAGCATGTGGATCATTTGGGAGTTTTGGATGCAGTCTGTTGCTTTTCTAGGTCATATTGTGACTAAAGATGGTATTCGAGTTGATTCTCAAAAGATTGAGGCAGTAAAGAACTGGTCTAGACCCACTTCCCCGTCTGATATTATGAGCTTCTTGGGTTTGGCTTGTTACTATAGGAGATTTGTGGAGGGGTTTTCTTCCATTGCTGCCCCTTTGACTCGATTGACTCATAAAAAGGTTAAGTTTCAGTGGTCAGACCTTTGTGAGAAGAACTTTTAGGAATTTAAGACTAGGTTGACCACAACGCCAGTGTTGACCCTACCTGAGGGTTCAGATGACTTTGTTATGTATTATGATGCTTCTAGAATTTTCTTGGGTTGTGTTATGATGCAACATGGTAAGGTGACTGCTTATGCTTCGAGGCAAATTAAGATTCATGAGAAGAACTACCCTACTCATGATCTTGAGTTAGCAACCGTGGTCTTTGCCTTGAAGATTTGGAGACATTACTTGTATGGTGTGCATGTGGATATATTCACTGATCACAAAAGTCTCCATTATGTGTTCTATCAAAAGGAATTGAATCTGCGTCAAAGGAGATGGCTTGAACTCCTTAAGGATTATGATATGAGTGTGCTTTACCATCCGGGTAAGGCCAATGTTATGGCGGATGTACTTAGTAGAT